>SJYX01021038.1:88951-131027 GCA_006410675.1 Oreotragus oreotragus | reverse complement strand
GGGCTCCAAAATCACTGCAGATGGTGACTGCAGCCATGAAATTAAAAGACACTTACTCCTTGGAAGGAAAGTTATGACCAACCTAGACAGCATATTAAAAAGCAGAGACATTACTTTGCCAACAAAGGTCCTTCTAGTCAAGGCTGTAGTTTTTCCAGTGGTCACGTATGGATGTGAGAGTTGGACTGTGAAGAAAGCTGAGCATCGAAGAATTGATGCTTTTGAACCGTGGTGTTGGAGAAGACTCTTGAGAGTCCCTTGGATTGCAAGGAGATCCAACCAGTCCATTCTAAAGGAGATCAGTCCTGGGTGTTCATTGGAAGGACTGATGTTGAAGCTGAAACTCCAATACTTTGGCCACCTGATGTGGAGAGCTGACTCATTTCAAAAGACCTTGATGCTCAGAAAGATTGAGGGCAGGAGAAGGGGAAGACAGAGGATGAGATGGCTGGATGGCATCACCGACTCAATGGACATGGGTTTGGGTGGACTCTGGCAATTGCTGATGGATAGGGAGGCCTGGCGTGCTGCAGTTCATGGGGTCGCAAAGAGTCGGACACCACTGAGCGACTGAACTGAACTGAGTATCTGCAGATTTGGGTATGGGAAGTAGAACCAATCCCCTGAGGATAGCAAGGGATAACTGTACTTAACATGACAAGATTTCACAGGAGAGGAGAAAAAGTGGAGAGGCTTTCTGGAGGAGCTTACACTGAATCTCATTCTTGAAGTGTAAGTTGTCTTATTCTTTGTCAGGGAGAAGAGTTAGTTTCACAACTCCCTCCTTTATTTCTCTGGATTAATATGGGGGAAAGAACGATCCGGAATGACCAGGACACTCAGGAGGTAACTCTTTGTGACCCCATGGACTGTAGCCCACCAGGCTCCTCTGTTCATGGGATTCTCCAGGCAAGAATACTGGAGTGGGTTGCCATTCCCTTCTCCAGGGGATCTTCCCAACCCAGGGATTGAACCTGCTTCTCCTCTGTTGGCGGGTGGGTTCTTTATCATCTGAGCTACCAGGGAAGCCCTTTATTTCATGCAGTGAATGTAAATTGAGATACAACAGATGACCCCAGAGGAAGTGAGTAGATGTAGGGCACTCAGGAAAGAAGTTGCATGTACCCAGAGTGGTTCTCTAGTAGAAATCATCTCTGCACCCTCAGGTAAGGGCATCCCTGGGGAAAATCGAGGCAGAACCACAGAAGGGTCTCATTGGTTAGGCTATTGAGTTAGACCAATTCTCCCCACCAGGGAGAAACCTTGGTGGGGTATGGGTGAGGCCAAGAGGAAGAGCGTTATGAGCAAAAGCACTCCTACCGGGGGAGAAATGAAACCCCAACACAGGAAGGGGAGTTCCTTTCCAAAAGGCAAACCACTCACAATGGGGGAAACAAAGGCACAGGGCGAGAATACACTTACTTTTATGAGGAAGGTCTGATTCCCCAGAGTGGCCCTTTGCAGCCATATTTTCACAGGGCCACAAAGTTCAGGCCCCAAAACCTGGGGTCAAGAGTATGAGAATTTTGGCCCAAGATGAATAAACCTGGCCTCCACAGCTGACACCACTCTAGAAATGTGTATGTTGAAAGAATGTGAGCACTTGAGACTATTTCTAGTTCCAGCTGCTCTGCGGTATTAGTAAAGGTCTAATTGCTAAAACCATATGCAGTGGACATGGTGTTCATTTTCCTGACACATGGAAAATGTGGTTTGGAGACTGAGCTGTCAGGCCCAAATCACCTTCAGACCCTGCCTATTGCTAGCACATTTCATCACCAGGCAGGACTCACTAAGCTCGGTTGATGGCCTCATTACAGCTATTTGTATCCTGACACTGGAGCCGACACGACAGGTTGGCATTCCTGTCAAAGAAACCCCAGCACCAGCGTCCTTCCAGCCCCATCTCCCAGGCGATGCTGTGTGGACAGATTCTATCACGTCATCACACCTGAAGAAGAAGGAGTGATCTGTCCAGCTTTGAGATCATCTTCCTAGGGTGTCTCCTGACTCTCACCAGGCAATTTCATATAAAGGAGGCCACCTTATAACTTAGAGACAGGCTTCCTGTGCAAATAGAGGCGGGTGAGAATGGTGGGGCAGCAGTCACGTGGCTCTTCAACCTGCCATGGCTCTTCAGGGACAGACACAAGTCTCCACGTCTTGGGAGACAGCTTGCTCTTCCAGCCCTGCTCGACCATACCCACAAGTTGCGGTTGCCATCTCTCCTCCAAATCTAAATGTATCTTACTACCTTACTGCTTCATGGTACCACAATTCAGATTCACAAAGCTGCTCATTAGTTATCCCATACTAAAAACATCAAAGCTCATACATTTTAAAAAAATTGTATTTTATATTGGAGTATTAGTAATTAACAATGCTGTGTTCATTTCAGGTGTACTGCAAAGTGATTCAGTAACAGGTATCCAAGTCTCTATTCTTTTTCAAATTCTTTTCCCATTTAGGTTATTACAGAATATTGGGCAGAGTTCCCTGGGCTAAACAGTAGGTCCTGGTTGGCTATCTATTTTAAATATAGCAGTGTGTAGGCGTCAATCCCAAAACCCCAATCTATCCTTCCCCCTCTCCCTTTCCCCCATTAACCATAAATTCATTCTCTAAGTCTGTGAGTTTGTTTCTGTTTTGTAAGTAAGTTCATTTATATCATTTTTGTAAAGATTCTGCATGTAAGCAATATCATATGATGGTGCTAGTGGTAAAGTGAAGTTGCTCAGTCATGTCTGACTCTTGGCAACCCCATGGACTGTAGCCTACCAGGCTCCTCTGTTCATGGGATTTTCCAGGCAAGGGTACTAGAGTGGGTTGCCATTTCCTGTCAATGCAGGTTAGACATAAGAGATGCAGATTCGACATAAGAGATGCAGGTTCGATCCCTGGGTCAGGAAGATCCCCTGGAGGAGGACATGGCAACCCACTCCAGTATTTTTGCCTAGAGAATCCCATGGATAGAGGAGCCTGGTGGCTACAGTCCATAGGGTCACACACAGTAGGACTCGACTGAAGCAACTTAACACTTAGCATATCTGACTCAAAGTCCATACATTTATAATTTACTACTAGGTCCAATACTTTGGCCACCTGATGTGACAAACTGACTCATTTGAAAAGACCCTGGTGCTGGGAAAGATTGAGGGCAGGAGGAGAAGGGGATAACAGAGGATGAGATGGTTGGATGGCATCACCGACTCAGTGGACATGAGTTTGAGTAAACTCCAGAAGTTGGTGATGGACAGGGAGGCCTGGTGTGCTGGAGTCCATGGGGTGGCAAAGAATTGGATACAACTGAGGGACTGAACTGACTGACTAGATCCAAGCTTTCATGAAGAATTCCTCTTCCTAACTTGACTCACTTTTAATTCGTTTTTTCTGGCTTGTCAAGGGAATACCTAGCTAGGGCTTCATTCCCTGTTGGACTTTCCATGCAGACCTTGGACTTCAGTGGGTGAAATGATTCTTATGAGAGGGTAAGAAATATTCCCTGCTGATTTATGGCCCCAAACCCTGGGCATTGACAAGCTGTATGACATGGTGATAACAAGCCTGAATTTCACAGTCAACCTACCAAGGTTGTCCATACTAATTCCACCATTTATGCCTCATATGACCTTGTGCAAGTGTCTATAATAGTCTGTGCCTTGGTTTTCTTATATGTAAGTGAGAAAAAAACGATAGTATCTCTATGTAGGTTTGTTGTGAAAATTCAGCGAGTTATCAAGTATACAGTACTTTGTAATAAATGTCAGTCATTAGTACTGTCTCCACAGAAAAAAATGTGGTTAGATCAAGTAAAGTGGGGTCCCAGAAGCATCCTCTGGAACATGGGGGTTCAGGTCTATACCCTTTACCACAGGATACCCATTAAACAAATGCTGGATTTGCACACATGTTCCGCAACAGGGCTGTGCTGTTTTCAGTATAATTAGTGGCTAGTGGGCATCAAATGGTTAAACAGAAAAATCAAGTCTGGTTCCCACTACTGGAGGAATAGATGTCTGATAATGCGAAACAGGAAGTCTAGTCTGGAAGAGGTTATTTACTGTAGAAGAGTCCTGGCCTGTGGTAGCCAGAAGGAGCTCAAAGAGAGACAGATACCCCTGATTTATAGCGATCTTGGCAAAGAGCTGGTGCAGATGAGGACAAGCTGTTCTTTAGCTAAGTGGGCAGCAGGAATTTTGCAGAACATTTGGGGGCGGGGGAGGGTTAGCAGTGCCCGAACCTATGCAGTAGCCAGCAGGGATAGCTAAAGCAGTTAGGGATGAAGAATGTAATTTATGCCTAAGCTTAGAGGAATTCCCAGGGGAGACAACTGGTGTGGTTCACAGGTCAAGCCAATGATTGGTTTAGAGCCAGGATGACGAAAAAGGATTCAAATGTCATCTATGCAGAGACATCTGCTTGGAAGGGACTCTTGAGCTCACTGTTTGAGGGCTGTGATGAATGAGGCTCCCAGACTCCCGACAGAGATGTGAGCCGGCTTATTCCCAGCTGCCAGCACATAGCCCTCAGGGCTCAGGGCTCTGGAATCACCTTGGCGGAGGGCCCTCGCTCAGGGTCGCACTCGTTCCCAGGACACCTGATTCGGTGCCTGTAATCATGCAGGGGTACAGAAGTCTAGCCCTTTGCCCCAACTCAGGACAGTCCTGAAGGTATCTGGTCTATAGAACCCCTCACCAAGTCAGCCAAGCCTCCAGAGGTGACTACACTGAGGCCTGATCTGTCTCTCTGCCCAACTCCTGCCATAGATGTGGACTCCAAGAGCACTCCCTCGGAGGGGCTCTGCGCACGAGTGTCCACCTCAGAATCTCCCTCCCAGCAGACCCAGGGCTTTCCCCCGTGAGCTGTGGTTTCCCCTGCAATTCCCAGAAGACATCAGGGTCATGTGATTGAGTGCCGACCAATGGGAGGTGAGCAGAGTGAAGCAACCCAGGGATCTTTCAGGGATGTTCAATGTGTGAGAGGTGGTGTAGGCGGAGGAGACTTGCATGAGGAGAAGGTAAAGCTTCATTGTGTTAAAGCACTGAGATTTGGGATTTGTTTTGGTTTGTGGATTTGTTTTCCTACCAAGCCCTGGCTTACCCTGTCTTATCTAACGCATTAGCTATATTTTTTCAAAACTTGTCTAATTCCAGAGGGAGAAGCACCCTGAATTAATATCTGAATGCGCTATAAATATTTGTTGCTAGTTGTATGTCTGCTTAAGTTGTTTAATGAATGATAACATAGTTTATCCCATTTTGTAGATTTAGTTATTCCCAATTAAATAGTATTTCTAATAAATCCTTTTGTTGTATTTATAGGTTTTAGTTATTCTCAATGGTGATATTTCCAGTGAACCCTTTTTTTTTTTTTTTTTGGTGTGTATTTATAAAGTTCTACATGAAATAAATCCTTTAGGTATTTTAACAAATAAATCTGAACAGTCAATGAAAATTGCAGTCAATATTTTGATGCCCTAAATAGAAAAATGAATAAATATATGCTGATTAACTCTTTTAATTAACCAACATTAATCAAGCATCTATTCTGTGTATCATGCACTTGAGTTTTGCTACATAAGAAGGGCTCACTAGCCTCAGGGAGCTCACTGGCCACTGGGAGAAGCAGGCTGTTACTCAGCTGCCATTGGGTTTAGCATGGCAGAGACAGGCCAGGGTGTGCAGGTGGCTACAGGGAGGGAGTGCCCAGCTCTGTTTGTGGAGGCTCAGCAAAGGCGCCATACAGATGACTTGAAGGAAGAGTTGGGATTCACCAGGCACATGAAGTGGGGCGGGGGGCGGGAATTCCAGGCAGAGACATGGGAAGCAGCGTGATAGATTCAGGACATGACGGAGCTGAGGGGTGACCTGCCAGGGCATGACAGCAGGAGCGATGGATAGGAGATGAGGCTGTGCTGCGAGCAAGCACAGACTGTGTTTGGAGAGGTCTATACGTGGTGCTATGGAATTTGGACTTTTCCATTAAAGCTCCACATTCAGAAAACTAAGATCATGGCATCTGGTCCCATCACTTCATGGCAAATATATGGGGAAACAGTGGAAACAGTGTCAGACTTTATTTTGGGGGGCTCCAAAATCACTGCGGATGGTGATCGTAGCCATGAAATTAAAAGACGCTTGCTCCTTGGAAGGAAAGTTATGACCAACCTAGATAGTATATTCAAAAGCAGAGACATTACTTTGCCAACAACGGTCCATCTAGTCAAGGCTATGGCTTTTCCAGTGGTCGTGTATGGATGTGAGAGTTGGACTGTGAAGAAAGCTGAGCACTGAAGAATTGATGGTTTTTAACTGTGGTGTTGGAGAGGACTCTGGAGAGTCCCTTGGACTGCAAGGAGATCCAACCAGTCCATTCTAAAGGAGATCAGTTGGAGGGACTGGTGTTGAACCTGAAACTCCAATACTTTGGCCACCTGATGCGGAGAGCTGATTCATTTGAAAAGACCCTGATGCCGGGAAAGATTGAGGGCAGGAGGAGAATGGGACGACAGAGGATGAGATGGTTGGATGGCATCACCGACAGAATGGACATGGGTTTGGGCGGACGCTGGGAGTTGGTGATGGACAGGGAGGCCTCGCACACTGTGGTTCATGGGATTGCAAAGAGTCAGACGTGACTGAGTGACTGAACTGAACTGATTTATTTTTTCCTTCATTTATTGCCATGTTTGTTCTGACCTGTTTAATTATTTCTCTTCTGTACTCTAGTGCAGATACAGTTTTATTCTGAGGGGTAGAGTTTGTGGAATCGTAAACCTCAGGCATCATCAGAACCAATTTCCTACAGTTCACACCAGTAAAAGACCAGTGGTACATCCAAACAGTGGAGTGTTATTCAGCACTTAAAAATTCTCTCATTCACATCCGACTCTTTATGACCCCATGGATGGCAGCACACCAGGCTTCCCTGTCCTTTACTGTCTCCCAGAGTTTGCTCAAACTTATGTCCATTGAGTCAATGATGCCATCTACCCATCTCATCCTCTGTCACCCTCTTACTCTCCTGCCCTCAAACTTTCCCTGCATCAGGGTCTTTTCCAGTAAGCTGGCCCTTCACATCAGGTGGCCAAAGTATTGGAGGCATGGAGAAAACTTAAACGCATATTACCAAGTGAAAGAAGTTGATCTGAAAAGGCTGTGTACTGTATGGTCCCAACTATATGACATTCTGGAAAAAGGATACTATGACCAGTGGTTGCCAAGGTCTGGGGAGGTGGGAATGAATAGGCAGAGCACAGAGGATGCTTAGGGCAGTGAAACTGTTCTGTATGATACCATCGTGGTGGTTACATGTCACTCTACATTTGTCTAAGCTCACAGAATGTACAACACCAAGAATGAACCCTGATGTTAACTGTGGACTTTGGGTGATGATGCTGTGTCAGGGTAGGTTCATCTGTTGTCACAAATGTTGCGTCTGCAAGGGGTGTTGAAAGTGGGGGAGGTGCTGCACATATGGGGGGCAGGATGGTATCTCCGTACCTTCCTCTCACATTTTGATGGTGAACAGCAGTTCAGTTCAGTTCAGTCGCTCAGTGGTGTCCGACTCTTTGCGACCCCATGAATCGCAGCACGCCAGGCCTCCCTGTCCATCACCAACTCCCAGAGTTCACTCAGACTTGCGTCCATCGAGTCAGTGATGCCCTCCAGCCATCTCATCCTCGGTCATCCCCTCTCTTCCTGCCCCCAATCCCTCCCAGCATCAGAGTCTTTCCCAATGAGTCAACTCTTCTCATGAGGTGGCCAAAGTACTGGAGTTTCAGCTTTAGCATCATTCCTTCCAAAGAAATCCCAGGGCTAATCTCCTTCTGAATGGACTGGTTGGATCTCCTTGCAGTCCAAGGGACTCTCAAGAGTCTTCTCCAACACCACAGTTCAAAAGCATAAAACTCCTGTATAAAATATTTTTTTAAAAGCCCCATGACTCTGCGTCTATAGTTGCTGCATCTCAGGCAATTAGCCCTGTCCCCAAGCAAATTAAGGTTCCCTACAAGATGCTTTCTTACATGTGTTATTAAGGTGACCAGCTCACCCAGTTTGCCCAGATTTTCCCCTGTTTTAGCACTGAATGTCTCATGGCCCCGGAAACTCCTCAGCCCAGGGCAAACCAAGGAGGTCATCCTAACAGTGGTTGGGAGTCTGTCCTTCCTGCTTTTGTTTTTCTGCTTGGGGGCCGTCTCCTAAAGCAGCCAAACCACAAGACTCTGACCGTCAAGTCAGTGATGCCATCCAACCATCTCATCCTCTGNGATATGAGAGTTGGACCATAAAGAAAGCTGAGTGCTGAAGAATTGATGCTTTTCAACTGTGGTGTTGGAGAAGACTCTTGAGAGTCCATTGGACTGCAAGAAGATACAACCAGTCCATCTTAAAGGAAATCAGTTCTGAATATTCATTGGAAGGGCTGATGTCGAAGCTGAAATTTAAACACTTTGGCCACCTAATGTGAAGACAGACTCATTTGAAAAGACCCTGATGCTGGGAAAGATTGAAGGCATGAGGAGAAGGGGACGACAGAAGATGAGATGGTTGGATGACAACACTGACTCAATGGATATGAGTTTGAGGAAGCTCCAGGAGTTGGTGATGTACAGGGAAGCCTGGCATGCTACAGTCCATTGGGGTCGCAAGGAGTCAGCCACAACTGACAACTGAACTGAAATGATTTTCCCGTCTATACAAATACAAATTTTAAAAGCATCTCTTTAAATATAAATGGTAGATTTAAACATTCACATAGTCATGAGAATTATATATGTCGGATTACTTTTTCTTTATCATGATTTCTTTTTATTCATCAAACATTTATTGAACATCTAGTTTGGACCAGAGCGTATGCTCCCACCATTGGTAAAAGGAGGAAAAAGACAGTTCTTATCCTTGAGGAGCTTAGAGTCAGGGTGGGGCTGGGACATCAGAAGAGGCAAAGATCACAGTATGATAAGACCTTGGGAGCACACAGGGTTTCCCTGGTGGCTCAGTGGTAAAGAATCCACCTGCTGATGCAGGAGACACAGGTTTGATCCCTGGGTTGGGAAGATCTCCCGGAGAAGGAAAGAGAAACCCACTCCTGTATTCTTGCCTGGGAAATCCCATTGACAGAGGAGCCTGGTGGGCTATAGTCCATGGGGTCACAGAAGAGTCTGACACAACTTAGTGACTTAACAACATCAACATGGGAGCTTAGATGGCATCCCCGGCTCAATGGACTTGACTTTGAGCAAGTTCAGGGGAATGGTGTTGCACAGGGAAGCCTGGCGTGCTGCAGTTCATGGGGTTGCAAAGAATCGGACTCGACTGAGTGACTGAAGGACATGGACATGTGGGCACGCAGAGTAGGGGGTGGGTATCTAACGTAGTCCATGGCGGGTGACGTCAGGGAAACCTCCTCCCAACTGTCCTCCTGCCTTACCATGAAGAAGAGGAAGAAGCAGGGGAAGATGTTCCAAGCTGAGTGAGGAGCTAAGACCCATATCTAGACAGCAGGGCTCCTTTAGGACACGGAAGTGTTTCCATGATGTTGGAGAAGAGATGGCGCATAACAGCTGCTAAAGTCGGAAGGGTAGGCTGTGAGGTACACGGTCCTGGAGAACAGTGTGAGACTTTCCTTATTATGAGTTCACTTGAAAACCACTGAAAGTAGTGACTGGCTCAAGTTTATAGACAGGAATTACTATTGGCTGAAAATGGAGGACAACATATTTTCTAGAAGCTACCAAATGACTGGCTATTTAACACAAGTTAAGGTATGAATGTTTCCTTCTTTCATTCCCCAAACATTTAGTGAACACCCACGATATGTCAAACACCATGTTTGGTCTTGGAAATAAAGATAAGTAAGATGTTTCATACCTTCAAAGGCTTCACCATCTCGTGCGGGAGAAAGAATCTTTAAGATAATTATGTGTTAAGTATCATAGAAACAGACAAGAGAGAGAGACCTAGTAGGAGAAAATGGAAGATATAGAGGAAGTGGTAGTGTCTTGGATCCTGAAGGATGAGGACAGAGCATTGGCAATGAAAGAGCAGGGATTCAGTGTTTCAGTGAAGGAGAGCACTATTAGTATCAGATGGGGACACCGTACTCCAGATGTGTTCAGGGACGAGCCAAGAGTCCTAGGCTAGGAGTAAATGAACTGGTGGGAGATGGAGTCCTAAGCCTGGGTCATAAGGGACCTCAGAAGCTTTGTTGACAATGACGCATCTAAGCAACAGGCACTCACCGAAGGCTTTTGAAGGATATGGAGGCTGACGGAGTAAGACCCACATTTAAGAAGATTATTTCTGGAAAATAAAACTGGAAAATAGAGACTGGCAGCAGAGACCAGTGTTGAAGCTGGGGCAGTAGTTGATGCTGATGAAAACTTGAACTATAGTTCAAGGGGGGCGGAGTGGAATTCTTTTTTTTCCTTTCGCCTAAAGAGGAGAGAGAGGAAAATCTGGGAACAAATGGTGGTCAGAGGTTATGAAGGCGAACACATCCAGAACTGGGAAGTAGTAGGAAGGGAGAGGAACAAACCAATCCTGGGTCATAGACTGCATCCAAGAAAACATGTTCACATGTTCACATGAAAGCATCTGTTAGTTCCCAGGGGAAGCCTGGGAAATATGCTTTCGTTCATCTTTTTCAAAACTTAGCTAAAATCTGTTGAACTGTGTCTTAAAATTCATGCCCTAGTAGAGCAGTCTTTTACCATTCCAAATCCATCTGGAAGGCCTCCTAGGAAACAGTCCCTGAGAGCTGAGGGAAATGCTGAAAGGGCGATGTGAGGATGCAATGTGCAAGGAACTACTCCACGGGCTGCAAGGAGACAACTTTTCAAAGAATAAAGGGGAGGGATGCTGGAATGCAGAACTGAAAAAGACCTGAGTCTGAGTGAGATAAGACATTGGGGGGGCGGGGGGAGGCGGAGCGAGATTTTTTTTTTTCCTTTTCACCTAAAGAGGAGAGAGAGGAAAATCTGGGAACAAATGGTGGTCAGAGGTTATGAAGGCGAACACATCCAGAACTGGGAAGTAGTAGGAAGGGAGAGGAACAAACCAATCCTGGGTCATAGACTGCATCCAAGAAAACATGTTCACATGTTCACATGAAAGCATCTGTTAGTTCCCAGGGGAAGCCTGGGAAATATGCTTTCGTTCATCTTTTTCAAAACTTAGCTAAAATCTGTTGAACTGTGTCTTAAAATTCATGCCCTAGTAGAGCAGTCTTTTACCATTCCAAATCCATCTGGAAGGCCTCCTAGGAAACAGTCCCTGAGAGCTGAGGGAAATGCTGAAAGGGCGATGTGAGGATGCAATGTGCAAGGAACTACTCCACGGGCTGCAAGGAGACAACTTTTCAAAGAATAAAGGGGAGGGATGCTGGAATGCAGAACTGAAAAAGACCTGAGTCTGAGTGAGATAAGACATTGGGGGGGCGGGGGGAGGCGGAGCGAGATTTTTTTTTTTCCTTTTCACCTAAAGAGGAGAGAGAGGAAAATCTGGGAACAAATGGTGGTCAGAGGTTATGAAGGCGAACACATCCAGAACCGGGCAGGTGATGTGAATAGATCTGTGAAGCAGACTTTGTTAAGGACATGGAAGCACGTGGCCTATGAAAGGGGCAGATACCNAAAGAGGAGAGAGAGGAAAATCTGGGAACAAATGGTGGTCAGAGGTTATGAAGGCGAACACATCCAGAACCGGGCAGGTGATGTGAATAGATCTGTGAAGCAGACTTTGTTAAGGACATGGAAGCACGTGGCCTATGAAAGGGGCAGATACCCACAAGCTCCAGCCACTTGTCACATGGAAATGCAGTGTTACCAGATCTTGTAACTTTTCAAGAGACGTTCCCAATGCAGAGGACCCAGGTTCAATCCCTGGTCACAGAACTAGATCCCACATGCCGCAACTAAGAATTTGCATGCCCCAACGAAGATGGAAGATCCTGCATGCTGCAACTAAGGCCTGGCACAGCCAATTACTTAATTAATTAAAAAAAAAATGTTGGCTATATTTGGCCCTTGGGTGGCTAATTTGTAACCTCTGCTCTAGGGAGACTGCCATAAATAAATCCCTCTAGCCATGGCAGATATGCAGCCTACTTCTGCCAGAACATAAGGCATGAAAGGATGTTTCCAAAAAGCAAAAAGGAAAGAAAAGAAAAACCATTAAATCTACTGGCTAATTTTAAAAAGAAGATAAGAATGCGCTGATATGTAAGTGTGGTCTTATTTTGGTGGGAAAAAGTTTATAAAGCCAAAGCAGAAGGAAGGAAAGCATTCTTCTCTGAAGTAGTCCCTGTCATATCTTTAAGAGGCCAGGGTTAAAGATAACAATTGAAAATCATGGTCTGAGTCTCTTTCAGGAGCTAGCACTGGCAATGAAAGTCCATTATTTTCAAATATATCACAGACAGGGTATGAAGAGTTCCCAGGAATCAATAATAAGGTGATACCCTAACAGAACATGGAGAAAGAACAGGCACAGTCCACAGAAAAGGAAATATTATAGGCTTTTCACATATAAAAATGTTTTTATTTACTTCACTCATTGTATAAAAAATCTAAATTATAACAATGGTTTTCACCTATATTATTGAAAAAAGTTGAAAAGAAAGTTGCATAATCAATTGTGTAGAGAAAGGTGTTGGGAAATGGCTCTATCATACATTGGTGGTGCAATTAAAAATGACATGGCTGCTAAGGAGAGCAAATTAGCAGGATCCATTAGAATCAAGAAGTATGTGTACTTCTTGACCATCAAATTTCTAAATATAAGAAGTAATTATTTACACGGTTTTATTCACACACTTGTGAAAGGAAATACACACATATTCATTAACATCACTTATAATAGCAAAGAGTTTTTCGATGAACTAAATGCCTGCTAATGTGACAATAAAAGAAATGATGTACTCTCAAACAATGCAATATACTGAAGCCATTAGAAAGAAGCGGCTCTATATGTACTGAAATGGACACATTTCCAATATAAAGTGAAAGAAGTAAGGGTAAGAAGTATAAATTGTACAATAATATTTAAAGATTGCATAAATATATCCTCATATATGTATAGAATGGCTCGAGAAGGTTTGAAAAGCATCTTTCAAGAAGGGATGCCTTGGGACATCCGTGGTAATCCAGTGTCTGAGACTCCAGGCTCCCAGTGCAAGGGGCCTGGGTTTGATCCCTGGTCAGGGAACTGGATTCCATATGGCTGCAACTAAGAGCTGGTGTGCCACAGCTTAAGATCCCACATGTGAGAACCCACACGCCACAAGAAAGATGGAAGATGCCTTGTACCACGGCTGAGACCTACCACAGGGGCTTCCCAGGTGGGGCTAGAAATAAAGAATCCACTTGCCAATGCAGGAGACACAAGGGAAGCAGGTTTGAACCCTGGGTCAGGAGGATCCCCTGGAGTAGGAAGCGGCAACCCACTCCAGTACTCTTGCCTGGAGAAGTCCATGGACAGAGGAGCCTGGCGGGTTACAGTCATGAGGTTGCAAAGAGTCAGACACGACTGTGCGAGACTTACACTTTCACTCTCACAGGATATCAGTAAGTGAAGTTGCTCAGTTGTGTCCACCTCTTTGCGATCCCATGAATGGTAGCCTACCAGGCTCCTCCATCCATGGAATTTTTCAGGCAAGAGTACTGGAGTGGATTGCCATTTCCTTCTCCAGGGGATCTTCCTGACCCGGGGATTGAACCCCGGTCTCCGCATTGCAGGCAGATGCTTTACCGTCTGAGCTAACGCTTATATTTATATTACCTATTAAAAGCAATTTTTTAAGGGCCTACTAACTTTAAAAATCACTTATTCTCAATCCTCTTTAAAGTCCTCTTATTTGTGAGTCCCAAGATCAAAATGGCTTCTAAGTCCCAGTAACTCTACCACAGCTTTGGCTTTTGAAATAATTGTTATTTTTCCTTTGCTATCTTAGATTCATTAGCTTTTCCATCCAACATGCTAGCGAAAGTGCATCCAAACCCACAAATGTGAAAAATGAGGCTTAGAAGTGGAACTCGTCTGTGTAGAAGTTCTGGGTCAGTTTCTTTGCAGGGTTCTAAACTTCTCAGCTTCTCCCTGAATTATCCTCTACGTGAAATAAAATGGGAAGGCAGTTCAATGACAACATGGGAGGCCTGGGTCTGCTGTCCTATAATAGAAGGGGGAAATTCTGTGTACCGTTTGTGTTCCCATTGCGTATAAGCACAGACAGTCTTTCTCAGGCACACTTGGAAGTATATAGAGGACTTAGAAATCCCATTAGTTTCAGAGTCTACTGCCAATAAATTTAATAAGAAATGGAAGCAAGATTATTTATTTGTTTTACAGCATTCTTAAGACTGTGCAGAAAGAAACTCTTAGAAGAGTTTAGTCAATGAGTGAGTAAAACATGAACAATTCTTTTAACACAGCATTGTAAATCAACTATACTCCAATATAAAATAAAAAATGAGAACCCCATGAACAGTATGAAAAGGGAAAATGATAGGATATCAAAAGAGGAACTCCCCAGGTCATTAGGTGCCCAATATGCTACTGGAGATCAGTGGACAAATAACTCCAGAAAGAATGAAGAGATGGAGCCAAAGCAAAAACAGTTCCCAGTTGTCCATGTGACTGGTGATAGAAGCAAGATCCGATGCTGTAAAGAGCAATATTGCATAGGAATCTGGAATGTTAGGTCCATGAATCAAGGCAAATTGGAAGTGGTCAAACAAGAGATGGCAAGAGTGAACNATTCATGTTTGGGAGCTCATGTACACCCGTGGCGGATTCATGTCAATGTATGGCAAAACCAAGACAGTATTGTAAAGTAAAATAAAGTAAAAAATAAAATAAAATAAGGAAATGAAACCACTCATGAGCCAAAGAGCCAATTTTATGTTCAACAGTGGCTTTTTTTCCACTCAGCCCACCATATCTGTTTTGTGTAGTAACAGAAAACACCTGACCATTAAACTCTTCTTTATAGTAAAAAATAATAATAATAATAATAAATAAAAAATAAAAAAATAAAAGAATTTTTGATGTGGACCAGTTTTAAAGGCTTTATTGAATTTGTTACAGTATTACTTCTCTTCTATGTTTTAGTTTTTTGACCACAAGGCATGTGAGATCTTAGTGCCACAACCAGGGATTCAATCCACACCCCCTGCATTGGAAAGTGAAGTTTTAACCACTGGACCACCAGGGAAGTTCCAAACTATTTCTATCTTACCATGAATTGCTACTGAGTCCACCGACTTGATGATTTGGAATTTTCATCAGAACACAGCTCATGATGGACAGCTACGACTTCTGATTACTTGGTCCATTGTCAAATTTTGTACCTCTACCATGCTCAAGTATTAAAGAATTCGATTTTCCAAAGATATGTTAATTTTTCACTACAGATTTTTAAATCTACGATTTTATTTGCCTATGTTGTGATTTTGTCCATTGAGGTTGCCATGAACGTCATGTTGCAGGTTTTCTTTATTTCTTTCAAGTACCACAGATGTCAGTTCAGTTCAGTTCAGTCGCTCAGTCGTATCCAACTTTTTGCGACCCCATGAATCGCAGCATGCCAGGCCTCCCTGTTCATCACCATCTCCCGGAGTTCACCCAGACTCACGTCCATCGAGTCAGTGATGCCATCCAGCCATCTCATCCTCTGTCGTCCCCTTCTCCTCCTGCCCCCAATCCCTCCCAGCATCAGAGTCTTTTCCAATGAGTCAACTCTTCGCATGAGGTGGCCAAAGTACTGGAGTTTCAGCTTTAGCATCATTCCTTNCTCCTGCCCCCAATCCCTCCCAGCATCAGAGTCTTTTCCAATGAGTCAACTCTTTTTATGAGGTGGCCAAAGTATTGGAGTTTCAGCTTTAGCATCACTCCTTCCAAAGAAATCCCAAGGCTGATCTCCTTCAGAATGGACTGGTTGGATCTCCTTGCAGTCCAAGGGACTCTTAAGAGTCTTCTCCAACACCACAGTTCAAAAGCATCAATTCTTTGGCGCTCAGCCTTCTTCACAGTCCAACTCTTACATCCATACATGACCACAGGAAAAACCATAGCCTTGACTGGATGGACCTTTGTTGGCAAAGTATTGTCTCTGCTTTTGAATATACTATCTAGGTTGGTCATAACTTTTCTTCCAAGGAGTAAGCATCTTTTAATTTCATGGCTGCAATCACCATCTGCAGTGACTTTGGAGCCCCGCAAAATAAAGTCTGATACTGTTTCCACTGTTTCCCCATCTATTTGCCATGAAGTGATGGGACCAGATGCCATGATCTTCGTTTTCTGAATGTTGAGGTTTAAGCCAACTTTTTCACTCTCCTCTTTCACTTTCATCAAGAGGCTTTTTAGTTCCTCTTCACTTTCTGCCATAAGGGTGGTGTTATCTGCATATCTGAGGTTATTGATATTTCTCCCGCCAATCTTGATTCCAGCTTGTGTTTCTTCCAGTCCAGGGAGGCCCAAATGAAAACAGGATGGGGAAAGAGGCTCCACAGTTTTCATCTTCAGTCCACACTTAGATACACTCCTATGTCCATAAATGTGTTGGGTCAGAATTCAAAAATGTTTAAGCTTACAACATTTGATCCATTCCATTACTGAACCAATAACACACACACAAACACACACACACACACAGAACTATATAGCTATATTAATAGATACCTTAGAAGTTAAGAGTGTGGGGCTTGGAGACAAATCCCATTACTAATGGACAGTGATGATATGCGGTTTGGCAAGTTATTTAACTTCTCTGTGACCCGGTTTCCCTATGTGTAAATGGGGATAGTATCACCTACCTCAATGGATATTTATAAAGATGAAAATACTTAATGAATCTGAGTTTGATACACAGTAAGCACTTTTAAAAAAAGGCAATTGGACCCTCCTTGGAAGAAAGAGGTTGATTGTAATAGAAAACAACACCAGCTTGACCAGACATCTGCTTCCTCCAGCTGAATCTTAGGCTTTGACTCTTTGGGTCTAAACACACAAGACACATGATGCCATAAGAGGCTCAAGGCATCAACACAGAAATGTCATTTTTTAAAGAGAACTCCGAACAAAATATGCAAACCTGACCTTGGAGAAATATAAAACATCAACTCTGCCCTTAAGGTGCTATCAGCCTGAGTGGGGGTGGGAGAAGGCACAGGGCTGAGACAGAGGGTTTGGTTGGAACCACCAAACAGGTGTATCTAAGAAGCCTTCCCTGCAGACAAAATCGCCTTCAGAGGAGATGAGGCCTGTGCAGAGTCTGGAGCAAAGTGTAGGAGCAATCCAGAGGAGGAGAATGTAAGTATAGAAATACAGGGATAGCGTTACATTTCTTGTAAAAGGAGCTTGCGATGGCAAAGAGAAACAGGCCAGGGACAGATCAACAAAATCCCAGCCTTGGAAGCTAAGGAATTTAAACTATCAGAAAAGTCAATGGAGACGGAGAAGGAAATAGCTACCCACTCCAGGATTCTCGCCAGGAGAACCCCATGGACAGAGGAGCTGAGCAGGTTACAGTCCCTGGGGTCTCAAGAGCTGGACACAACTTACTGGCTAAGCAACAACAACAACGGACTAGCACAGGGAAGTATATTCAATATTCTGTGATAAACTGTAATGGAAAAGAATATTGAAAAAGAGTAATATATATGTATGTATGTATCTGAATCACTTTACTGTATAGCAGAAATTAACACAACGTTATAAATCAACTATATTTCAATAAAATTTAAAAAAAGAAAAAAGTTGATGGAGAGCCATTGTTGAATTTTAGCAATGAGATGGATTGATCAGATTTTTATCTTGGAAAGATCACCTCAGCTTAGTTTGGAAGCAGCAGCAGAAAAGAAGCTACAACTCTACTCCAGGCAAGATACATGACCACCTCAGTAAGAGAAAATAACAGTGGGATGAGGAGGAGATCAGCTTACACAGAGCAGATATAATTTTGGCAGGACTTGGTGACAGTTGGATGTGGAAGAAGTGAGAGGAAGAATCATGGCTGATTCTGAGGTTTCTGACTTGGGCGACCGAATGAACAGTGGTTAACACAAAACACATGAAAAGGAACAGCGGTCTCGGAAGCAAATGAGTACAGTGCTGTAGAAAGTCACAGAGGTCACTGTGCGCTATGATGATAATGAGAAGGGTCGAAGAGGCCTTGTCTGATGGACACAATATGATGTGGTGTCTTTAAATACCTGGTTTGGGGCTTTGACGACTCAACAAAGTGAAGGCTGGAAAGAGAGCATGGCGGTCTGGTGGGTATGTCCCGGGAGGAGGAGAAAGGCATGGCTTGAGCTAAAGCACAGAGAGGAGTAGCCAGCTGCCCAAACACTGAGGACCTGCACACCTGAGAGCTATTACTGTCACTGAGATTCTCTCCAGGCATCAAGCAAAGCCCTGGGGCTCACCACCAAGGTAAGAAGAATATGTATAAATAGAATATTTTATACAGATAAATATTCTTCCCCGTGTTACCAAGTGTCCCACCCACTTGGCCAGAGAATGCTATAGAACAATACATGAGCAAAGACTTTCCAAGTAGGCACACATATTTTCAAGAAATTGATTTCCTCATTTACAGGAAAGTTTAGAGCTTCCCTGGTGGCTCAGCTGGTAAAGAATCTGCCTCCAATGCAGGAGACCTGGATTCAATCCCTGGGATGGGAAGATCCTCTGGAGAAGGAAATGGCTACCCACTCCAGTATTCTGGCCTGGAGAATTCTAGGTATTGTATAGTCCATGGGGTCGCAAAGAGTCAGACACAACTGAGCAACTTTCACTTTCATGAAAGTTCAGAAAAGGGAAATATATATAAAATTAATAGAGGCAGAAAGTGGATCAGTGGTTGCCTGGGGCTGGGGTTGAGAACGGGGATTAACTATAAAGGACTGGAAGGATCTTATTGGAGTGATGAAAATGTTCTAAGACTGTCTTAATGAGACTGTTGCAATGTCACTGTATACTTAATTTTTTTTCGTATACTTAATTTTTATAGGTAAAATATACTTCAGTAAATTTGCTTTTTAAAAGGGAAACCAATCTGCAGATCTTCAACTTCTATCTGTGGTCTTTTTGAAAAATGATCTTCCTGAGAATGCACCTGTGTTCAAAGTTATGCAAAATCTCCTTTTCTACCTACCCTTCCCATTAGCCAAACTTAAAAAAGGACTGAAATCACATTATTCTACTGTGACTCAGAGTGAAAAAACTTCCCAGTTGCCAAGAAAAACATTCCAAATATCGGTTTCTGGGATGCTTCATTTAATATTTAAATGCCTTAGGACTTCTTATCTTTCTCTAGTTTATATTTAATTTTGTTAAGAGTATAGCCTGGCATTAGAAATTAAGTGTTTCAGCTTGTGTTGGGCTGTTGTGAATTTAGATAGAATGAGGGTGGGGGGCAGTGGGTGTGTGGATAATTTTCATTTAAGGACCTTTCCACACCTCACCTCTCATCAAGGAACATGTTTGGGGGGGTGGGATGGGGAATTATACAGGAACAAAGCAAAGATAATACTGATACAAAAAAAAAGTCAGTGCTGAGAATCCAATTTTCAAGAATTGGATTGGCTAGATACTGAAGAGGTTCAGAACAAGTGTCCTCAAAACATGCCACTTTGTCATTTGAATTATTTTGACTTGAAGTCAATCAAAGCCTAAAAGACTCAGGAAGGCATTTTTATAATACCTCTACCTAAATGCCTAATACCGATGCCTAAAAAACTTAGATAGAGGGCCTAGTCTAGGAAGAGGACTATCACCAAAGATAACCACAAAGAATATGGGCCAAAGATATGGGAAGCTGGCAGGGAGCTTCAAAGTCCTCTCTATGTCCCCATTGTCACCCCAGGTAGGTAGGTGCCCAGTATCCTACTGGAGATCAGTGGAGAAATAACTCCAGAAAGAATGAAGGGATGGAGCCAAAGAAAAACAGTACCCAGCTGTGGATGCAACTGGTGATAGAAGCAAGGTCTGATTCTGTAAAGAGCAATATTGCATAGGAACCTGGAATGTCAGGTCCATGAATCAAGGCAAATTGGAAGTGGTCAAACAGAAGATGGCAAGAGTGACGTCAACATTCTAGGAATCAGCGAACTAAAATGGACTGGAATGGATGAATTTAACTCAGATGACCATTATATCTACTACTGCGGGCAGGAATCCCTTAGAAGAAACGGAGTAGCCATCATGGTTAAAAGGGAGTTCAAAATGCAGTACTTGGATGCAATCTCAAAAATGACAGAATGATCTCTGTTCATTTCCAAGGCAAATTATTCAATATCGCGGTGATCCAAGCCTATGCCCCAACCAGTAATGCTGAAGAAGCTGAAGTTGAACGGTTTTATGAAGACCTACAAGACCTTTTGGAACTAACACCCAAAAAAGATGTCCTTTTCATTATAGGGGACTGGAATGCAAAAGTAGGAAGTTAAGAAACACCTGGAGTAACAAGCAAATTTGGCCTTGGAGTATAGAATGAAGCAGGGCAAAGGCTAATAGAGTTTTGCCAAGAGAACGCACTGGTCATAGCAAACACGCTCTTCCAACAACACAAGAGAAGACTCTACACATGGACATCACCAGATGGTCAACACCAAAATCAGATTGTTTATATTCTTTGCAGCCAAAGATGGAGAAGCTCTATACAGTCAGCAAAAACAAGACTGGGAGCTGACTGTGGCTCAGATCATAAACTCCTTATTACCAAATTCAGACTTAAATTGAAGCAAGTGGGGAAAACCACTAGACCATTCAGGTATGACCTAAATCAAATCCTTTATGATTATACAGTGGAAGTGAGCAATAGATTTAAGGGACTAGATCTGATAGACAGAGTGCATGATGAACTATGGAATGAGGTTCGTGACATTGTACAGGAGACAGGGATCAAGACCATCCCCATGGAAAAGAAATGCAAAAAGGCAAAATGGCTGTCTGGGGAGGCCTTACAAATAGCTGTGAAAAGAAGAGAAGTGAAAAGCAAAAGAGAAAAGGAAAGATATGAGCATCTGAATGCAGAGTTCCAAAGAATAGCAAGGAGAGATAACAAAGCTTTCCTCAGCAAGCAATGCAAAGAAACAGAGGAAAACAACAGAATGGGAAAGACTAGAGCTCTCTTCAAGAAAATTAGAGATACCAAGGGAACATTTCATGCAAAGATGGGCTTGATAAAGGACAGAAATGGTACTGTCTCTTATACACATCTAGATGTGTATAAGAGACAGGACCCATAGCCAGAAAAGGCATAGCCAGAAAGGCATACTTTGGCAAGAAACTGCCTGTTACAGAAGCATTGTCTCTGTATATTTAAGACTGACTCTAAAACTGGTTGCAGAATCCTTGCTAATAAGACTTAGATATGCAATATTTGAAAAAGAACAGACTTATTCCAGGTATAATTCCTATTCCAAGGAATTAGGAATGGACACCAGGAAAAGAATAAGAGCTTCAGTTCAGTTCAGTTCAGTTTAGTCACTCAGTCGTGTCCAGCTCTTTGCGACCCCATGAATCGCAGCACGCCAGGCCTCCCTGTCCATCACCATCTCCCGGAGTTCACTCAAACTCACGTCCATCGAGTCAGTGATGCCATCCAGCCATCTCATCCTCTGTCGTCCCCTTTTCCTCCTGCCCCCAATCTCTCCCAGCATCAGAGTCTTTTCCAATGAGTCAACTCTTCGCATGAGGTGGCCAAAGTACTGGAGTTTCAGCTTTAGCATCAGTCCTTCCAAAGAACACCCAGGGCTGATCTCCTTCAGAATGGACTGGTTGGATCTCCTTGCAGTCCAAGGGACTCTCAAGAGTCTTCTCCAACAACACAGCTCAAAAGCATCAATTCTTCGGTGCTCAGCCTTCTTCACAGTCCAACTCTCGCATCCTTACATGACCACTGGAAAAATCATAGCCTTGACTAGATGGACCTTTGTTGGCAAAGTAATGTCTCTGCTTTTCAATATGCTATCCAGGTTGGTCATAACTTTTCTTACAAGGAGTAAGCATCTTTTAATTTCATGGCTGCAGTCACCATCTGCAGTGATTTTGGAGCCCCAAAAGATAAAGTTTGCCACTGTTTCCACTGTTTCCCCATCTATTTCCCATGAAGTGATGGGACCGGATGCCATGATCTTCGTTTTCTGAATATTGAGCTTTAAGCCAACTTTTTCACTCTATAAGCCAGAAAATTTTTTTCTTGATAATTATGAACCAAAAAATAAGCAAATAAATTAATCAGAAATTAAGCAAAGTTTCATTGGCACAGGTCTTTTAAAATCTCTTAATATGCTCACATGCAGTGTGAATTTTCTAAAGAGGAACATAGTAAGCAGCTTTTCCTAAAATTGTTTGAACACAATTAGCTTTTATGTTTGAACAGCTGGATGGATAAATATCTATGTAGCATATGTTGGGAAGCAATAGCCTTAATGGAAAGAGAAATATAAATACATATGTGAAAGTTAAATAGCAAAACAAAAGTATCATAAAGCAAGCTGCATTTCACTGCCCATATTTTGGTAGGGATGTGATGAATGGCTTGAGTTTCGGAGGTGAACTAGAGTTGGACATGCTGGGGGGAATAGAAAGAGCTGGAGCTAAGCTGCAAGGAAGGGATCCATCAGTCAAGGAGGAGAAGCACCTGAAAGGGATAGAGCTCCTTGGAGGAGGAAGGGGAGCAGCTTGCTGGAAATAGAGAGTTAGTATACAGGAAGGAGATGGAGTTCAGTCTAGGTAGGACTGGATTGCAAAGGGACTTGACTGCCAGGTTAAGTAATCTGAACCTTGTCCTACAGGCAATTCAGTTCAGTTTAGTTTCTCAGTCATGTCTAACTCTTTGCGACCCCATTTACTGGAGCATGCCAGCCCTCCCTGTCCATCACCAACTCCTGGAGTTTACTCAAATCCATCTCCATTGAGTTGGTTATGCCATCCAACCATCTCATCCTCTGTCATCCCCTTCTCCTCCCGCCTTCAATCTTTCCCAGCAACAGGGTCTTTTCAAATGAGTCACTTCTTCGCATCAGGTGGCCAAAGTATTGAAGTTTCAGCTTCAGCATCAGTCCTTCCAATGAATATTCAGGACTGATTTCCTTTAGGATGGACTGGTCGGATCTCCTTGCAGTCCAAGGGACTGTCAAGAGTCTTCCCCAACACCACAGTTCAAAAGCATCAGTTCTTCGGCGCTCAGCTTTCTTCACAGTCCAACTCTCACATCCATACATGACCACTGGAAAAACCATAGCCTTGACTAGGTGGACCTTAGTCGGCAAAGTAATGTCTCTGCTTTTTAATATGCTATCTAAGTTGGTCGTAATTTTTCTTCCAAGGAGTAAGCATCTTTTAATTTCATGTCTGCAGTCACCATCTGCAGTGATTTTGGAGCCGAAAAAAATAAAGTCTGACACTGTTTCCACTGTTTCCCCATCTGTTTGCCATGATGTCATGATCTTCGTTTTCTGAATGTTGAGCTTTAAGCTAACTTTTTCACTCTCCTCTTTCACTTTCATCAAGAGGCTTTTTAGCTCCTCTTCATTTTCTGCCATAAGGGTGGTGTCATCTGCATATCTGAGGTTATTGATATTTCTCCTGGCAATCTTGATTCCAGCTTGTGTTTCTTCCAGTCCAGCATTTCTCATGATGCGCTCTGCATATAAGTTAAATAAGCGGGGTGACAATATACAGCCTTGATGTACTCCTTTCCCAATTTGGAACCAGTCTGTTGTTCCATGTCCATTTCTAACTGTTGCTTCTTGACCTGCATACAGATTTCACAAGAGGCAGGTCAGGTGGTCTGGTATGCCCATCTCTTTCAGAATTTTCTAGTTTTTGGTGATCCACACAGTCAAAGGTGTTGGCATAGTCAATAAAGCAAAAATATATGTTTTTCTCGAACTGTCTTACTTTTTCAATAATCCAGCGGATGTTGGCAATTTGATCTCTGGTTCCTCTGCCTTTTCTAAAACCAGCTTGAATATCTGGAATTTCACGATTCACGCATTGCTGAAGCCTGGCTTGGAGAATTTGGAGCATTACTTTACTAGCATGTGAGATGAGTGCAATTGTGGGGTAGTTTGAACATTCTTTGGCATTGGAATGAAAACTGACTTTTCCAGTCCTGTGGCCACTGCTGGGTTTTCCAAATTTGCTGGCATATTGGGTGCAGCACTTTCACAGCATCATCTTTTAGGATTTGAAATAGCTCAAGTGAAATTCCATCACCTCCACTAGCTTTGTTTGTAGTGATGCTTCCTAAGGCCTACTTGACTTCACATTCCAGGATGCCTGGCTCCAGGTGAGTGATCACACCATCATGATTATCTGGGTCATGAAGATCTTTTTTGTACAGTTCTTCTGTGTATTCTTGCCACCTCTTCTTAATATCTTCTGCTTCTGTTAGGTCCAGACCATTTCTGTCCTTTATTGTGCCCATCTTTGCATGAAATGTTCTATTGGTATCTCTAATTTTCTTGAAGAGATCTCTAGTTTTTCCCACTCTATTGTTTTCCTGTATTTCTTTGCACTGATCACTGAGGAAGGCTTTCTTATCTCTCCTTGCTATTCTTTGGAACTCTAATAACTCCAGAAAGACTGAAGAGATGAAGCCAAAGCGAAAACAACACCCAGCTGTGGATGTGACTGGTGATAGAAGCAAAGTCCGATGCTGTAAAGAGCAATGTTGCTTAGGAACCTGCAATGTTAGGTCCATGAATCAAGGCAAATTGAAAGTGGTCAAACAGGGGATATGCAAGAGTCAACGTTGATATTTTAGGAATCAGAGAACTAAGATGGACTGGAATGGGTGAATTTAACTCAGATGACCATTATATCTACTACTGTGGGCAAGAATCCCTTTGAAGAAATGGAGTAGCCATCAAATCAACAAAAAAGTCCAAAATGCAGTACTTGGGTGCAGTCTCAAAAACAACAGAATGATCTCTGTTCGTTTCCAAGGCAAACCATTCCGTATCATGGTAATCCAAGTCTATGCCCCAACCAGTAATGCTGAAGAAGCTGAAGTTGATGGATTCTGTGAAGACCTACAGGACCTTTTGGAACTAACACCTACAAGATGTCCTTTTCATTCTAGGGGACTGGAATGCAAAAGTAGGACGTCAAGAAACACCTGGAGTAACAGGCAAATTTGGCCTTGGGATACAGAATGAAGCAGGGAAAAGCCTAATAGAGTTTTGCCAAGAGAACACACTGGTTGTAGCAAACACCCTCTTCCAACAACACAAGAGAAGACTCTACACATGAACATCACCAGATGGTCAACACCAAAGTCAGACTGATTATATTCTTTGCAGCCAAAGATGGAGAAGCTCTATACAGTTAGCAAAAGCAAGATTGGGAGCTGATTGTGGCTCAGATCATGAACTCCTTATTACCAAATTCAGACTTAAACGGAAGAAAGTAAGGAAAACCACTAGACCACTCAGGTATGAGCTAAATCTAATCCCTTATGATTGTACAGTGTAAGTGAGAAATAGATTCAAGGAATTAGATCTGATAGAGTGCCTGATGAACTATGGACGGAGGTTTGTGACTTTGTACAGGAGGCAGTGATCAAGACCATACCAAGAAAAAGAAATACAGGCAGTTGGGAGCCTTAAAAAAGCCTGTAAGCAGGAAACTGAAATGTTTAAGGTGGTGTTCTAAGAAAAAGTACCCTGGTGCTCATTTGCAGAAAGGACTGGGGATCATGGGAGTGAAATGGGAAAGGAAGGAACTGGAAGCCAGGAAATAACTGTGAGTTAAAGGTCTCTCATAGAGGTCAGTGCACAGACTGCTGAAGGCATATTGAATGAAAAATTGACAGAATGTGATGGCCTGGTGTGGGAACTGTATAAATGTTAGTGCAAGACGTGGGGCTTGGAGTCTGGATAATAAGATGAATGGTAGATTAGTTTTTGAGATATCAGTTTGCATTTTGCTTTCGAGTTTTTCCTAACCCTGCTCCCTACCTTCAGTCCCCGTGAATTCCACACAAGTAGGCAAGCTTTTCATACTATTTTCTTGAATGATTTTTGCCTGAAGAGCTGTCAGCTCTCCTTGTCTTTCATAAAGTCAAAACTCACAAAAGGATGATATTGAACGCCCTAGAATGATGAGCTTTAGTGGCAGAGAAAGGAGGTTCAAGGTCAGAGAGAGTGAGAGAGAGAGCAGCAGAGGTGGATTCCAAGACGCTGGGAAGTGTCCCATAAGAAGTGTATGTCCAGCTCCACTGAGTGGCTGCTACCTCCAGGAAGATGCCTAGCTTCAGAGAGGCTGGTGCAAGACAAACCTGGAGAAAACAGAAGCTAGGTTCATCTGGAAGAGTTGAAGATTCCTATCTTTCTTATTTAAAAGTGTGAAGTGAGGATGAGGAAGGGGAGGGTGAGGAGCAATAGGAATGCCGTGTTAGTATACCCCACCTGGGAGAGCAATTTGGCTATATCCAGTAAAATTAAAGATTCCCAAAAATTCCCTGGATGTATGCCCTAGGAAAGCTCCTGCATGTATGCACGAGGAGACAGGTGCGCAAATATCGAGACAGGTGCAAGAATATCGATGGGCAACATTGTAATAGTGGAAAATTGAAAACATCTTAAAATCCAAGAGTCTTTAAAAACAGTGTATATATTCAAGTGGACCACTAAGTGAATGAACTAGAGTAACATGTTACACAGATAGATTTAAAGAAATACAATGTTGAATATAAAGAACATGTTTCAGGAGGAAATTACCATTTATATAAAGATTTCCAATATGCAGGCTGTGCAAAAGTATATCATGTATTATTTATGGACATACACAAAAAGCAAAAGGGTGAAACCTTCATGGGCTCCAGAATTATTAAAGCAGGATAGTGATTTCACTTAGGGGGATGGGACAGGAAGGAAATTGGATCAGAAAGAGATCCTAGAGTTTCACCTGTGTTTGAAATAGTATTTTTTTTTTTTTAACTTGAACTGTAACAAAATGTCTAAACAGTGTTGGGTACACAGATGTTTGCTATATAGCCTCCATGTTTGTGTGAATTTTTGAAATATCTCAATAAAAATATTTTAAAGTTATTTTAACAGATTTATTGCCATAGAATTAACTGCATCAGTTTATAGTGAATAATTTGAAGTTTTGACATATGTACACATCATTGAAACTCACTGTAATAAAGAGGATGAACATATCTATTCTCCAAATTGTCCTCGTGTTCTTCTTTAATTACCTTTTTCCTCTCTCTCCTCTCTCCTCACACTCTGAGACAACCAGCGATCTGCTTTCAGTCCCCACTAATTCGTTTCCATTTTATAGACACATGCCTAACAGGAAGCATAATGAGAAGAATACATAATTAGAAGTAGCCACTCTTGTTTGACTACTGGTTTTCGTTCCGTATAATTACATTGACATCCATCTATGCTGTCATATACATAGTCCCTTCCTTTTTATTGCTGAGTATTATTTAACTCTATGGATATACTACAGTTTGTTTGTCCATTCATCTGTTGATAGACTTTGGGATTGAGATCTGAAAATTCTTTATAAATACTGAATAGAAGTCAGCCACGTGATTTGCACACATACTTCCCACTCTGTGGCTCTCTTTTTCTTGGCTTAACAGTGTCATTCAAAGAACAATTCTTCATTTTTATAAAGTCCGATTTATCAATGTATTCTTTTATAGACTGTGTTTTGATTTTATAACTAAAAGGAAAAAAAACAGTAAGTTCACAAAGATGTTCTCCCATGTTTTTCCCTGTAAGTTCTGTAGTTTTAGGTTTTATAGGTCTATGATCCATTTTGGGGAGCTTCCCAGATGGCACTAGTGATAAAGAACCCAACTACCAACGCAAAAGACATAAGAGATGTGGGTTTGATTGATCCTAGGATTTGGAAGATGCCCTGGAGGAGGGCACAGCAACCCATTCCAGCACTGATGCCTGGAAGAGCCCATGGACAGAGGAGCCTGGCAGGCTATAGTCTATAGTGTCGCAAAGAGCCAGACGTGACTGAAGCAGCTTAACACGTATGATCCATTTTTTAGCTATTAAAAAAATTATTTATTTTAATTGGAGGCTAATTACGTAATATTGTGGTGGGTTTTGCCATACATTGACATGAATCAGCCATAGGTGTACATGTGTTCCTCCCATCCCAACTCCCTCCCCATCCCATTTTTTAAGCTATTTTTTTAAAATATAAAAGGTTTTTTTCATTGTTTTTTGTGTTTTTAAAGAAGCTTTGGCATGCAAATATCCAATTGTTACAATATCATTTGGTGCACCTTTGTGGACCATTGTTACCATATGTTCAGGTCTATTTCTGTATTTTCTACCCTGTTCCATAGGATAGATTTGCCTATCTATATCTAATATAGATATATTTGTCTATCTTTATGCCAATACCATGCTGTTTTGATTCCTGTAACTTTTAAAAAAGTCTTGAGGTCAGGTAGTATAAATCCTCCAACTTTATTCTTCTTTTCAAGGTAGCTTGTTAATCCTAGGTTTTAGAGTGCTTCCCTGATAGCTCAGTTGGTAAAGAATCTGCCTGCAGTGCAGGAGATCTGGATTTGATCGTTGGGTTGGAAGATCCCCTGGAGAAGGGAAAGGCTACCTGCTCCAGTAATCTGGCCTGGAGAATCCCATGGACTACAGTCCATGGCGGGGAAGGCAATGGCACCCCACCCCAGTACTCTTGCCTGGAAAATCCAATGGACGGAGTAGCCTGGTAGGCTGCAGTCCATGGGGTCGCTAACAGTTGGACAGACTGATCGACTTCACTTTCATTTTTCTCTTTCATGCATTGAAGAAGGAAATGGCAACCCACTCCAGTATTCTTGCCTGGAGAATCCCAGGGATGGGGGAGCCTGGTGGGCTGCCGTCTATGGGGTCACACAGAGTCGGACATGACTGAAGTGACTTAGCAGCAGCAGCAGCACAGTCCATGGAGGTCGCAGAGTCAGACACAATTGAGTGACTTTCACTTTCACTTTATGAATTTTAGAATCAGCTTATTAATCTCTTCAAAAATAAAAATCAGTTGTGATTTTGATAGGCTGTCTTGAATCTACAGATAAACTTGGGGAGAATTAGCATCTTAACGATATTGAGTCTTCTGATCCGTGATTCTATTATTTAGGCCCTCTTTAATTTTTTCAGCAATGTTTTGTTGTTTTCAGTGTACACATCTTGCAAATATTTTTTTTGCAGATTTATCTGCATTTCATCCTTTTGATACTTCCATAAATGAGTCTGGTTTTGGAATTTAAATTTCCAGTTGTTCTTGCAAACTTATAAAACACACTTACTACTTTGAATAGCCTTTTTATATACATTTCTACATGAACAATCATTTCATCTTTGAATATTTATTCCTTTATCTAGATACCATTTATTTCTTTGTCTTGCTTGGTGGCACTGTTTGGAACATCCAGTTTAATGTATTCTGGTTCTCTTATGTGATGATCAGTCTGATGCAGCCACACGGGAACACAGGAGAGGAAAGGGGAACAGCAAAGATTTAGCCATGCTCAGATAGGTGGGTAAATCGGCATACTCCAATAATCAAGAAGCTAAAAGAAGAAAGAGGAGGTTGTTACTATCCTGTGCTCAGAGAGGCAAAGCAAATTGAGACTGAGGGACCATTAGATCCAGTGACTGAGAGATGGTTCGTGTTCTCATAAATACAAGTTTAGTATATTGTGAAAAAGGGGCCCATTTCAGATACCTGAAATGAGGTGGGGTGGTGAAGATGCCTCTTAATAAGTGTAGATCATTCTAAGAGTTTGCCTATGAAAAGGAGGGAAACTGAACAGTGATTGGAGGGAGAACTTGAGTATGAATATCGTCACCCCTCAGTGTCTACAGGGGATTGGTTCCAGAACCTGCTGCTGATACCAAAATCCTTGGATTCTCAGGTCCCGTGGTTGGCCTTCCATATGAGTAGCTTCTCCATCCAAGTAACTTCCCCAACCAAGGATCCAACCAACCCCAGATTGTGTAGTACTATATTAATTAAAAACAATCCACATATATGTGGACCCACGCAGTTAAAACTTGGGTTGTTCAAGGGTCAGCTGATAAGAAAGTTTTACTGATAAGAAATACCAAAGATGTCTGTTTAATAATGACCATTTTTACCATCTTCAAATATTACTATTGTGAATTGTTATAATTCCCAAGCTTTATTTTTAGAGATGATTCACTCAATTCACTCACCAAGTGTAAAAATAAAGAAATCTGCATTTCAAATGTAAATGTTAGAAGCAATAAATATTTTCAAATCTTAAACACAAGTAGGAAAAGTATGATTTTTTTTTTTCTCCAAAATCAGAGGTTCTAGAAAATGTCTCCCTTTTACTTAACAATTGCAAAGAGGGGGAGTGGGGTGGTGGGTGAGAGAACTGTGAAGTCAGAAGTGTGTGAGATAGACTCGGCAGATGGCCCAGGGCTTGGGGGGCTGGGTTTCTCTTTGGGAACTTCTGGAAGCTTGCTTGTTATCAGCCTTCTTCAGCTCACAGTTCTCTCCACATAATGCAATATGTTTTGTGCTTAGAGAACAATGCAGAGAAAATGGTAGAAACTTGTGTGTGGGATGCCAGTGCTTCAGCTCAGATCTTCTCCATCTGAAGTCAGCTTTTAAGAGATCAGTGTGACTGGAAGCAAGACAATTAAATTTAAGTGAACTGTATATAGATTATATTTCTATCATTGTTCAGTTGCTAAGTCCTGTCAAATTCTTTGCACCTCATGGACCGCAGTACGCCAAGCTTCCCCATCCTTCACTATCTCCCAGAATATGTTCAAAGTCTTGTCCATTGAGTCAGTGATGTTACCCAACCATCTCCTCCTCTGTAGTTACACAGATAGATTTAAAGAAATACAATGTTGAATATAAAGAACATGTTTCAGGAGGAAATTACCATTTATATAAAGATTTCCAATATGCAGGCTGTGCAAAAGTATATCATGTATTATTTATGGACATACACAAAAAGCAAAAGGGTGAAACCTTCATGGGCTCCAGAATTATTAAAGCAGGATAGTGATTTCACTTAGGGGTTGGGACAGGAAGGAAATTGGATCAGAAAGAGATCCTAGAGTTTCACCTGTGTTTGAAATAGTATTTTTTTTTTTTTAACTTGAACTGTAACAAAATGTCTAAACAGTGTTGGGTACACAGATGTTTGCTATATAGCCTCCATGTTTGTGTGAATTTTTGAAATATCTCAATAAAAATATTTTAAAGTTATTTTAACAGATTTATTGCCATAGAATTAACTGCATCAGTTTATAGTGAATAATTTGAAGTTTTGACATATGTACACATCATTGAAACTCACTGTAATAAAGAGGATGAACATATCTATTCTCCAAATTGTCCTCGTGTTCTTCTTTAATTACCTTTTTCCTCTCTCTCCTCTCTCCTCACACTCTGAGACAACCAGCGATCTGCTTTCAGTCCCCACTAATTCGTTTCCATTTTATAGACACATGCCTAACAGGAAGCATAATGAGAAGAATACATAATTAGAAGTAGCCACTCTTGTTTGACTACTGGTTTTCGTTCCGTATAATTACATTGACATCCATCTATGCTGTCATATACATAGTCCCTTCCTTTTTATTGCTGAGTATTATTTAACTCTATGGATATACTACAGTTTGTTTGTCCATTCATCTGTTGATAGACTTTGGGATTGAGATCTGAAAATTCTTTATAAATACTGAATAGAAGTCAGCCACGTGATTTGCACACATACTTCCCACTCTGTGGCTCTCTTTTTCTTGGCTTAACAGTGTCATTCAAAGAACAATTCTTCATTTTTATAAAGTCCGATTTATCAATGTATTCTTTTATAGACTGTGTTTTGATTTTATAACTAAAAGGAAAAAAAACAGTAAGTTCACAAAGATGTTCTCCCATGTTTTTCCCTGTAAGTTCTGTAGTTTTAGGTTTTATAGGTCTATGATCCATTTTGGGGAGCTTCCCAGATGGCACTAGTGATAAAGAACCCAACTACCAACGCAAAAGACATAAGAGATGTGGGTTTGATTGATCCTAGGATTTGGAAGATGCCCTGGAGGAGGGCACAGCAACCCATTCCAGCACTGATGCCTGGAAGAGCCCATGGACAGAGGAGCCTGGCAGGCTATAGTCTATAGTGTCGCAAAGAGCCAGACGTGACTGAAGCAGCTTAACACGTATGATCCATTTTTTAGCTATTAAAAAAATTATTTATTTTAATTGGAGGCTAATTACATAATATTGTGGTGGGTTTTGCCATACATTGACATGAATCAGCCATAGGTGTACATGTGTTCCTCCCATCCCAACTCCCTCCCCATCCCATTTTTTAAGCTATTTTTTTAAAATATAAAAGGTTTTTTTCATTGTTTTTTGTGTTTTTAAAGAAGCTTTGGCATGCAAATATCCAATTGTTACAATATCATTTGGTGCACCTTTGTGGACCATTGTTACCATATGTTCAGGTCTATTTCTGTATTTTCTACCCTGTTCCATAGGATAGATTTGCCTATCTATATCTAATATAGATATATTTGTCTATCTTTATGCCAATACCATGCTGTTTTGATTCCTGTAACTTTAAAAAAAGTCTTGAGGTCAGGTAGTATAAATCCTCCAACTTTATTCTTCTTTTCAAGGTAGCTTGTTAATCCTAGGTTTTAGAGTACTTCCCTGATAGCTCAGTTGGTAAAGAATCTGCCTGCAGTGCAGGAGATCTGGATTTGATCGTTGGGTTGGAAGATCCCCTGGAGAAGGGAAAGGCTACCTGCTCCAGTAATCTGGCCTGGAGAATCCCATGGACTACAGTCCATGGCGGGGAAGGCAATGGCACCCCACCCCAGTACTCTTGCCTGGAAAATCCAATGGACGGAGTAGCCTGGTAGGCTGCAGTCCATGGGGTCGCTAACAGTTGGACAGACTGATCGACTTCACTTTCATTTTTCTCTTTCATGCATTGAAGAAGGAAATGGCAACCCACTCCAGTATTCTTGCCTGGAGAATCCCAGGGATGGGGGAGCCTGGTGGGCTGCCGTCTATGGGGTCACACAGAGTCGGACATGACTGAAGTGACTTAGCAGCAGCAGCAGCACAGTCCATGGAGGTCGCAGAGTCAGACACAATTGAGTGACTTTCACTTTCACTTTATGAATTTTAGAATCAGCTTATTAATCTCTTCAAAAATAAAAATCAGTTGTGATTTTGATAGGCTGTCTTGAATCTACAGATAAACTTGGGGAGAATTAGCATCTTAACGATATTGAGTCTTCTGATCCGTGATTCTATTATTTAGGCCCTCTTTAATTTTTTCAGCAATGTTTTGTTGTTTTCAGTGTACACATCTTGCAAATATTTTTTTTGCAGATTTATCTGCATTTCATCCTTTTGATACTTCCATAAATGAGTCTGGTTTTGGAATTTAAATTTCCAGTTGTTCTTGCAAACTTATAAAACACACTTACTACTTTGAATAGCCTTTTTATATACATTTCTACATGAACAATCATTTCATCTTTGAATATTTATTCCTTTATCTAGATACCATTTATTTCTTTGTCTTGCTTGGTGGCACTGTTTGGAACATCCAGTTTAATGTATTCTGGTTCTCTTATGTGATGATCAGTCTGATGCAGCCACACGGGAACACAGGAGAGGAAAGGGGAACAGCAAAGATTTAGCCATGCTCAGATAGGTGGGTAAATCGGCATACTCCAATAATCAAGAAGCTAAAAGAAGAAAGAGGAGGTTGTTACTATCCTGTGCTCAGAGAGGCAAAGCAAATTGAGACTGAGGGACCATTAGATCCAGTGACTGAGAGATGGTTCGTGTTCTCATAAATACAAGTTTAGTATATTGTGAAAAAGGGGCCCATTTCAGATACCTGAAACGAGGTGGGGTGGTGAAGATGCCTCTTAATAAGTGTAGATCATTCTAAGAGTTTGCCTATGAAAAGGAGGGAAACTGAACAGTGATTGGAGGGAGAACTTGAGTATGAATATCGTCACCCCTCAGTGTCTGCAGGGGATTGGTTCCAGAACCTGCTACTGATACCAAAATCCTTGGATTCTCAGGTCCCTTGGTTGGCCTTCCATATGAGTAGCTTCTCCATCCAAGTAACTTCCCCAACCAAGGATCCAACCAACCCCAGATTGTGTAGTACTATATTAATTAAAAACAATCCACATATATGTGGACCCACGCAGTTAAAACTTGGGTTGTTCAAGGGTCAGCTGATAAGAAAGTTTTACTGATAAGAAATACCAAAGATGTCTGTTTAATAATGACCATTTTTACCATCTTCAAATATTACTATTGTGAAACATTGTTATAATTCCCAAGCTTTATTTTTAGAGATGATTCACTCAATTCACTCACCAAGTGTAAAAATAAAGAAATCTGCATTTCAAATGTAAATGTTAGAAGCAATAAATATTTTCAAATCTTAAACACAAGTAGGAAAAGTATGATTTTTTTTTTTTTTCCAAAATCAGAGGTTCTAGAAAATGTCTCCCTTTTACTTAACAATTGCAAAGAGGGGGAGTGGGGTGGTGGGTGAGAGAACTGTGAAGTCAGAAGTGTGTGAGATCGACTCGGCAGATGGCCCAGGGCTTGGGGGGCTGGGTTTCTCTTTGGGAACTTCTGGAAGCTTGCTTGTTATCAGCCTTCTTCAGCTCACAGTTCTCTCCACATAATGCAATATGTTTTGTGCTTAGAGAACAATGCAGAGAAAATGGTAGAAACTTGTGTGTGGGATGCCAGTGCTTCAGCTCAGATCTTCTCCATCTGAAGTCAGCTTTTAAGAGATCAGTGTGACTGGAAGCAAGACAATTAAATTTAAGTGAACTGTATATAGATTATATTTCTATCATTGTTCAGTTGCTAAGTCCTGTCAAATTCTTTGCACCTCATGGACCGCAGTACGCCAAGCTTCCCCATCCTTCACTATCTCCCAGAATATGTTCAAAGTCTTGTCCATTGAGTCAGTGATGTTACCCAACCATCTCCTCCTCTGTTGCCCCTTTCTCCTCCTGCCCTCACTCTTTCCCAGCATTTCCTATGAGTTGGCTTTTCGCATCAGGTGACCAAAGTATTGGAGCTTCAGCTTCAGCATCAGTTCCTCCAGTGAATATTCAGGATTGATATCCTTTAGGAATTACTGGTTTGATCTCCTTGCTGTCCAAGGGACTTTCAAGAGTCTTCTCCAACACCACAGTTCAAAAACATCATCCTTTGACACTCAGCCTTCTTTAGGGTCCAACTATCATATCCATACATGACTACTGGAAAAACCATAGATTTGAGTATATGAACCTTAATATATTTCTATTCCTGTGTTTAAAGTAGAATGATGAGATGATAAAAAATACTGGAGCAGATGAAGTAGGATATGAAAGAGAATTATGAGCTACTCATCTTGTAAAGCCTGGCTACTCAGAGTGTGGTCCGTGGACCAGCAGCATCAGCATCACCTAGCAGCTTGAAGCAAAGCAGAATCTCAGGTGCCACCACACACCCACTGAGTCAGCAGATGATTCCTGGGTGATCTGTCAGTGCATGCAAGTTTGAGAAAGTGCTGTTGAAAACATTCAGGGAAAGTGAGAAGAGGTTCTTTAGGGATCAGACAGGTGAGTGGCAAAATGAGTCTCTCTGGCATGAATCATGAGTAGATTAGTGAGACATCTGTCAGGGATTAATCAACAAGGATTTGCAGGGAAATGTAAAGAGAAGAGGAAGCTGGCAGTTCTGGAAACTGAGTAAGAGGCAGAATGTAAGAACCAAGAATAAAATTTTTCAGCTTATTCATGCTGGCAGAATCTGTGGTTTAAGGAGAGATCAGATTTATCCAAGACTGAAAGGCTGGACCCAGAACAATGAGAAATTTTGCCCAAGCCAAGTCCTGGAAGTTTCCTAGATATTTAAGTGAGGAGAGTTTGAACAAGCCACAGGGTTGGAGAAGGAAGAAGGGACCAGATGACAGTATTTGTCTTGGGGGTGGAGTCAGTCCTGGGCATGGTCTATAAACTCAGCGCACTGGGTCTTTCATTTTACACTAAAACCCTCATTGTGAGGCTGGAGTTATTTGGACCCTCTCTACCAGCTGCCTGCCTTGAAACAAAAACAAGGTAGACTAGAGTACGGCTTTCAGGAGTATAATCTTCTTTGGAAATTCTCTGTCCTCGCTGGTGCTTGCAGGAGACAGTCACTCCCAGTGAGATGCTGGGATGGCAGGCCCTTGGCTGGCAGGAGGCCCCTGTAGGGACTTTGCTGGCAGGAACCTCCCGTTGTTCCGGATGTGCATTGCACTCATCTCAGGTTGTCATCCACACCTGAGGGTCTGGGCCACTTGTGCTCACAGCCCTCCGTTTCCGACCCAACCTCGGCACCGCTGTCCATCCAGTCAAGCCTCCAGCATCTGCCTTTGCTCTCCCTACGCAGCTGCAGTCCTGCGTCCTCCTGGTTTTCAAATGGTTGGTCCCATCTGGATTACCCGTGAGTGTTAGTATAAAATGCTGATTCCTGGCCTCCCACCCCAGGGCCCTGACGGATGCTGATAGTGGAGGTCCAGCATGGGATCCAGAAAATTCATTAGTAACAAGTACCAGAAAGTGATCCTGATACAGATTTTCCCACCAGATCGCAGAAGCATTGTTATCCCCCTCCTTCTACGTCACTCCTTCACTGCTCAGATCTTACCAGTTGGGGTGGTGATGGTGGTGAGGATGTGGAGACTAGCTGACAGATGCGGGCTCCTCTACATTAGCCATTCCCTCTCTGCCCTTCCCCTGGTGATGCCGGTTTCAAGACCATATCGCTTCCTCCCCACCACCATCACTCCTCCCTTCTGCCCTTTGCTGCTGTCTCCATGACCTTCGGACGGGGCAATCCACCATTCGCAAATCTCCAGCCCTCACCAACTCTCATCCACTGTGAAGTTTCCCCAGTGTGTTCTGTCTTGCTGTTTCCAGTTCTACATTTGGAATTCTCACACTTCTAGCCAGCTTTTACCCTTCTCTTCTATAGCTTCTCCATGTCTCAAATTACCTCTTCAAGGACATATTCAAAACCTCTCCATCACCAACCCTTCCCCCCACCCCGACCTCAGAGCTGCATCTGGCTCTGCCAATCAGCCTCTCCTCTGAACATCCGAGCTCTGCTGGGCGGTCACTTCAAGCCCACATTAACACTTCGCCTTTTCTACAAATCAATGAGCCCAGCTCCTTTGCTGTGAACAGATCTCAGTATTTCACAAGCATTTCTACTTGTCACTGCCTCATAGGCTTCCTTTAATCCCCTGAAAATTGGAACAGCACTGGGGAGCCCCAGAGTGGGGCTCTCTGCATGATCGGCTGTCTTAACTGAGGAATGCTTGAGGCTCTGATCTCACCATCACCCATGAGAATGTGGGTCTCGTTGTTTAAAAAGCATTAGGAAATTTCAAGACAGTGACAGCAGGCATTAAGACAAGCTCTGGGCCCTTCAGAGTGTGGAGCCCTGTGCTTGCCATTGCCCCAGCCTATTAGCTCAGTGACTATCAAGACCAGATAAGCTTGTGAGAACAGGGTAATAATTTCGATAGAATCAGAGCTCGCATTCCCAAGTTACCCGCTGGTTTCCCCAAGGAAACCCTCCTCCCTGTTCAGTCTTCATGTCTCAGATCTCCCACCGACTTTGTTGTCGGGAGCAAGAACAGGAGCCTGTGAGTGACGCAGCAGAGTTCATCCAAATGACATGGGAGCATCAGCCCAACAAGGTAGATCAGAAGCAACATCTCGACCATCATCATTGTCGTTACTGTTGCTTTAAACTGGTGTCTGGAATACAGGAAATTTAATCCTGAATTTCATGCTGTGCTCTAGTTTTGCCCCATTTCAAGCCCCTAAACCCTATAAAACCAGACTGGAGATAGAAACTAGGATCCCAGCAGCAGCAAGGCTCTCTGCTTTCTTTGGGGCAGCGCCAAAAGGAGATAAAGAAAGTGTTGTATTAGGCAGCAGTAAACAGGCAAGCGACAAGCAGGCCTTTAATGAAACAGACCTTTATTGGGGTGAAAGTGGCCCCAGGCTGACCCCACCCTAAATCCTGGCAGTGTCCAACGACAGGAATTCAGAGGAACAAAAACGCTGGCATTGCTGGCTGTATCCTGCGCATACATAACAGAAATCATTGCAGAAATCCGCAGCAAGGAATACATAAATACCATTATCCAGCATTACAGCCCAAACTGATCTTTTAGTCCAGGCGATTATGCTATTCTGCCTTCTCTGCCTCAGATTTCTGTGCTGTGACTCACAAGGAAGAGCTTGGGGACCACGAAATATCCAAGGACCTAAATAAAATAGGTCTTTCTTTTCCCCTCCCATCAGGATGAATTTCCTACGACATTTGTTTTTTCCTTTATTAACCAGGCATGAATGATAATATTGCCTGGGCTTAGGAACTCATCTCTGTCACTGGTAAATAGAAATAATGAGCCATATTCATAGAAAAGCATGCCAGAATTTCATTGATTAACATCCCGTGCCACAGCCTCTCTTTGAAATTAAAAACACTTTCAATGACACCGAACAGAAAAGGCACTGCATGAAAAATATTTCGAAGACGAGGTTGTCATTAAAGCATGCCAAAAATAGAACTGTTTTTATTTAACCATCCTCTCTCCTCTCTCTTACCCCCAGCCTCACAGGCTGTGAGGCTGCTTGCAGTTAAATCACAAGAATTGCAGAACATAATTTCATCCATTTGAATTTTAGAGGCTTTAAAAGCAGACCCGTGGAGAATGCTGCGTGAATATGTCTCTTTCTCCTCTGCAAGGCGTCACTGAAGAAGGGATGTGGTGGTGTTGTTTAGTCGCTCAGCCGTGTCCGACTCTGCGACCCCATGGACTACAGCATGCCAGGCTCCTCCGTCCATTGGATTTTCCAGGCAAGAATACTGGAGTGGGTTGCCATCTGCTTCTCCAGGGGATCTTCCTGACCCAGGGATCGAACCCGATCACCTGCATTACAAGCAGATTCTTCACTGTCTGAGGCACCGGAGCAGCATATGGCCAGGATTTACATCCAGCTGTTTAGGGATCTATAGGAGAATTTTTGGAGAAGGCAATGGCACCCCACTCCAGCACTCCCACTCCAGCACTCCTGCCTGGAAAATCCCATGGACGGAGGAGCCTGGTGGGCTGCAGTCCATGGGGTTGCTAAGAGTCGGACATGACTGGGTGACTTCACTTTTCACTTTCACGCATTGGAGAAGGAAATGGCAACCCACTCCAGTGTTCTTGCCTGGAGAATCCCAGGGATGGGGGAGCCTGGCGGGCTCCCGTCTATGGGGTCTCACAGTCGGACACGACTGAAGCGACGCAGCAGCAGCAGCAGGAGCATTTTTAACTATCTTAACTCAGCATCAGACTCCACCCCACCACTACCGTCCTGCTCTGTCCCTTATCATCCTTTACACACGGCCTCCAGGGTTCTGATAGGTCTACACACAGACCTACCAGTAGGGCTCTTTGCCTCCAGGTTTATGTCCTTTTTCATTAGGATAGCATGGCCTCAGAGAAATTGCAATCTGGTCACTGGGGACCCAGGCTCACTGCAGACCTGGCCTTCCAAGGATGGAGGGTGCTTTTGTTTGGTTTTGGAATTTTAGATTTCTAATGCCTTCAAATGGAGACTGTGTCTTTACTCCCTTACATGTGGGGCATCACCTCTGACCTCACACTCTATCCTCTGGTGCCCCATCCCCCACAATCACTCCTTCCTCTTCTCTGACGCTCCTGAAGACATCTGAGTGGTAAACACCGGCCTGTGAAGTCTGAGCTCTTCCATCTCTTGCTCAGCATCCTCCACCATGTCACCGCTGTCCACTTTCCCATCGTTATATCTCACAAAGCATTCTACCTCTCCCAGCTCTGCCCTGCTCTGCTCTCCCGTTGGCCTATCACCCTCTGCACTGGGCCAGGCTCCTCAATCCCCATAGCTCCCTTTTCTCCAGTCCCCAACTCTGACTGAAAACTTGACGCCTTTTCCCATGCCCAGCGGAAATGTCTCCTCTGTGAAGTGTTTGTTCATCTTTGCAGTTAGACTAGTGTGATAGAAAAAGAAAGGACTCTGGCGGTAGGCAGACTGGAGTTTGAATCCCAGTCTTTCACTCATCAGGTATGAGAACTTAGCGATTTTTCTTAATGTCTATGAAGCTCCACTCACTGATTTACAAAATGGAGTATGATAAACTTGACGCCTTTTCCCATGCCCAGCGGAAATGTCTCCTCTGTGAAGTGTTTGTTCATCTTTGCAGTTAGACTAGTGTGATAGAAAAAGAAAGGACTCTGGCGGTAGGCAGACTGGAGTTTGAATCCCAGTCTTTCACTCATCAGGTATGAGAACTTAGCGATTTTTCTTAATGTCTATGAAGCTCCACTCACTGATTTACAAAATGGAGTATGATTTTCACTGCCATCATAGGCTTGTTTTGAATATCAAAATAATAATGTATGTTAGGAGATGTGAGTTTGATCCCTGGGTTGGGAAAAACCCCTGGAGAAGGAAACAGCAAGCCAGTCCAGTATTCTTGCTAGGGGATCCCATGGACCGAGGAGCCTGGCAGGCTGCAGTCCACCGGGTCGCACAGTTGGACACGACTAAAGTGACTTAGCACGCAATGTTCATGTAGAATTCCTGGCATATATTATTATTATTATCATTAACTATGTGGTTTTGAGCTTTCATAGAACACATTAAAGCATTTTCAACATTTGTCTTTGAATGAAGATACTTGTGCAAATGTCTTTCTCTTCTCCTGAGAAAGACAGAGCAGGTACCTCATCTCTTACATCACTTCATTCCCCATAGTGCCCACCTTGGCATTCAGTAAATGCTTAGTAAATATGCACTTGCTCAAATTGTCTGTTCTACTTTGGTGAAACTGACAGTCATTTGTTTAGCAAATACCCCTTGGGAGAAACAGGGCTGGAAAGCCTGGTGTTAGATCACACAATGTTTACACCTCTTTCCTCACTTTTAGATTTGTATCTACATAATTTAGATTTTGATCCCTCAGATTATAATATAATGGTAATAACTTATTAGCTATGTATATAAAGGTACGTGTATTTGAATTTTTATTACTTTTTATAGTGCTTTCTATGTGCCAGGAACAAGTCTAAGTGATTCATATTCATTCTTTATATAATACTCACAACAGCTCTAGAAGGTAAATGCCATTTTTACTCCCATTGTAAAGATGAGGAAATTGAGCCCTGGAGAGGTTAATTAAGTAGCTTGGGCTATATTGTGCAACCAGCACATGGTAGATTAAGAGGCTTGGCTCCAGAGAACAAGGTGTTTCCCACTGCCTTGTACAGCCCTTAACCTACCACCACCAGATGAACCATAAAGCAGAAAGGAAGTGGGATTGATCCAGCTGGTTACTGTTGCACAAATAGCATAACCTAATTCTACTGGTATTCTGATTGGCCAGACAAGCTGCCCACGTGTGAGCCTGTGTGTGATTGAAAAGGACACAAGCAGGTCACATACACTCTCCTTTTCAATGACACTTCCAAGTTGCACACACTACCTGTGCTTTCATCTCCTTGCCCAGAACTTCATCACATGGTAGAGAAGCAGGGAAGGCTTGGAAATGTGGTCTCTGCTCTGAGCAACCATATTTATACAATCTTGAGAAAGAAGAATGGAACTGGAGGAATCAACTTGCCTGACTTCAGGCTCTACTACAAAGCCACAGTCATCAAGACAGTATGGTATTGGCACAAAGACAGAAATATAGATCAATGGAACAAAATAGAAAGCCCAGAGATAAATCCACACACCTATGGACACCTTATCTTTGACAAAGGAGGCAAGAATATACAATGGAGTAAAGACAATCTCTTTAACAAGTGGTGCTGGGAAAACTGGTCAACCACTTGTAAAAGAATGAAACTAGATCACTTTCTAACACCATACACAAAAATAAACTCAAAATGGATTAAAGATCTAAACGTAAGACCAGAAACTATAAAACTCCTAGAGGAGAACATAGGCAAAACACTCTCC
>SJYX01021038.1:39998-86924 GCA_006410675.1 Oreotragus oreotragus | reverse complement strand
AAAAAAAAAAAAAAAAAAAAAACATATTTATAGCTAAAAGTCAAGAGTACTATTACCCCGAAGAAAGCAGTGGATATTAGGGGAAAAACAAGCTGTTTCCATCACAGTCTCATAAGAATAGTAGAAAAGAGTTTGGGAAATATTGCTGTGGTCTAACCCCATCATTCTCCACAACTTCTTGGTGGATGAGCCAGGAGAAGCATCTCTTGGCTTCCACTCCAATTTGCTCTCACTCACTCTGTGGTTCCCCTCTAGAGATCATCCTTCCTATCCCTCATGGCCAAGGGACCCCAGGGAGTTCCTATCTTCGCTACTGAAAGCTGCAGCCCTGTTAGGAGCTCCGGTGTGATGGGCTGCCCTGCCCAGCTCCCCCTGGGCTCAGAGAATGCATTAGCATCACACAGTTCAGGCAGGGACACGAGAGGATGTTGTTGTTTTGTTGTTGAACAGATCTGCACCAATGAACACAGGACGGCATCAAAAGTCATGTTGGCATGCACTTTTATAGTGAACCCAGTCTTTGTGAAGGCTTCTCTGTGAATTTCTCAATGCTCCATCCTCCATCCTTGCTTTGCTGTCTCTAAGTGACGACGACCTGCTGTGTGAGGCAGTGAGTTTCACGCTCTAACGCTGAATCGTTGAGCAACATCAGTCATGTCTTAGTGCTGGGATTCCTGTACTAAATAAGAAAGGCATAGGATAGGGGCTGGGAAGAGGGAGAAAGAACACTGACTTCCTGACGACTATCTGTCAGGCACTGGCCTAGGTGTTTGTATATGTATCTCATTTAACACTCATTGCAATTTATGACCTAGACTGGCAGTGACCCCTCTGGGACCTGAACCAGGCATCTATACCTCTCAAATCCATATTTTTTTAACAAGGGAAGAAAATAAGAGCCTTCAGTACTGTTCACTTTCTTTTTTTCCCCCTGCTCTTCCCTTCCCCCATCACATTCTTTCACACATTGACTTTGTGTTCATCTTTTCCCAGTAATTAGTAAATTATAACTCGCGCGTCTCAAATTCTTGACATTCATTTGCTGTTTCCCAGTAATTCATTCTGCTTGGTATTAGCTCTGAGCAAAGCACAGAAGTGCTCGCTAATGCGGCTCGCACTCCCTTGCCTGGATGAGGCTCTCCACCTCATTTATCACATTGCACTGTGGTCCTGAAGTCTGACAGGCAATTCAGGCTTTCTGAATGCAATTCAGGCATTGATTTTAATCTATAAAGCTTTGGCGTCTGGGTCCTGGCTGCCATGGAAATGAAATAGCTTCTTGGACACTTTTCTCCATGCCACTAACTGTTCTGAAATGCCGGGCTCCCAGAGACATTTTTGTGCCTCTCCTGATGTTAAAAAAAAAAAAAGTCCAATACAAAGAGCTTCCTAACTTTAACCATTATCGTTCATGTGACAGAGAAATCTCAAAATACACAGAAGGTGCTCAGATGCATGGACTGGCACACTGAATATATTGATTATATCTGGTTAAAAATAAAATTAAAAAAATACAGCCAGTGAGGTGGCCAAGGCACTTGGTTTCCAAACAGGAAATCCCTAGGCCTGAAGAGGACACTGAGTGCCAGGAAGCCAATGGGGAAGCATGCTGTTTGGACTTCCGTGTGTAATCTGATTTTCTCTCACCCGGACAGGGAAGTTGGTGGTGGGAAAATGACTCTAAGACGCATGCTCAGGTGGGGACAGGAAGAGTGAAAGCCTGGCACGTGTGCTGGCAGGCAGTGTGCCTGGAGAATGTGACAGCACCTTTGCTCCAGTGCTCGGAGGCTGGGAAAGTGGGGAAGAAGAGCAGGACTATAAGGGGGATTTAAACATTCTCCACCCACGTTCTGCTTTCATTCTCTTCAGCAGAATGTCCTGGCTCTCTGCCTCCCTGCTCACGTGGCATTCATCTCAAAATGCAATCCTTGCTTCAGCTTTTTAAATCCTGATGACATCGGCTTTAGCAATGAACGTGACAAGGCCGTTGACACGTTGACATAGATCCCTAAAAGCAAGAAGTTTGCTTAAATTTGCTTTAATTTCTGAAAGCAAGAAGTGTCCGAAAGTCAGAAACTTTAATTTCTTAAAACAAGAATGAGTAAAAGTAGAAATAACAAAGCATAAACCTGAAGTATTTTCAAGCAACAAATGATAATTGGATCCACTTGGGTAGCTTCCCCGGTGGCTCAGATAGTAAGGAATCCGCCTGCAATGCAGGAGACCTGGGTTTGATCCCTGGATTGAGAAGATCCCCTGGAGGAGGGCATGGCAACCCACTCCAGTATTCTTTCCTGGAGAATCCCCATGGACAGAGGAGCCTGGCCAGCTACAGTCCATGGGGTCGCAAAGAGTCAGATATGACTGAGTGACTAAGCATGGCACAGGTAACTTTATTTTTCCCTAGAAGGAGGCTGTAAGACCATGACTCATGAGAGAAAGAGTTGGGTGGAACATGTAATTGGTTCCCTAAAACATCACATGCTCCTACACATGTGTTTAGAAGCACGTGGAACTCAGGAGGCGGGTGCCAATCTCAACTCTCCTGAGCAGTGAAGGAAAAACTGGACTAGAGTTTGCCAGGAGCTTCTCCCTGTCCTTCTCCAATTATCCAGTTCTGTTTAGAAAGCCACTGTGAAAAGTCTACCAGCCCCATGAGCTACAAATGTAGTAGCAAAAGTCCTCTCTTCGGGGTTTGATTTCCACAAAGCCAGGTCAGGTTGGGAGATGGAGCTGACATCAGAACGCGTCAGAGCAGGGAAATACACACTGACTTTTTTCCAAACTGCAAATCGTGGCTCCGTTCGTCAGATATCAAAACGACAGTGTGATGAAGTCAGCTCCATCAAGAATCTCTCAGGGTGGCTGCTTGGAACATAAATATAGATTGGCTTGTCCCTACTCTTTTGCTTTTCTTTTTTAAAATTAACTCATTCTTACTTTATGGAAGTATAGTTGATGGATAGCATTGTATTAATTTCTACTATATGACAAAATGATTCATATACATATTCATATGCATACATGTCTATGTATATATTATATATATATGTTCTTTTTCATACTCTTTTCCATTATGGTTTATCACAGGATATGGCATATAGTTCCCTGTGCTGTATAGTAGCACCTTGTTGTTTATCCATCCTATCTATAATAGTTTGCATCTGCTAATCCAAAACTCCCAATCCATCCTCCTCCACCCTGCCCAGTAAAGTCTAGTCTCTGTCTTTCGCTTTTCCAATGTGAACTGTGTGTTCTTAGGTACATTAAGAGTGAGCAGTAGGCAGGAAAGATAGACTCACTTTATATTTGGCCAGTTCCCAGCCAGCCACTTGTGAAACCAGTCAGACAGCTGCCCCGTCATGGGGGGAGGTGTGGACACTTGGGATAATAAGTTGAGTGTGGAATGAGAGCCTGACCACTCGGCACAACCACAGTCATGATCTCATGTTTGTAAGGTATGCAGCGTGTGCCAGCCCTGCCTCAAACTCCCCGTAACCCTGGGATCCCCTCTTCCATTGTAAGGTACACCCAATGTGCAGCTGACTATACTTCACTGGATTTGGGGGGATGAGCTCTCTTCAACTCTACCATCATGGAGCACCCACAGGGGCACTGTGATGTACTCAGAGGTAATGTAGGCATTCTCCTGGCCCTTGAGACAGACATGTCTTTCAAGTTAGCTCCCTTTTCACTGGGAACAGCATGGCAAAGTATTACCAGTTTCCTCCCAGGAAAAGGCTTTGAGCTCAAATGCCCATTTAGATTCCTGGATGTAACAGATACCAACTGGAGCTCACAGTGCCTCTCCTTTCTCGAAGAACTTCTCTGACTCCTGGGAAGGGGACCCAAGCCGTCAGGTCTGTGTTACATGGCCCCGTTCCTTGCACTGCTGACAGGTCCAAGGGGAAAGTGAGCCCAATATGGATGCATCAGGACCCCACCTTCCTATGCAGAATCAATCACCCCAGGGGTAAATTAAAATGTGAGCAGTTTGCCTACAACTAGCAATTGTCCTTAAAAACTGGCATAAATTTGAACTGGTATACCTAACCTAGGTGGGCAAGCTCAATAGAGTTTGTTTGCAGAACCAAAAGAAAAGGGTCATCTCCCCTTTGGAGGCAGAAACCACAGGCAAGACCATAACCCTCTGAGCAATGATCTGTGTTCAAGGCAGTGATGCCGGATCTCTTCAGAGGGAGCCAAAGATGAGACAGATATAGAGACAGGGAGTCCTGGGGACACTGTTTCTTGGGGTCCAAGTGCCCCTTTCTCCTTGTGTTGCCAGTTATATGAGGCACCCCCTTATCCTTTCAATAAATTCTCTTTTGCTCGAGTTAATTAGCGATGGGTTTTTATCACTTGCAGCCAAAATGGCACATTGGCGAATTTTCTCATCCTGGCAGCTGGCCTGGCCCACAGTTAGATGAGCTTTCCTGTTTGATTGGTTGGTTGGTTTTGTCTTGTTTTGTTTTGTATCATCCATTTGTCCTCTCTGTCCTCAAGGATGCCTCTGAGTCACAGCCTACTATTTGCAGCACCCAGGTGTTCAAGATTTTTCGAGAAAGCCACTTTTGGTGGCCCAAAGTTCACCATGACATTGCTCTTCCCTGCAATAGGTCACGTCCTTACCTTTTCCTTGGGGGAGAAATTCCATGTCTCCTGGCTCAGCGCCCCCCCTACTCACTACCTCAACACCCCCACCCCTTCTCTCTGCTTGCTCGGGATTTCTAGCAGGTGATGGTACAAAACGGAACAATCATGCCCCCTCCTCCACCCGGAACTGTGAACTCCCCCTGCCCCTAAGAATTTTAATCAGCTTCCTTTTATCTCCTTCCCTTTTCCTCTGTTAGCATTAGATGCAAAACCTTGGACAATTGAAAATTATCCCCTCTTTTAAAGCCTGCTTTGGGGCTTCATTTGAAACATTTGACCTCAATTCCAATAGACTTTTAGGGATCTTATTTCTAAAGATTATAGGCAGAGGCCCTTAACAGTCTCAGATTGAATACTAACCATCTCCCCATGTGGCAGGCATTTTTTGCCTGCAGAACATTTGAATTTCCCTCCTATGTTTCTGAAATTGGTGGGAGACAGAATTCACCTCCTGTAGAAGCTGAAAAGAGTTGATAGTCACTCTTCCAGCCTCTCTTGCAGCTAGAATGTAAGCACCTAAATCAAGAGTGGCCTGTCAAATGCACACAGCTGAGACCTAGAAGCTATTTCGGCAAATAAGAAAGGTTCACAAATTATCCATTCTGGCAGTGGCAGCAACATCCAGTATGCAGGGGCAGCCTGGCCTTGGTGCCTCCACGGGTCAAGCACCCTGCAACCCAGGAGCAACGTGCATGTCGGACAACTTCTATGGCATTGATCTTGGCTGAGGGCTGGCTGCCTAGCTCCACTTTGTGCCTGCTCATTTTCTCAATTTGATTCTACAGCCTTCCCCAAGGATTGTGTAATTTTCCCAGTGTTCTTTTTTTTATTTAAATTGCTCACAGCTAGAAACCATGAATGATGCACCCTCAGTGTATTCATGATATGCAACAGTTTGTTTTTTTCTTGTGGAACAAATTGAAATATTTCATCTGGAAGGTTCACATGTAAGATCTAGTTGCTTTGCTGGTGAGTGAGCTTGACACCCAGGATCCACGACTCAGCATAACTTGATTCTTTCCTTGTGAAACGGTATTAGCAGCTGGTTTCTTTCTTTCTTTTTTTTTTTTTTTTGGTGGGGGCAGAGGAGGAGCCACAGCCAGTCAATTGGAGCAGCAATAGAAGCGATAGAATTGCAAAGAAAGGAAGAGGTGGTTTGGACCCAGAAAATAGCTTTATAAATGACTTCAGTTCTGTGCATAAAATAAAATCACAGATCTCATGGGATCGCTTCAGTGAGGCTTCTCTCATTTTATGGGGGGAAGTTAGGTTCTGTGGTGATTGTGTGAAAATTTGGTTTATCAGCTAAACCCAGAAGATATGGACAGTGAAGGAAAGAAGGATTGCATGCTCANCTTTTGCTCGAGTTAATTAGCGATGGGTTTTTATCACTTGCAGCCAAAATGGCACATTGGCAAATTTTCTCATCCTGACAGCCGGCCTGGCCCACAGTTAGATGAGCTTTCCTGTTTGATTGGTTGGTTGGTTTTGTTTTGTTTTGCTTCGTATCATCCATTTGTCCTCTCTGTCCTCAAGGATGCCTCTGAGTCACAGCCTACTATTTGCAGCACCCAGGTGTTCAAGATTTTTCGAGAAAGCCACTTTTGGTGGCCCAAAGTTCACCATGACATTGCTCTTCCCTGCAATAGGTCACGTCCTTACCTTTTCCTCGGGGGAGAAATTCCATGTCTCCTGGCTCAGCGCCCCCTCTACTCACTACCTCAACACCCCCACCCCTTCTCTCTGCTTGCTCGGGATTTCTAGCAGGTGATGGTACAAAACGGAACAATCATGCCCGCTCCTCCACCCGGAACTGTGAACTCCCCCTGCCCCTAAGAATTTAAATCAGCTTCCTTTTTTCTCCTTCCCTTTTCCTCTGTTAGCATTAGATGCAAAACCTTGGACAATTGAAAATTATCCCCTCTTTTAAAGCCTGCTTTGGGGCTTCATTTGAAACATTTGACCTCAATTCCAATAGACTTTTAGGGATCTTATTTCTAAAGATTATAGGCAGAGGCCCTTAACAGTCTCAGATTGAATACTAACCATCTCCCCATGTGGCAGGCATTTTTTGCCTGCAGAACATTTGAGTTTCCCTCCTATGTTTCTGAAATTGGTAGGAGACAGAATTCACCTCCTGTAGAAACTGAAAAGAGTTGATAGTCACTCTTCCAGCCTCTCTTGCAGCTAGAATGCAAGCACCTAAATCAAGAGTGGCCTGTCAAATGCACACAGCTGAGACATAGAAGCTATTTCGGCAAATAAGAAAGTTTCACAAATTATCCATTCTGGCAGTGGCAGCAACATCCAGTATGCAGGGGCAGCCTGGCCTTGGTGCCTCCACGGGTCAAGCACCCTGCAACCCAGGAGCAACGTGCATGCCGGACAACTTCTATGGCATTGATCTTGGCTGAGGACTGGCTGATAGAAGCTATTTCGGCAAATAAGAAAGTTTCACAAATTATCCATTCTGGCAGTGGCAGCAACATCCAGTATGCAGGGGCAGCCTGGCCTTGGTGCCTCCACGGGTCAAGCACCCTGCAACCCAGGAGCAACGTGCATGCCGGACAACTTCTATGGCATTGATCTTGGCTGAGGACTGGCTGCCTAGCTCCACTTTGTGCCTGTTCATTTTCTCAATTTGATTCTACAGCCTTCCCCAAGGATTGTGTAATTTTCCCAGTGTTCTTTTTTAATTTAAATTGCTCACAGCTAGAAACCATGAATGATGCACCCTCAGTGTATTCATGATATGCAACAGTTTGTTTTTTTCTTGTGGAACAAATTGAAATATTTCATCTNATTTAAATTGCTCACAGCTAGAAACCATGAATGATGCACCCTCAGTGTATTCATGATATGCAACAGTTTGTTTTTTTCTTGTGGAACAAATTGAAATATTTCATCTGGAAGGTTCACATGTAAGATCTAGTTGCTTTGCTGGTGAGTGAGCTTGACACCCAGGATCCACGACTCAGCATAACTTGATTCTTTCCTTGTGAAATGGTATTAGCAGCTGGTTTCTTTCTCTTTTTTTGGTGGGGGCAGAGGAAGAGCCACAGCCAGTCAATTGGAGCAGCAATAGAAGTGATAGAATTGCAAAGAAAGGAAGAGGTGGTTTGGACCCAGAAAATAGCTTTATAAATGACTTCAGTTCTGTGCATAAAATAAAATCACAGATCTCATGGGATCGCTTCAGTGAGGCTTCTCTCATTTTATGGGGGGAAGTTAGGTTCTGTGGTGATTGTGTGAAAATTTGGTTTATCAGCTAAACCCAGAAGATATGGACAGTGAAGGAAAGAAGGATTGCATGCTCAATCGTGCCTGACTCTTGAGACCCTATGGAATGTTGCTCTCCAGGCTCCTCTGTCCATGGGATTCTCCAGGCAAGAATACTGGAGTGGGTTGTCATTATCTTCTCCAGGGCATCTTCCCCACCCAAGGATCGAACCTGCATCTCCTGTGGATCAGGCATTGGCAGGCAGATTCTTTACTAGGGAGCCACCCAAAAAGCCCATGGACAGTGAAAGGAGATGCTATTAATAGGAATTCTAGAAGAAGGGACGGAATCGTTACTTAAGTAGTCGAGTAGGGATTTGGAGCTTCTAGATCTTGGGTTCTGTCAGGCATTGCGATATCAGTCACGGTCCCTGCTCCACAGCACCCTCCCTAGCATCCTCAACCACTTTCTACTTCTCTTCCTTCAGATCCAAAGCTGGAGACTGACAGGTGTCAACATCCCCACCGCTTGCACACACCCCTTTATTCACGCATCTGGCAATATATGCTATATTTGCATGTGTTCTTAGAGGGGTGATTTCCATAGCAACAGTAGGAATATAAAAAAGGCACCTGAATGATGCCTTAAAGATAAATCACCCTCTTGAAGAAGCCCTCCATTTCAGGAATTACAGGCTGTGGACACTTCGAGTCTCTTAGCGGGCTGTCACATGTACACATTCCTAACTCCAGTTCACTGCCCTCCAGTGTAATAAATTGCAAACATTTTAGCCTCCTTCTTAGGCCAGAAGATAAAGAGAGATCCTGGCTGGGCAATTATTTTATGAACCAAGAAGGAAGGAGGAAAAAAAAAACTTGTATGTTTTGAGTACCTATAAGGCACTCAACATTTTTACTTATTTTATCTCATTTTCATAAAAAAAAAAAAAAAAGGCCCTGGGCTGGCAGTTATGCTTCTGAATCTTTCATCTCATGAGAGCAGATGGGAGAGAGGGAAGAGAGGGCAGTATTGGTTCATTTTCTGACCTGAGGGGTGGTGTCCTACAAGTAAAAGGCACTAACTATAGACTCACTTCCTTGAAACCTGTCAGCCTCAATGAGTTCTATTCTTTTCCTTTTTTTTTTTTAACAGAAAGAAATTTGTACACAGTGCTGTATTTTAAAGCAAAACAGTAGTAAGTTTTCTGCTCCCTGAAGTCTTTCCTTTTTCTTGAGCCTGCGTCACCATTGTAAAACAAAATTTTTACACTTGGGAGCAGATGTGAAAAGGGTTTATCTCACCTGTATTTAAATTTTAATTCATTTGTTTGTTCAGTCATTCACATGATACCTGTTTATTAGCCTTCTTTGTGTCGGTCCTGGTGATTTAGGCTGAGAAATGCACATAGACGTGGGTCTGGCCCTCTCAAAGCTTGTCATCTTATTGAAAGAAAGAAATGAATTGGTTAGTTATCATTTATAAAACCTGCAAATTGTGATACGAGTGTTGAGAAAAAGCACATGATACTGTGGTGTTGCAGAAACCAGTACTCGAGAAAGCAAGCAGCACACTCGGAGAGTCGGAGAACTTAGGTTTATTACACCGGCGGACTCAGAGGACTTAACAGTCCAAGCTCTGCACCCCGAACAGAGGGGCTACAGAGTTCTATCCACGGACAGGCATGGTTAAGCGGGTTTGCTGGTTTGCAGGGGCTGGGAGGTTGCAAAGAGCCAGACAGGGGTAAGTGAGGTAAGCTCCAGTTCCTAACATTGTGAGTCCCCACTTTCTCAGACCGGCGTGATCTAAACTTTGCAAGGAGCAAGCTGAGTTACAGAAGCAGAAGGAGCAGGAGGTTATGTAAAATTTTAACCTTTCCGTTTGGGTTGAAGCGCTAGGGCATGGACCTCGTTTCTCCAACATTCTACCGTTGGGCTCTATCCATGTGAGGGTCAGATGAGTTCACGCGAGAAGTCATCCACCCTGTAGCATGAATAAGTTCAATCACATTGTTTTCCATCAAACAGATGCATGAGATCAGTGTTCTCAGGAAGTAGGAGGATTAATGAAATCAATGGAAACTAAAGGAATAATTTGAGAATGCTGGAAATGGTTTGGTGGACAAATCCGGTCAGGAAGCTCCAGAAACCCCTGTTTGCAGCAAGAAGATGCCAGATCAGAGAGGGAGGGAGAAGGAGACAGAATGAGAAGCTAAGAGCACAGAAAACAGATCTATCCCAAGGAGGGCCTTCCCCAACACTGCACAGAGAGAAAGTGCGGTATGAGTGCTCTAAAGTATAAGAAGTGATCTTACATTCACTCGTCATTAGTACCTGGGCTAGTCAAAGCTAAGTTTCAATGACTTGGTGATTAATAATACGCACAAGTGTTTGGCATGCTCTCTGGAGCCAAGAAGCATCCTTTTATTAGAGGTTTTCCAGATGGCCACCTTGGATTCTGCCAATGACGCCAGATGGGAAGGATACCCTTAGCTGGACTGAATCTGTACATCCCTGCAGTTGTTACCTGTCAGACTTGGGCTTCTGAATGAGATAACATGGAATATGGTTGGGTTAAATGAACATTCCTTATTCCTGGTTATTGCTTAATCCTTCTTTGCTCCTATATCTTAATGAATCAGATCAAACAACATACGAACTCCAAGTCTTTTGCCCTTTCCCTTATTTTAGTCTGAAGGCTAAGTCAGAACAAATTAGGAGAAATCGGTCCTTTGATTTGCTTCGGCCTGGGCTTCCACCCAGCCCTGCATATCCTTCTGGATAAAAACACCTCCTAAGATGACGACGGCTCAGCCAACGCTCTCTTACCATTCTGAAAGCAGGAGTGAGAAAGAAACTTTCCCCAGGGTTATCTGTCATTCATTCATCTTTTCCACCAGGATCTCTGCTGCCAGGTCTGGAGGAGGGTGTGTGAACCCTCTGCTAAGGCCATGCAAAGCTCCTTCTTGGGCTCAGAATTGGGGAAACATTGTGCAAACACTTTCCAATTTAGGGTCAGCTCGGACCATTCATACAAGAGCTATTATCCTCCATAAAAAGTTAATGTAGGTTTCCTCTAGTATTTTCCCTTCTCTTAACCAAGATTCTAAACTTCTCCTGGAGTCCAAATCTCAGCAGGATATTCCTTTATGTAGATTGATATATTTTTCAATTTTATTTTAACTTAGTGAAGTCGCTCAGTCGTGTCCGACTCTTTGTGACCCCATGGACTGTAGCCTACCGGGCTCCTCTGTCCATGGGATTTTCCAAGCAATAGTGCTGGAGTGGATTACCATTTCCTTCTCCAGCAATCTTCCCGACCCAGGGATCGAACCCCGGTCTCCTGCATTGTAGACAGACGCTCTACCATCTGAGCCACGAGGCGCTCCTTCTATGTGTCTAGGACTGAGTGTTCCTGGGAGGGTTGGGCTAAGTCTTATCACATTTCATTTACCACGTGGCTTGCCAGGAGCCTTTGCAAACTAAAAGTTGAATGAATCAATCATTCAAATACAAAGCAACTTCTCTGCTTTCAGGAAATGTATCATCAAGTAAGCGATAAAGCCACATACACATAAAAAAGATATATAAAGTAGTGTGCTTCAGTGGGGAGTGTTCTTGGCTGGAAATCAAGAATCCATATCGTGGTAGTGGTTCTGCCGTTTGTCGATGGTGACTCAGCATTGCTTCTCCGAACCCCACTCTGAACTCCTCTGTATGGGAAGGATTGGGGTTATCATAACAGCAGGTGCTTCCTTATAGGCTCTACCTACAGACCATATCCCAAATCTATACTCTTGCCTCCATGTCCACGACGACTCCCGTCCATACCGGCGCTGTCTCATTCCTCCACAATCATAAAATGCTCTTTGTCTCCCTGTTTCCTGTCTTGCCTTCCTAAAATCCATTGTCACACCCAGAGTAATCTTTTTGAAAACACAAATCATATCTTATCACATGACCCCTGACCCCACTACCTGAGATTCTCCAACTGGCTCCCAACTACACTTACAGTGAAACATAAGCCATGTGGCAGGCCTTCCATGATCTCCATGGCCTGACCCCGATTAGCTCTCTGACTTTACCTTCTTGTGCTTGCCTCCTCCTCCACTGGGATAACCTTGGTACCTCAGACGGTAAAGCGTCTGTCTATAACGCGGGAGACCTGGGTTCGAGCCCTGGGTCGGGCAGATCCCCTGGAGAAGGAAATGGCAATCCACTCCAGTACTGTTGCCTGGAAAATCCCAGGGACAGAGGAGCCTGGTAACGCTCCAGTCTATGGGGTCGCAAAGAGTCGGACATGACTGAGCGACTTCACTTCACTTCCTCCTCCACTATGGGATGACCACTTTCTTTGCCCAAACCACACCCATGCTAATTGTTTCCTGTTCTTCCATCCAGAAAATTCTCTTCCCAACAGATTCATGTCTTCTTGGCTTTTTGTCCCACACACATCATATTCTCTCTCTGTCCCTCAAAGTGGGGACCAGAGGACCAGTGAAATAAATAGCAGAAATCAAGGTTAGATTCTAGTCCAACTGAGGTGTTAAATGGAGGGTAACATCTAAGTTGCTCATTTGGTACTCTGATGGGGGCAGGAAAAGAGAAGAGGAAGAACGAATATGGGACATGTTAAAGGAACTTCCGGGGCATTGTCTGTGAAACCCTCACCCTTCTTTTGATCCCTTTCCCTTGTCTAGGATACACAAGCATAGTCACAGCTAAGCTGGTCGCTGTGTTCAGTGTCTGGTCTGATTGGTCAGTGCCCGTTTTTTAACATCATGGCTGTTAGTGGTCTTCCAAGTGGCTGTCCCCCTCTTTGAACCATTTCTTGCTCTATGCTAGAAGCCCGTCCTCAGGCAGGACTTTTCAAAGTTTTCTCTGAGGGTCTGCTAAAGGCAGAAATTCTTAAATGTGAAGTTATGGGGCCACCCAAGAAACAAGCCAGGATTATTTGAAACCTTATAATTCATCAAAGTTTGTTATTCTGCTTCATAAGAAATCTGTATTTAATATAAAAATAACATGTTAAAATACTATCAAGCTTTGCAGCTTAGAGAATGGGTTTGGCAGTCCGAACGGTAAGAGTCTGGATTGCCATTCTGCCTCTTGCTTCTTGTCTGACCTTGAGAAAGTTCCTCAGTCCCTCTGAGCCTCCATATTCTTCGTATGGTGGTTGAACATTCTATGGTAAATATTATGAGCCCAGAGGGCCAGAGTCTCTGTTTTGTTCATCTTCAAATTCTTCATGGAGTCTAGAAGAGTGTCCTGTCCACAGAAGTCATTTTCTATGTGTTCATTCCTCTATATCAGACATCCATGCACATATGGTTATCCCATTTTCACCACTAGATGGAGAGCATGTATCCTAGGATTTTCAATCCATTAGTGAGAAAGCAAACATTTGTCTTTTGTGTCTTAACCAAATCAACTTCTATATTGATGACAATATCATTAAAAATGTCTTTCCAAAAAATGCAACTGTAAGATAATTCGCAGAACTATTTGTTCTTAAAATAATTAAGAGGCAGAAACAAAGGAGAAACACTAACTTAAGCATAATGGTTACCCCTCGGATGGGATACATTGGGATTGGGTAGGAGTGAGGAGCTCTGTGGGGAGCTCCGAATGTATCTAACTGCTGATTTCTTGTTTCAAAATAGGTTTGAAGAAAATGCATCCAAATATGTTAACCTTGGATGAGTTCTGGGTGGTTGAACACTTAGATGTATTTCTCTGTGTTTGAAATTTTTCACAATTGCAAATTTTTTTAAAACAGGGGGAGGGAAGCCTCTAGGGTGAAATTTATGCTCACTGTTTCTGTCCCAATACATCTGCCTAACAAGCTTTTTAAGATTCTCCTCAGATAACTGCAATGTGCAGCAGAAACTACAACAGAGTAAAAACCCTACTGTGTTGCTCCGCTTGGCCTCTCCTGTTGTCCCCCTCCTACTAGAGCTGATATTTTGCCCTGAAGTTAAGTCTGCTAAAGGCTATCAGATAAACTCAGTTGACTAATTAGTTCTTATCTCCAAATTGGACTGTTTTCAACTCAGTTGAAAGATGAAGAAAACTGGTCTCTGTAAGTCTGTTCTACTTACTACAGCTATGTAACAAGCCACCCCAAACCTTAGTGGCATAAAACAACGGTTCTGTGATGCTCGTGGAACTTTGCTCCGTGATATCTGGAGCCTCAGGTTGGGAGACTCAAGCTGGGGGTGACTTGACAGTTGGGAGTGCCTGGCTGGTTTGGGGGCAGAAACCACTGGGAGATGTCTTTCCTCCTGTGTCTGGTAGTTGATACTGACTGTCAGCTGAGACATCTACTGGTGATCAACAAGTCACTCTGCTTGGCCCAGATCCCATGGGGTTGGGAGTAGGGGTAGGGGACAGAGATACACTGCTCTCCACAGGAGAGATGTCGAAGAATTTGCAGGCATATTGTAAAACCATCCCAATATTGTCCTCACTCTGCTCTCAAAGTGAGGTAGAATGGATAAACCTGGAACCTCCTTTCTCTTTGTCCAATCAAATGATCCACATGGAGGAACAGCTGAATGTATTCACTCCATTATCTTGTTGGATATGTTGGATCCAACAAGTATGTTGGATCAAGTTCAAGTGGCTCAGATACAAGCTAATTTGGTTGTAGTTTATTTTGCCAGCTCTGTTCCTTTGGAAAGCTGACTGGTTGTTTCTTATGACCAGTAAACATAAAGGTCATAAATAACATATATACTAAAATTTTCACCACAATGAAATATTCTCAAAAGGCAACTTTATTATCTATTGCTGCATAGCAAATTACTCTGAAATTCAATAACTTAAAACAACAAACATGTATTATCTCACAGCTTCTGTGGGTCAGGAACTTGTGAACAGCTTAGCCGAGTAGCTCTGACTCAGAGTCTATCGTGAGGTCGCCGTCAAGATGTTGCCCAGGGCTCTGCCATCTGAAGACTTAACTGGGGCTGAAGAATCTGCCTCCAGTGTGGCTCACTCATGTGTCTGTTGGGCAGGAGGCCACAGTTCCTGATCAGGGGTTGGCAGGTGACCTCAGCTTCCTCAGCATGTGGGCCCCTCTGTAGGATGGCTGCAGTGTTCTCATGATGTGACAGCTGGCGTCTTCCAGAGTGAGTGACGTGAGAGCAAGGGTGCAGAGGAATCCATGGTGCCTTTTATGTTCAAATCTCTGTAAGTGACACAAGGCTGCACCTGCCATATTCTATTCATGAGAAGTGAGTTACTAAGTCACACTCAGGGGAGGAGAGCTAAGCCCTACCTCTTGAAAGGATTCACATCAAAGAATGTGTGATTATATACCAAGACCAGCACGGGGAGTTTGAGAACGAGGTTTCTCTCCCTCTGTCCTGTAGATAGCTGTCTCAGGGCACATGTCCTTACTTAGGCAACCGATGTGGGGAAATAAGTACTTTCCATGTGGAAAATTAGCAATCAGTGTCCACTATGCTGTTCAGATGGGAGGCACCTCTGGACTGCTATCTCTTCCTCTGCTCCTATCTTTGTACGATGGGAACTGACTCGTCGATAAAAGCTTAGAGGATGCTCTAAAACACTGTGTATTTTATTCTTACTCATAGTTTGGGTGATGGCATAGAGGTGTGGGCATTCTCATGCCTGTTTCAATCACTCCATTGACGCTAGGGTCGACCTGATCATCCAAGTTGCCTGGACAGGCATGTCCTCCCTTGTAATCCATTTTATGACGTATCTTTCAAAACTCCATTGAATGGTCAGGATGATAGACGTGGCTGTGCTTTAGGCCAGGGTGGCTCATAAGATGCAGAAAAATCACTATCTTCAAAAAGCAAAAGCTTTTTTGAAGGAAAAGTAAAGTGTAATCGTAACTGTTTCTCATCCTTTGTGAGAGGTAACAGAGAAGAGTCAATGACTCATTTATCTGAGAAAAGGAAAAATAAGTGGGCCCCAGTTCAGGTATCCAAAAGGAAGATCTGCCACAAGTCCTAACTTGGGAAAAGCCAGCCCCTAGGACAAGGTAGCCAGGTCCCTGACAGAGAGATGGGGATAACTCCCTTCAAGGGAAAAAGGGTCGAATTGTAATCTGGTTCTGGAACCAATTCAGCCTGACTACTTAGCAGTAAAGATAAATTGAACCCACAGAGAAAACCGAAAACAACATTTTCCTGGCAAGTCCTTCAATGGACTTAGTGTGTTTAGATTTATGAGGGGGTGAATGACCTTCTCTGACTTGGTGTTTCCCATTTTCGTGTTTCCAGGACTGATTTTCCATCTGGCCTAACCAGAGCTCGAAGTTCGTGAATCAAGCAGAGCCAGTAGGCCTGACTGGAGCTGGCTGGAACAGAGCTGGGAAAGACAAATAGACTCCTTTCTGAAAAGCCTATCTAGCAAAAGCCTGTTCCCTCCCCGCCTGCCCCAGAGCACTGCCCTGAGAGGGAACCCATCCCACTCTTCACCACCCAGCAGATGGGGCATTAGCTGACCTGGGGATGTTTCTATCTGAGAAGTGGGCTGTGTGAAAAGGAAGGAAGGGTGTTATCAAGTGCAAGGAAACTAGCTCACAGGCCTGGATGGTCTACATCTCCAGCAGAGAAAACTTGGAGGCACCATGTACGTTTCCAGAAGGGTTCAGGGGCAGCAGAGCGCTGATGGACCCTGCTAGTATCTGGCAGAAGTAACAACGGGACAGTTGAAGCTGAAAGCAGCCAGACCAGATGGGGTCATGGACACCCCTGGATTGCCAGCAACCAGATCAGGATACATCTCAAAAGAAACTGGCTTTGCAGGACGCCATGTAGACTTCCCACGCTAGGGGAGAAGGAGGACAGTAGAGAAAATCCAGGATTAACTGAACTTTGAGATGAAAAGACTGAGATGAGAAAGTGCAGAGGTTTTGTAGAAATGATTACAGTTGCATGTTCTGACATTTAGCTCATTAAGCTTCATTACAGAAAATAACGTTATATTTCTGGCCTATCCAAGTTTGTGGCTTAAGAAAATTCAAACCTGTCATTCTGTTTCTTCTTATACCTTGCCCTGTTTTTCCATGTCATATAGAGAGAAAGGCTGTTTGGGGTTCGTGGGTCTCTCAGCATCTCAACAGATGACTATAACTATGCAGTGTGAGGTCACGACCAGTAAATCTTCTAGACCAGAGGTCAGAAAATACTCTCTTTCAAGGGTCAGATAAGAAGTAGTTGAGGTTTTGCACACTATGCTCTCTCTGTTGCAACTCTCCAGCCCTGCCTTTGCTGCACAGAAACAGCCAGAGACAATATATGAACGAATGGGGAACAAGGAAACTATTTCGGACATTGAAATTTGAATTTCATAGCTTCCAGATGTCACAAACTATTATTCTTTCCTTGATTTTGTTTTCGAAGCATCAAAAATGTCAAACCTGCTCTTAGCTTTAAGACCATACAGACACAGGCAGTGGACTGGATTTGGCCCACAAACAGTAGTTTGCTAACCCTGATAGTGACCACGGCTCTCTGCACTCTAGAGGGATGAATTTGTTCACATGCATGGCTCTGGGTTAAAAAAGCTCAACTTCTTTAAAAATGCCTGGGAGATAGTCTCCTGGGAATCACAGAATATTTACACCCAGTATTTCTCCAGGAATTACCCTTTTTATGTGGTTTCAAGGCAAGTGACAAGCTAAGAAAAGCCACAACTCTCATACAAGCTACTTTTGTGTTAGCAGAAGGTATCAGCTGGGCCCTAAGCCTCAAGTAGACCGGACCTGCGTCTGTTTTCCCCTACTGTTGTATTGCTAGGGACTAATGCAGTATCTGACACAGAGTAGGCATTAAATGACTGTTTGTTGATTGAATTATTGAGTGAGTGACTGAAAGCTTCTTTTTAGGCCTTTTCAGAACTTATGCTATTCCATTATATGTGTGTTTTATAACTCTCACTTTAAAAATGCCTGTAAGTGTGATTTAGAATTCAGAAGAATCATCGTGCATAAATAGCAGATTTTCTTCAAATGTTTGGCCAAAATTCCACGTCACTGTATAACTACAAAGCCATTGCCGGCTCTGCTTAGAGGCCGCAGGGGCTTGTTTGCCCCAAGAAGCTGAAGAAAAGTAACTGGAAGTATGAGACTGCTCTTGATAAGAAAGGTGCCACTCGTGTCTCTCTCCTGACCTTAATTTTGACCAGGGGTGGCCTCCATCATTATGTCCAGTACATGAAAGAGCTACCCGGGAAACTTAGCAGGACCCACGATGTGGGAGGAGCTGGCAGTGAAAACCCCTCTAAATTGGTGCGTCTCTCCCCATTAAGCCACGTGACATCTAGGCAAACAGAGCAAACTCAAAGATAATCACACAACCTTTGGCTACCTTAACTCAGCACTTAATACGAATAAGCTTCTCAGCTCTCCTTTTTAAAGCTTTCTTTACTAAATCCCAAGTAACTCTGGGAAGGGAATCATGAGAATGCGGGAGACTTTGGTACCACACTAATGTGTGGTACCAAGAAGAGGCAAAAGAAAAAGATCAAAGATTTGTTTCTCTGAGCTGGGTGGTACCTTGGCACTGAATCCTGGGAACAGATGCTGGCTGATTTGAATTAAAAAAGAGCAGAATAGCCAAAGATAAGAAATAATTGGCTTAGAGATACAAAGCCATACTTTTGACAGGAGACAATAAAGTTTTCCAAGCAGAGGTTAGAATAACTGACTTTAAAAAAAATAATAACCTCAAGGAAAACTAGGAGAAGAGAATATTTTTTCCCCTGCAGTTTGAATTAAGACATGGTCAGCAAAGAAGAGACCCTTTCCAAAGGGTCTCAGCAGGATAAATCAATCTAGTGGAGGCCTTTGTGTTCCCAAAGAATGATGTCAGAACCCATTCCAGGGAGAAGAAAGAGATGTTTGCACTAAAGGTCACTTGAGAACTATAAAGATAAATGCTATTTGTAATGACTTAAAAAGGATTCCAGGAAGGAGAGGAGTCAACTAACTGTTTTAGAATCAGTGGAAAAGTAAGAACTTTCCTGGTTGAAAACTTTCAGAGGGTCATTTAGATATTCTTGAAAGTCTGTGAAACTTTGAGAGGAAAGAACCCAAGAGTATGATGGTGGAAAAACTATGTGATAGCCTTTAACTGTTAAATGTAGGTTGTGTGTTTACACATGTGTTGGTCATTAAAAAATAATTGAAAAGGTTTCTGGCAGTAAGAAGTCAGGGACTAACAATGCCTCCACCCTGGTTATTAAGCGACCCTGAAAGTCGTTGGGTCAGCCAGATATTCATAGCGCAGGGAGATATCCAGGTATCTAGAGTTAAAACACTAGCCTGTGATTCAGGAGACCTGGGTTCACATTTCAGCTCCATTCCCTTCTTTTTTCCCCTTCCTTTTTGGCCATGCCACACCATGCAGGAGCGTAGTTCCCTATCAGAGCAAGGATAGGGAATGATCCCAATACCCTACAGTGGGAGAATGGCATCTTAACCACTGGAAGTCCCTCTTTTTTTTTTTTTTTTTTTTTGAATGAAAGAGTCTTTAAATTCTGTAGTGCTTTATGACTTTTCAAAAATTTCACACACATGACTTCGTATAATCCCGTAATAACCATTTTCCCCTCTACTCCTGCTTGGCCCCTCTCCTCTTCCCTCTTCCTCACTAGTTTGTTCTCTGTATCTCTGAATCTCCTTCTTTTTTGTTTTATTCACCAACTTGTTGTATTTTTGAGATTCCACATATAAATGATATTACACTGTATTTTTCATTCTTTGACTTATTTCACTTAGGATAATGCCCGCCAAATCCATCCATGTTGCTGCAAATGGCAAAATTTCATTCTTTTTATGGCTGAGTAGTATTCCATTCGGAGAGGGCAATGGCACCCCACTCCAGTACTCTTGCCTGGAAAATCCCATGGATGGAGGAGCCTGGTGGGCTGCAGTCCATGAGGTCGCGAAGAGTCAGACATGACTAAGTGACTTCACTTTCACTTTTCACTTTCATGCATTGGAGAAGGGAAATGGCAACCCACTCCAGTGTTCTTGCCTGGAGAATCCCAGGGACAGGAGAGCCTGGTGGGCTGCGGTCTATGGGGTCGCACAGAGTTGGACATGACTGAAGTGACTTAGCAGCAGCAGCGGTATTCCATTGTGCGTATATACCATATCTAATTTATCCATTCATCTGTTGTTGGATACTTGGATTGCTTCCATACCTTGGCAATTATAATGAATGCTGCTATGAACATTGGGGTACATATATATTTTTGAATTAATGTTTTTGCTTTTGGACATATACCCAGGAGTGGAACTGCTGGGCTATATGGTAGTTCTACCTTTAATTTTTTAAGAAATCTCCATGCTGTTTTCTGTGGTGGCTGCACCAATTTACATTCCCATCAACACTGTACCAGGATTCCCTCTTCTCCACATCCTTGCCAGTATTTATTATTTGTTTTTTGTTTTGTTTTCCAAACTATAAACTTTTTATTTGGTATTGGGGTATAGCCGATTAACAGCATCATGATAGTTTCAGGTGAATAGCAAAGGGATTCAGTCATACATATACATGGATCCATCTCCCTCAAACCCCCTCCCATCCAGGCTGGCACATCACATTGAGCAGAATTCTATGTGCTATACAATAAGTCCTTGTTGTTTATCCATTTAAAATATAACAGTGTGTACATGACCTTCCCAAAGTCTCTAACTTCCCCTCCCCCTTGACACCCATGAGTTCATTTTTAAGTCTCTGCTTCGTAAGATTCATTTGTATAATTCCTTTTTAGATTCCCCAAATGAGGGATGTTGTATGATATTGCTCCTTCTCTGTCAGACTTACTTCACTTAGTGTGACTCTCTCTAGGTCCATCCATGTTGCTGAAAATGGCATTATTTCATTCTTCTTAATGGCTGAGTAATATTCCATTGTATATATGTACTACATCTTTATCCATTCATCTGTTGTTGGACACGTGGATTGCTTCCATACCTTCAATTCAGTNTCTAGGTCCATCCATGTTGCTGAAAATGGCATTATTTCATTCTTCTTAATGGCTGAGTAATATTCCATTGTATATATGTGCTACATCATTATCCATTCATCTGTTGTTGGACACGTGGATTGCTTCCATACCTTCAATTCAGTTCAGTTCAGTTCATTTGCTCAGTCCTGTCCGACTCTTTGCAACCCCCCTCTTTGCGTGAATTGCAGCACGCCAGGCCTCCCTGTCCATTACCTTAGCAATTGTAAATAATGTTGCTATGAACATTGAGGTGCATGTATATTTTCAAATTAATGTTTTTGGGTGGGTGTTTTGTTTGTTTGTTTTTGAATATATACCCAAGAGTGGAATTTCTGGGTCATATGGTACTTCTATTTTTAATTTTTTTGAAAAATCTCCATACTGTTTTCATACCAATTTACTTTCTACATTTACCAATTTGCTGCATACCAGGTTACATTCCCATCAACAGTGTACCAGGGTTCCCCCTTCTCTACATCCTCACCAGTATTTATTATTTGCGTTCTTTTTGATGATTGCCATTCTGATAAGTGTGAGGTGGTATTTCAGCATGGTTGTGATTTGCATTGGTCATATCATTTGCAAATATCTTGACCCATTCAGTAGTCTGTTTTTTAATTTTGTCAATTGTTACTTTTGCTGTGCAAAAGCTTTTAAGTTTAATTAGGTCCCATTTATTTACTTTTGCTCTTGTTTCCTTTGCTTTAGGAAATCCAAAAATATTGCTGCAATTTATGTCAAAGAGTATCATGCCTATGTTTTCCTCTAAGAGTTTGGTAGTATCCAGTCTTGCAGTTAGGTCTTTAAATCATTTTGAGTTTATTTTTGTATATGGTGTCAAAGAATGATCTGATCCCATTCTTTTACATGTGATTATCTAGTTTTTCCAGGACCACTTATTGAAGAGACTGTCTTTTCTCTTGCCTCCTTTGTCATAGATTAGCTGACCATAAGTATGTGGGTTTATTTCTGGGCTCTCTATTCTTTTCCATTGATTTATATGTCTGTTTTTGTGCCAGTACCATACTGTTTTGCTGACTGTGGATTTGTAGTATAATCCTAAATCATGGAGCATAATTCCTCCCGCTCTATTCTTCTTTCTCAAGATTTGGATATTTGGAGTCTTTTTTGTTTCCATGAACGTTTTAAAGATATTTGTTCTAGTTCTGTGAGAAACGCCATTGGTATTTTGATAGGGATTGCACTGAATCTGTAGATTGCCTTAGGTAGTATGGTCATTTTAAAAATATTAATTCTCCCATTCTAAGAATGTGGTATATCTTTCCATCTGTCTATGTCATCTTCAGCTTCTTTCATCAGTGTCAATTTTCTACATACAGGTCTTTTATCTCCTTATATCAGTTTATTCCTAGGTCTTTTATTCTTTTGATGCCATCAACTCCATCACCTTCTAACAAAGAGAGCTGCTACACATAATTTACCCTTTCATAGCCTTAGCATCCTTATCAGTTAAGTGAAGATAATGAGTGTTCCTTCTAGGGTTATTGTTAAGTGAAGTCCCTGGAGTGGACACATAGTAGGTGCTCGGAAGATGGCCTTGAATCTATTGCACTTAGATCAACTTAGTACCTAACTTCATAGGGCACTTACTATGTGTGAGTGCTTTGTTCACACTGAGTATTCCCAACAGCCCTGTGGCCAGGATGGGAATTGTTATTGCTCCTGGTACAAGCTAGTGGGTGGTCTAGCCAGGCAGCCTGGCTCCAAGCCTTTGTTCTTACCTGATCTGATATCAGGGGGAGAAAGTGTGACTTGGACTTATATCATTTTCTTCCTCATTGTTTTTATGACACAGAGAATGAGATGAGGAGGCTTTCCTCACTCAGTACCATAAATAGCTACTGACCTCATTCCAATAAGAATAGTTAAAAAGAGTGGCCTTAAATATAATAAGTATAGTCATAACTAACATTTTATTGTCCAGGCGGTGTTCTAGATGCCTTGTTACATGGATTCATTAATTTCCTCCACAGCCTTATGAGGTAGTGGCCACTATCTTGCCCACTTTGTAGAGACTAAGCAAACATGTGATAGAACTTGGTTTTGGACCAGCTGTTGGGGCCCCAAGGCCACACTCACCGTTATTCCACAAAGCCTCTCAATCCTGGGCTTTCTGCGGTGAGTCAACAAGCAATTATTGGAGCTGCCCTGGCTATGTGCCGAGGGTGGGAGGAGCTGTGTAGTTTCAGAGAAAACTGTAAACTGAGGTTGGAAGAAATATAATCTTTATTGACAGCTTATAATTTAAGTGTGTAGGGACATTTTAAGTTAATATGTCCTACCTAGGGTTCCAAGTCCTTGGACTTCACCAAAGATAATAACAGGGGTCTGTGAGCTATTTTTAATATTTCAAAATGCTTATTAATATGTCACAATCATATAAAACATAGTCAGTCTATGGTAACAAAGCCTTAAAGAAAAAGACTTTTAGAGACACATTTCAGTTCTAGACTTGAGCAAGGTTTCAAGGATGCCTGATCTAGAAATGAATGGACTTTTGTCTGTTAGAGTTGAAATAAACCTTATAGATGTCAGATTTGCCCTAATAGAGAAGATACCCCATTATCAAAAAGAATTCAACAAGACTTAAAAACTTCAGGAAAGAAGTTGCTGACAGACATGAAAGGCAATTTTAGCCATTTACTTAGAAGTGCCAGTCACCATAGGAGCAGAAGAGGCATTTTTCTGCCAACTGGATGAAGCTTGTGCCAGAACGATCCTGCTGTTTCTTAATTGTCCTAAAAGCTTGTAGCCAGCACTTTCTCTGCCAAACCTTACCTCACTTTCATGTTTCTATAATATGCAGATCACGAAGTGTCCCATTCAGAGTGGGAAAACGAGAATTTACTTCCTTGTCCTTCCTCTCTTTGGAGCTCACCACCTAACCTGTACAATGCCTCCCTGTGAAATAATACACCGGTGGTTATCTCAAAACCTTGAGTACCATCTTCTTAAAAAAAAAAAAATTGAGTACCTTTTAACATGTGATTAATCCTCATGGCAAACTTGTAAGAGAGGGGAAAACAGTGTTATTCTTATTTCTGAGTAATAACCTAACAATTATGACTGGTGGACATAAAAATCTCTGTGTGATGTATTCAGTTGCAAATTGCAGATGAAATAAAGGATAAACTCTCATTCTATAAAAAAGGCCACATAATAACTATGTGTATGCATACGTGTGTGTGTGTGTGTGTGTGTGTGTGTGTGTGTGTGTGTGAGTTGGAGGGTTGGGCTATGAAGTTGTGGCAAGAAATCTTGCAGTGTATACTCCAGTATAATCAGTGGTTACTTCCCAAGGTGGGAGTGAGTGAAAGGGGCTATAAATAAGGATATTTGCTTTCATATTTGTGTACCTCTGTATTGTTTTAATGTTTTACAATAAATATATTATTTTTACAAATTCAAAAATAATTCTAAAAAAGGAAAAACTGTTTGAAGTAGATGATAAATGTCTCACACAATAGACCATCTTATCTAGTTTATTCTGTCAGATTTCATGTTTTCAAGAGTGATTTCAAAGAGATGTTAGAACAACCTGGCCCATCTCTGCAAGAAAATAGTTGTGTGGTATCTGAGTCTTGTGGAAAAGCAGTCGTCTGCTCAACTCTTCATGGAGGCTTTGCTCCTAAATGGAATGGAGACTGAGCTGGGAGGATCAAAGGATTCTATTGACCATCTCTTTGGCTCCATAATTTAGATTCAAAATTTAGGGACAAAATTTAGATTCCAAAAAGCAGAATACAGTGTTCATGATTTATTTAGATTTTTGTAAAAGCCTTTCATAGGAATCCATAATAAAGGCAATTTGGGGATAAATAATTCACATAGCAAAGACCTTCCATCCCAGTAGAAATGTGACCAAGGAACTGTGGTTTAGTGGAAAGAGCAAAACTTTGTACTTCGCCAGAGTTGCCTTCAAATCATAAGTGCTGCTTAAGAGTGGTTTGGCCTCAGCTAGGCTACTTAATTTCTGCAAAAGTCTCTTTCCTCTACTATAAAATGGAATAATACAAGAGTGAGGGATGACATGTAAAGGGCACTGCACAATACCTGGTGCATGGCAGATGTTCTAAAAATTCAAGGCTCCCTAATAGATGGCACCCCACTCCAGTACTCCTGCCTGGGAAATCCCATGGGCGGAGGAGCCTGGTAGGCTGCAGTCCATGGGGTCGCGAAGAGTCGGACGCAACTGAGCAACTTCATTTTCACTTTTCACCTTAATGCATTGGAGAAGGAAATGGCAACCCACTCCAGTGTTCTTGCCTGGAGAATCCCAGGGAAGGGGGAGCCTGATGAGCTGCCATCTATGGGGTCTCACAGAGTCGGACACGACTGAAGTGACTTAGCAGCAGAAGCAGCAAGTGAGTTTTAATCTATATACTTATAGTGAACAAATAAGGGAACTTAGAATGTGGATGCCATTTCAACGGCCCTTAGGAAGAGGGACAGGAAATGGCAATGTTTCTGCCCATGGTCTAGTTTCCTAGACCATGTTTCATTATGTTTCCTAGACCATTACTTGTCCATTATGTTTCCTATCTGGCCAGATTAATCTATCACACTGTGCAAAAACCACCTGAAATATATGTCTTACTGAGGAGCTAAAGTGTTAGCTCCACATATGAAAGGACCAACATGCACAAAGAAGAAAGTGATCCATTTGGAGACTTACTTGGGTTGTGTTTGCAACTGGAGGCATCTTGCTCTGCCATCTTCTCCAACATTCTGCATCAAACAAAGATGGTAAATCCTGTTAAGTTTCTCAGGGACATCTCTCTGATGACTAGACTTGGCCTTGGGAGCTGAAGACTGATGAAAGGAGAATCTCTTGGCATGTATAGATAACATGCAAAATTTGGGTTGTGTTTGCAACTGGAGGCATCTTGCTCTGCCATCTTCTCCAACATTCTGCATCAAACAAAGATGGTAAATCCTGTTAAGTTTCTCAGGGACATCTCTCTGATGACTAGACTTGGCCTTGGGAGCTGAAGACTGATGAAAGGAGAATCTCTTGGCATGTATAGATAACATGCAAATGGATGACTGAGGCATTTCAGCATCACAAATCCAGAGAAAGCACTTGAGAAGAACTAAATCAAACCATATATATAAGTAGGATACTTGGTTGTGGATTCTCCAATGTAACCTTGGAAAAGCACCTGAGTGTCACTCATTCAACTCATATTTGGGAGCAAGATGCCACATTAGGCCCCATGGGAGGGTCAAAGATGGATAAACATGGGTCTTGCCCTCTAAGAGCTCATAGTCTCATCACATTGCATAAGACTCACAAGATCATCCAAGATTAAGATAAACTGATTTTTATCTCCATCAAGTAGCTTCCCCAAAGAAGAATGTTTTCTGCTTCTTAGCTGCCATGGTTGCTTTAACACAGAAGAGAGCTCCATGTCTTGTGACAAACAATCAAAAAAGATGCAAAAGAGGACTCCAATGACATTCTGTAAGACCACCATTCTGGGGCTGCAGCCTTGCTTCTTTATTTTCCATCTCCATTCCCACAAGATGACTTCTAGCAGCATCACAGTGGGTCATTGATGTAGAGAAATGACTTTACAACCCTGTGAGCACTATTACGACACATCTCAAGGAAGCCTGGGTCAGGACTAGGAAGCTTTAGAATCTGTCCTTTCTGATCCCAGGTGTTTCTTGGTCTGGCTCCTTGAGTGATTTTTCTCTCCAATCCTGCTTGCTGCAGTTTCTCTCCAAATGCTGAAGACTTGCTCTCAGCCTTCTTGACCTGAGGCAGTCACACTGTTTGATCTGCCCCCCTCAGGAACCACTCCTAGATCCCGAGAAAGTAGGGATCCTTGGTTCCTTGGGTGCCACCAAGGAGACGTGGATGCTTCCTGGTCAGCACACCCCAAAGTTCTTCCTGAACCTGCTCTCACAGGGGCAGCTCCCATACTTGCTTTTCCTAACTCTCTTTGCTCCTCTAATGGCTGCCGACACCTGAAGCCTCCATTCTTACTTCAAAGCTTGTGCCTGGCCAGCTTGCATTTAAAGTCCAGTTTATTTAACTGGACTGATAACGAGGCCATTTGGGTTCTCATACTGTCTCTGTGGCTGCAGATGAGTCCATCCATGTCTCCAGGTTGCAGGTGGCTGGATGGGAAAAACTCCAAGACTGGCGAAAGTATCTTCACCGTGCTCTCACATGCAAACACGCACACATACCCTTATTCTCAGAATGATTTAGGAAGGTAGTTTCAATCCCCACCTCACTATTTACAAGCACATATAATCTTGGCCAAGTTATTCATAGTTTTTGAATGAAGCTCAATGTCTTCATCTGTGAACTGGAGGTAATATTACCTCCTGCAAAAGGTTCTATAAAAATGAATGGAATCTTCTAGGTAAAGCACTTAGGATTGAGGAAAAACTTTGTAAATGTCAGTGTGCATCACAAGCTTTCCTAAGGCTCCCTCCCCACCCATTCATCTTTCCTTCTTTCTTTGCTATCATTTTACCTCTTTCTTCAGGTTCCCTTTTTTTTTTTTCTCTCGCATTCTTGCTGAAAGTGGTGAAGGGCTTAGGAGCGAGCAGCTCTGTGTTCCTAAAATGTGCCAACTTGCACTAGTGAAGAAATGGCAATGCTTTTGCCCGCATGCTTCTACCCTTGGTGGCCAAGAAAGACAGCGTGATTAGACTGTGGAACTGACCCTGAGGTTAACTGAGCCTGTCTAACCATTTAAACCCCAGCTTCATGAAAAATGCTTTATCGCCATCACATCATACTCTTGCAAAGAAAGGCCAACATCAACATTAGGTGACTTCCTAAAAGTGTTTTCTCAAAACTTTTTTTGTGTGCGAAAATTACACTGTAGGAAAAAAATGTGGAGTAGTATAATTTTAATACCCCTCTTATTTATTTTTTCTTAAAATGTATTTTTGTTTGGTTTTTCTGACTATTTGTTTATTCTAGAAAATTAGAAATCGTAGAAAAATATTTTGAGGAAATTTAAAAAATTATCCATAATTATACCACCCCAAAACAAATATTGTTGGCTTTTTGTGGTATTTTCTTATTTGTAAATGCTTTTATTTTAAAAGTTAAGAACATTTTTGTGAATATAGTTTTGTGTCCTATGAGCATTTTATGATGCTAATTGAAAAAAAACTATTTAATAAACAGAAATTTTTAAAATGCAGCATTGTCTCCAGATTTTAATCAGTTGCCTGTTGTAAGCCATTTTTTGGTTGTTTTCAATTTTGTTGTTTTGTCGATCCTACATTCCTTCTCCTTTTTCCTCTAAAATTATTAGTGATGCTGAATATTTTTATGTTTATTCAATACTGCTGCTGCTGCTAAGTCACTTCAGTCATGTCCGACTCCGTGTGACCCCATAGACGGCAGCCCACCAGGCTCCCCCGTCCCTGGGATTCTCCAGGCAAGAATACTGGAGTGGGTTGCCATTTCCTTCTCTAATGCATGAAAGAGAAAAGTGAAAGTGAAGTCGCTCAGTCCTGTCCGACTCTTTGTGACCCCATGGACTGCAGCCCACCAGGATCCTCATCCATGGGATTTTCCAGGCAAGAGTACTGGAGTGGGGTGCTACTGCCTTCTCCTATTCTAGTGTAGAGTTTTACCTTAATTTTAATGNCCATGGACTGCAGCCCACCAGGCTACTCTGTCCATTGGATTTTCCAGGCAAGAGTACTGGGGTGGGGTCTGACAGTTTTTCTGGTGATGGTGATGTTCATGATCATTGTCCTCATCATATCGTTTGGGGCCAAGAATGGTCAAGACCAGGTTAACACCAAACCTTGGGTAAAAAAGAGAACCATAGACTAGAACAGTATTTATCTTCCTGACACTGGCATTTTCCTGGGACCAGGTAATATTGGAAATAGTTATTTTGGTTGCCAAGAAATATATTAGAAAGTGAGTTTCCAAGGACATCCAGGCCTGGTGTGGTGCCTGAAATTGAACAAGAAACTACCAGGTCCTGAGACTTCTCAAGACAGTTCCCTGGTGGCTCAGAAGGCAAAGAATCTGCCTGAAATTTAGGAGACCTGGGTTCGATCCCTGAGTCAGGAAGAAGAGAATGGCTACCCACCCCAATATTCTTGCCTGGAGAATTCTGTGGACAGAGGAGCATATATATAGATATACATATATAATGCTCACCTAAGGGAAAGAAATCCTAGGAAGAATAATAATAGTTAACAGAAGGAAAGCAAACAAACATACATTTTCCTTATCTCTAAAGAGAAAAATCATTTGCCCAGGGAGGAATTAATTTTCTTCTACATAGTTTCGTTTTTGCCTGAGCCTTTATCACTGGGCTTAGCTCAACTCCACTTGGAACTCTACAAAAGGCAGAAAATGCGGAATAAATATGATGCTCCAAATTTGGGATCATGCACCCAGGACCTCTCTGAGGCCACCTGCCTGCCAAGCTTACTGATCACCAAAGGGGACAAATCAGAGAAGGCAATTGTACTTTGAAGACAAGAAGGAATGTTGGCTCCTTTTCCAAGAAACAGAACCACTTATTTCGCCTGTCACCGTAGAAAACTGGGCTTTCCCACAGCATCCTTCCTGGTCTTAATGCTTGAGAACCTCTGCAGCCTTGAGACATAATACATTTGGTTGCATCCATGAAGATATAACCCTCTTAAGTCAGAGATGAAATCTACAGCTTCTTTGGAACTCTCACTACAGAAAGGCTGCTCGAAGTTGGACTAGGAATAAGCCAGAAGATGTATCGCTTTGCTAGATGCCAGGCCTCAGGAGGGCTGAGTATCATTGTCTGAAGAGTTGGAAGTGGGGTGTAGCAAAGGCAGGGGCTAAAGATAGCATCAAGCTCAGCTCATGTTCCTGCCCACCGAGTACCCTTCCCCACCCCTTATCACCTAGAGTAGAAACCAGTGTTCCCATAATCACCTCTGTGATTCAGCCTGCCGTCCCCCTTTTACCTCATTCTCCTCCTTTTCCTGCTACTATTCAGCCCTCTCTATGCTCAGTGACACAGAGAGACAACGCTGTTCCCCAACCTCAAAGAGCAAGGCCTCACTTGAAAGTGAGGGCAAATCCTGACAGCATTAACAGCTAGACGCCCTCAGATTACTGCACTCTCAGTAGCTGAAGGGCAAGTTCTTTCTTAAAGGGAAATCCCAGTGGATTATTCCATGGCTGCCACTCTTCCCAAAGTAATTTTTTCCAGAAGGCTTTCCCCATCACCACCCCCACAGCCTGCCAATAACATCTAGGCCAGATGTCCTAACCTCGTCTCTCCCAGCAGCCTGGACCCCCACCTCGCTGCACATTCAAACAGATAGCAAGTCCCCATTCCCTCTTCTGTGTCTCCCACTGGACTAAGGCAGTGGCTGTGTAATTTTATTCACCATTGTATCCCCAACCCTAACTAAGATTTGGCACATAGAAGGCATTCAGCAGATGGCTGCTGAATGAAAATATAAATGAATAAATGATTACCAGCTGCCTCTATTCCCTTAACCTGCTGCAGAATTAATAAACTAATCTTGAACCTAGCAGATATGTGAAAATAAAGGTATCACTGAGGATTATCAGGCCAGCCTTTCTGTACTGGTTGCCATATTTTGCTTGCTGATAAATGCTAATAATTACTACTATTTTGACTCTGACTTTGGATATAAAATGACAACATTACTTGAAAGAAAGCTTCCAAATTTCTAAGCATGAGGACACTGCTGAGGACATGAAATTTCAAAAAGCGTGCACACACACACACACAGACACACACACAGAGAGACACCTCTGTGTAAATATCTAGCAGACTACATCTAGTAGAAAAATTCCATAATGAAATTTTTATCTCAAAACAATTAGCCCCAGACGTTCCAATCCCAGGGCTAAGCCAAAGATGGTGCAGCATCCTCATAAAGATCTGAAGGAAAATTGGAGAGAAGGACTCAGAGTTTCCCTCTAGATCATGGTATATTTCTAAATCTTGACTGTGCAGCAGAAACCCCAGTGGGCTTTCAAATACGCACTGCCCTGGCCATACCGGAGACCAATTACATCAGAGTTTCTGAGGCTGGGAACCAGAGACTGATATCTTTTTCAAGTGCCTCATGTACTTCCACTGTGTAGGAGGCTTGAGAACCACTGCTCTGGATTCTGGCTTTTGCTGGACTCCCTCATTGAGCCCTGCTCTGTGCCAGGCTTTGTATGAGGCAGACTTTCCCCTCAATTTGTTGATGTAAAATGGTATCTCATCCATTTTACATGGACTGGCTGGCACCCTGAAAAGGAACCAATTTTATAAGTCCTCATTATTTACTTTATACTGCTATAGCACAGGAAGAATAAGAAAAAAAAAATGTGTATAGTTGCTTCAGCTAGCCCCCGAGTATCTGAAGAGCATTCTTTAGCTCATTTTTTTAAGAACATTGAAGCTAAAAAGGTATTCCATAGATGAACTCTATGGAGTTTAATTTAGACACTTCAATTTACACGTGATGGGATAAAAATTATGAATGTTTGGAGGTCACAGCATTCTCTTTCTACTTTTGTCCACTCAGCTCCTTATTTCTCCCTCACTTCCTGTGGAGAAATAAAATGGGAAAAAATCTGACCCTCGTGAGAAAAGTCATTAAGACAGAATACAAACCTCCATCCTTAGGGTGCTTGTGGGACTCCTCTGGAGACTGTATAAAACTACACGTGGAGAGGAGAGAGGGGGTCCAGGGACTAGGGTGATAGAGACAGGGCAGAACAGAAACTGTAAAGAATTTAGGAGTGCTAATCACTTCATGGCAGACAGATGCGGAAACAGTGGCTGACTTTATTTTCTGGGCTCCAAAATCACTGCAGATGGTGACTGCAGCCATGAAATTAAGACACTTACTCCTTGGAAGGAAAGTTATGACCAACCTAGACAGCATATTAGAAAGCAGAGACATTACTTTGTCAACAAAGGTCCTTCTAGTCAAGGCTATGATTTTTCCAGTGGTCATGTGTGGATGTGAGAGTTGGTCTATAAAGAAAGCTAAGCACTGAAGAATTGATGAAGACCCCTGAGAGTCCCTTGGACTGCAAGGAGATCCAACCAGTCCATCCTAAAGGAGATCAGTCTGGGTGTTCATTGGAAGGACTGATGCTGAAGCTGAAACTTCAATACTTTGGCCACCTCATGAGAAGAGCTGACTCATTTGAAAAGACCCTGATGCTGGGAAAGACTGAGGGCAGGAGGAGAAGCGGACAACAGAGGATGAGGTGGTTGGATGGCATCACCCACTCAATGGACATGAGTTTGGGTGGACACCGGGAGTTGGCAATGGACAGGGAGGCCTGGCTTGCTGTAGTAAGTCCATGGGGTTGCAAAGAGTTGGACACAACTGAGCGACTGAACTGGACTGAACTGAAAGATAGATGAGGACAGGAGATTTTAATGAATTTCTAAGAACCAGGTTTGGGGATGAGCTTAAATGTTTGTGAGAGAGTAAAGCAGAGAAATGAAAACTTCTCTGTGGACCATGCTACCAAGCTCTCGCCTCCCAGGGCTGGGCCTCGGAGGCTGTGCCTTTATGGGAGCTATGTGGGTCCTCCATGCGAACTCTGACTCCTAACTTCCATCCCCACCTCCCCGGATAGCGAGGAGACACAGCAGGAGTGATTGCTGAGACTCTCTGCCTGTGTCCAAGGGAATTCTCTCTGTCACTCTGATTCTTCACCTGCTCATCTTCCCCTTCCTCATTCTCTCGATTCATCTCTGCTTCTCACACACTGGTTGCATCCAGATGCAACAGAGAGCTGCCCCAACATATATTGTAGTTTTGTATGCAGTCACTTATACTCCCATCTTCAAGGCTGCGTGCAAACCAGACGTTTATTTACTGAACACATATTCACTAAGTGCCAGTTGCCTGTCCAGCACAGCAGAAGTTAAGCAGGATCGATACAGTGACACATCCCTGGCCTCACGGAGCCTATATTCTAGCAGAGAATGAGGTGTCATTTAAAAAGCAAGAGGTTTCTGTTAAGTATTATTTTCAGCATAGAGCAAGAGTAGGGTGCACGCTGCAAAGCCTCCCAACCACAGAGAACTGCCTGAGGAACTGACGTTGAAACTGGTCATGCTGAGAAGGGCATTCTAGTGTGGGGAGAGGCAGTAACGAGGTCAGGAAGCGGTAGGTCTAGGTGATGCAGCCGTATTAAGGAATCTGAGCTGCATGCTAAGGGTAACTCCCTGCTCCCCCACCACCTGGCAACCGCACTATCCGATAGGCTTTTTGGCGATGGGAATGCTGTGTATCTGTTCCATTTAATATGGTAGCCACTAGGCTTGTCTGGCTATTGAGCACTTAAAATGTGGCTAAGTTAACAGAGGTACTGAATTTTTAATTTTAGTTACTTTAAGCAGGCAAGTGTAGCTAATGATTACCCATATTGGACAGTGCAGCCCTACAGTGTTACAATCAGAGGACATTTACACATGTATCTATTTGTTGGCACATGTATGGACACCTATGTATGGAAGTGGTTTTATATTTGCACACAGTTTAGAACTAACACCCAAAAAAGATGTCCTTTTCATTATAGGGGACTAGAATGCAAAAGTAGGAAGTCAAGAAACACCTGGAGTAACAGGCAAATTTGGCCTTGGAATGAGGAATGAAGCAGGGCAAAGACTAATAGAGTTTTGCCAAGAAAATGCACTGGTCATAGCAAACACCCTCTTCCAAAAACACAAGAGAAGACTCTACACATGGACATCACCAGATGGTCAACACCGAAATCAGATTGATTATATTCTATGCAGCCAAAGATGGAGAAGCTCTATACAGTCAACAAAAACAAGACCAGGAGCTGACTGTGGCTCAGATCATGAACTCCTTATTACCATATTCAGACTTAAATTGAAGAAAGTAGGGAAAACCATTAGAGCATTCATGTACGACCTAAATCAAATCCCTTATGATTATACAGTGGAAGTGAGAAATAGACATAATTTAAAAGCAAAAATACCTTTATGAAACCTAAACTACAACTGCGATTATGTCATGAAATATCTTAGTCCACAGTTTTTGTTTCTGAGGTCAAAGATGTGAAAGTTCAGAGTTTTGTCTTGTTCCTAAATTTTTCTTTTTGCAGTTTTTTTCCCCTTCTTCAGACTTGGCTATTATCATTTATCTATTTTGCCTTCTCTTTATTCATCAAAACCAGGGAAAATCAGAGAATCTATCACTCATGCTTATTTGCTGTCTGATAACATTTAATCTGAAACTAATTTGAATTTCAGCCTCCACCTGCATTTAACTCCTGTTCTCCATTTGTGGGTTTTAAAAGTATCTTCAAGAGATGAGACTATATATAATGAGAGAGTCAATAGGATGCTTGAAATCTCATAAAGCATAAAAATTGAAAGTCCTGCAAAGAAGCCTGGAGTTTTTCTTTTAGGTAACTCAATATGAAAGACAGATAAATTGACATCTGTATCTATCTCCCCTCAATCCTGTTCCTTTGAGGATACTGTTCAAGGTGGAACCCAGTCTTTAGAACTTCTGAAGAGGCCAATTACTTGTGTCCCCCCCACCCCCGAATGAGTTGGTTCCACCATCTGTCTCACCACATGTGTGATTGTTAGAATACAACTTCCCTCTATGTTTCTTGCCTTCCTAAAGGAAATCAACCCTGAATATTCGTTGGAAGGACTGATGCTGAAGCTGAAGCTCCAATACTTTGGCCACCTGATGTGAAGAGCTGACTCATGGGAAAGGACCTTGATGCTGGGAAAGATTGAGGGCAGGAGGAGAAGGGGTTGACAGAGGATGAGGTGGTTATATAAGCATCACTGACTTAATGGACATGCATCTGAGCAAACTTTGGGAGATAGTGTAAGACAGGGAAGCCCGGTGTGCTGCAGTCCATGGGGTTGCAAAGAGTGAGATACGACTTAGTGACTACTATATCCCTTGCTACCTTTCTGCCTTATCATAAGTGAGCTTCTTCTTAAACTCAGTCCTTGCCAATTTTTCTCCCTCTACAGATTTTTCTTTCTGACACATTCACCTTTAGTACAATTCAATATGTGTGCTGATCATTTACTATGACAAAATACTCTGATAAGCACTAATTCTAAATATGTTTGTAATAAAACTTTTCTCATTTCTGGAAACATGTATAAACATCATTCTTATTTTTAGATTTCTAGTTTCTGATAAAAGTGCACTGGAACATCATTGTTTCATTACTACCTATCCTACTCTTTTTGGCTACTTTTTGCTTTGTATTATAGTTATGTTGGTGTGTGACTTTTTTTTTTCTTTACTGAGTCAGATAAAATTTTAAAATACTGAAAGAATTTCTCTAATATTTTCATGCTATTTACAATGTAGTATGACATGATACGCTTTTAAGTTTAATCAGCATCATCAATATTTTCTCTATAACTTTATTAAATCTGTCCTTAAATCAACAAATCAAGAGCTTATTTGTACTGTTTCCAAGAAATAGAAATAATTTCCCTTCTTCTATGTAGGTACCCTGTTGAATATAAATTATACAACCTTTAATTCAGTTTAGTTCAGTCACTTAGTAGTGTTCTCCTCTTTGTGACCCCATGGACTGCAGCACACCAGGATTCCCCGTCCATCACCAACTCCCAGAGCTGGTTGAAAATAGTTACTCTGGGCATATTTTTCTTCTGTGTAAATTTATAGCTAAGTTGACCTACCCAACTATTTATTTTTCATTTATAGATTATTCATGTAAACACAAAGGTGAATTCTGCTATGGGGAGAGAGACTGTTTATCGGAGATTTGACTCTAAATTGGTTTTATAACTCTAAGGAAATAATTTTTCCTTTCTAGCCTCTGACTTTTTATCCAGGATGAAACTGAATGAAATGAAATAGATGATTGCTAAGATTTTCTTCAGATTGTATGGTTCGTGGTGATGGTAGATTATTGTTCTTAACATATTTGTTGCTTTTACCAGTGAAACTTCGATAATTTCCAATACTGTAATGTCAGGCTTAGTCATGTACCCAGAATTGCCCTTCCCTGTGGGAAGATTACACTTCCCTGCTCAGTGGTATCAGGCATCACCAGGCAACACAAATTGGCCAATGGGAAATAAGCAGAATCTGTGTGTACCAATTCTGATCAGAAGCTCTGAGTCATCCTTGGTTCTGCTCTCTCTCCTTTCCACCTACTACAACTATGAGAAAGTTCCACATAGAGGTTACTTCTTTTTCTGGATGGAGAAGGGAAGAGAATGTAGAGTAAACAGCTAACTCCCAGCTGACAAATGCAATAACATCTTTGTTGCTATAAGCCCTTGAGAGACTCAGATTTCTTAATGCAGTATCATCTAGCAAAAGATGATTAGTACATTCATCAATGATTGGATATTAGTTCAAAATTAAAACTTGAAAGCAGTGCCCTCCAATTAAAATTTAATTTAAAAATCATAAAAGTAATATGTATATATACATATGCTGTGCTGTGCTGTGCTAAGTTGCTTCAGTCATGTCTGACTTTGTGACCTCCTGGACCATAGCCCCTCAGGCTCCTCTGTTCACGTAATTCTCCAGGCAAGTATACAGGAGTGGGTTGCCATTTCTTCCTCAGAGGATCTTCTTGACCCAGGGACTGAACTTGCTTCTCTTGTATCTCCTGCATTGGCAGGTGGATTATTTACCACCACCACCTGGGAAGCCCATATATGTATATACGTATCTTAATATACATATATAGTCATCCCTGATCATCACTCTTCAATCTCCTCATCTTCCCCAATTCCACTCTTCCCTTCCCTTCATAAGCCCTTCTTTCTTTCATAACTTATTCCTTTCATGTTATATATGGATATACATGTTTTATTATATACTATATATAAAGCAATTTAAAAATAGCATAAGTATAGAACTGATATTAAAGAAATTGCCTTATATTTCTACTTAGAATATTGCTTGAAATTTCTGCCTTGAATGGCTCTTCCAGGTAAAAATGAAGTTTTTAAAAGCAGTTCTTCATTATTAAGGTATCACGTGTGTGTGTGTGCATGTGTGCTCAGTATGTTTGACTCTCTGTGACCCCATGGGCTGTCTGCCTGGCTCCTCTCTCCATGGAATTTTCCAGACTGAAGTGGGTTGCCGTTTCTTTCTCCAGGGGATCTTCCCAACCTGGAGTTCAAACGCAAGTCTCTTGTGTCTTCTGCATTGGCAGGCAGGTTCTTTACTAGCTGAGTCTCTGCGGAAACATGCCTACTCTAAAAGGCAGTATTCCTTAGCAGTTCATGATTTTACAAATATTAGTTCAAGAACAGGACTTCTCCTGAAGTACTGATAATACCATTTGTTGTCATTTTAAGATTTATTAAAGAAGCTGAGTAATTTCCAAGCTAACCAATATGTTATTTGTTGCACAAGAATATTGACTAATTTTTCTCTTTGCTTCAGTAGCGAAGAAAACCTGAAAATAAGCTCTGAATGTCTATGCTAATTGACTCAGCAGTATGACTTTGTATCTTCAATATCATCAAGGTAAGCTTTACAGCAGTTTCACTACTTTCAGCACTTTTTCTTTGCTTGTTCATTAACCTTCCTGTTTTTTTAAACCAATAATATCTTTAATACATTTCTGAAGGGCAGCTACGTGAGGCTGTGTGCATGCTCAGTCATGTCTGATTCTTTGCAACCCTTTGGACTGTAGCCCACCAGGCTCCTCCGTCCATGGAATTTTCCAGGCAAGCATACTAGAATGGGTTGCTATCCTCCCCCAGGGGATCTTCCCAACCCAGGGATTGAACACACATCTCCTGCATTGCAGGCAGATTCTTTATCACTGAGTCACCTGGGAAGCCCACATGAGGGTTAGAGGCTTGCAGTTTTTCACATTCACATCTGACTTATGACTTCTCTCAGAATCAGCACATGATTCTCTGTTTCTGCTTAGGCAAAATATTCCTGAATAACCATCATGTACAGCTAGCATTTTGTATCGTCTTATTGAGATATAATTCACATGCTGTACAATTCACCTCCCTAAAGTGTACAATTCAGGAATTCCCTGACTGTCCAGTGGTTACAACGTGACACTTCCACTGCCCAGGCCTGTGCAGCATGTAAAAAAAATAGTGTACAATTTAAGGGCTAAATATATTCATAATTATGCATTCATCACTGCAATCAATTATTTAGACTATTTCCTTACCTGAAAAACCCCCCACACACACACATCCTGCAGATGTCACCCCTTAATCTCATCTTTCCAAGCCCTAGCAATATACTTTCTCTATCAGTTTGCCCATTCTTGTAATTCGTATTAAATGGAGTCATACAATATATGGTACTTAGTGACTGTTTTTCCACTTAGCGTGTTTTCAAGGCTCACCCATGTCATAGCATGTATCATTACTTCATTTCCTTTTATTACTGAATAATAGTCCAAAACTGCAATGTGAAGGCTTATTTATTCATGGCTATACCACAGTTTATTTATACATTCATCAATTGATGGACATTTGGGTTTCCACCTTTTGGCTATTATGTATATTGTGGCTGTGAATATTTATGTGTATATTTTTGTGTATAAATTTCCTGTAGGTATATACTTAGGAATAGAATGACCGGATCATATAGGAACTCTATGTTTAACCATTTAAGGAACTTCCAGACTGTTAGTAACAATGCCATTTTATAGTCCTACCAGCAATGTAAAAGGGTTCTAATTTCTCCACATACTTGCTAACACCTATTATTGTCTTTCTTTTTTATTATAATCATCCTAGTTGGTGTGAAATGATATCTCATTATTGTTTTTTTTAATGCATTTTCTTGATGGCTAATTATTTTGAGCAGCTTTTCATATGCTTATTCACCATTTGTATTTTTTTTTTGAATAACTATCTGTTCAGATCCTTTGCTTATTTTAGAATTGGATTATTTACCTTTTTTACTATTAAGTTTTTGTAGTTCCTTTTATATCTTAGTATCAGTCAGATATAGGATTTACAAACATTTTATCTCATTCTATAGGTTGACTTTTTACTTTCTTGAGGGTGTTTATTGGAGGACAAAAGTTTTTAATTTGATAAAGTCTACTTTATTTTTTCTTTTATTACTAGTGCTTTCAGTGTCATATTGAAGAAGGTGAAGGTGAAGGTGAAGGTGAAGTCGCTCAGTCGTGTCCGACTCTTTGCGACCCCATGGACTGTAACCTACTAGGTTTTCTGTCCACGGGATTCTCCAGGCAAGAATACTGGAGTGGATTGCCATTTCCTTCTCCAGGGGATCTTCCCGACCCAGGGATTGAACCCGGGTCTCCGGCATTGGAGGCAGACGCTTTAACCTCTGAGCCACCAGGGAAGCCCATATTGAAGAAATCACTGCCTAATCCAAGGTCATGAAGATTATGTGTGTTTTCTTCTAAAAGCTTAATAGTTTTTACTCTCATACTTTGTTATATCTTGGGTTAATTTTTGTATTTGGTATGTGGTAAGGGTCCAACCTCATTGTTTGTATGTGGTTATCATTAGTCACAGTACTATTTGTTAATAAGATTATTCTTTCCCTATAAGTGATCTTGGCACCTTATTTAAAATCTGTTGATTATGGATATACGGGTTCATTTCTGGACTCTTGATTCTTTCACATTAATGTATATTTTACCCTTATGCCAATACTACATTGTCTTGATACTAGATTTTACGGTAAGTTTTGAATGATCATCTTACTTCCAAATTTATATTTATTTTGACATTTATACATAATTTGTTTATCTTGGGTTTTACTTAAGGGCTATGGGCACTAGCATACCCTTATAATTATTGCATTTTATATGTGCAGTCGCTCAGCTGTGTCTCACTTTTGTGTCCACATGGACTGTAGGCCGTCAGGCTTCTCTCTTCATGGGAATTTCCTGGCAAGAATGCTGGAGTGGGCTGCCATTTTATCCTCCTGGGGATCTTCCTGGCCCAGGGATCAAACCCAAATCTCTGTCTCCTGCATTGCAGGCAGATTCTTTATTGCTGAGCCACTGGGAAAGTCTTTGCATTTTATATTTAAAGGCAATAAAGTATAGTGGTTATGGGCACAGCGAGAGTATATTGGTTTATACTTTAACTAAGAAAGCATCAACAAGCTCCTGGGTATTGGGAGCTCAGTTTTCAACAAATATAAGGAAAAAATGGAAATTCATTTTTCTCCAGAGGAGCAGAAAAGTAAAGCAAAACTGCCTGTGGAAAACTGTGGGGAGGAAGCGGCAATAAGAGTATTCACGGTCATTCTCCAGGAATTTAAGAAAATTTTTTTCTCTAATAATACTTTTTAAATAGTTTAAATAGTTGGTCTGCCTGCAAAGGCTTGTAGCCTCTTCTGCAGACACCAAGGAATGTACTTTCAAACAACCTCTTGGAATCTCTTCTCAGAACTTATTATTGAGTACGGGCCTCTACGAGAGAGAGCAGGGTAGGTTTCTACCAAACCTATTTCAGCTCTCAGATCATAATTTTAATTTTTGTAATTTAAAACATAATTTTAAAAAATCTATGAAAAACAAATATAGCAAATATTCAAAGGACATAGATTAAGAATATGGGGACCAGTGTGTAGGGACCAATTTATTAAGTTCAGGCATTAGCACCACTACTGTATTCAAAAGGTCTTTGGCTCTTTTTCTGTTTTTTTTTTTTTTTTTGAAAATATTTGTTAGCAACTTTCGTTGCCAAATTACTCTCGGGAGGAAGCTTCAGCTCCCTCATCTGCAAAGAGTTCTAGTGAAAAGAAACCATGTTGGGGATTGTGAACAGTCAGCGATGCAACACGAGGTGGCGCTCTCACCCCAGGGAGTGCTGTAGAGCAGTACTTTAGATAAAGGATACGCAGCTTCAGGAGACCGTGGTAAATCTGACTGCCACTGGAAGAGTGCCTGACAGACTGAACAGCTAATCGGGTACAGAGCCATCGGTGGGATTGAGAAAGAACGCTGGTACAATAGGACCGAGGGCAGAAAGTAGTATAGCAACAACCTGAGAAAGATAACTAGTGTCTGGACACTGCTTTAGAGTATGCTGATTAATTATCTTTATTATTTATTTGAGGCTTCCCTGGTGGCTCTATGGTGTTGGAGAAGACTCTTGAGAGTCCCTTGAACTGCAGAGAGATCAAACCAGTAAATCTCAAAGGAAATTAATCCTGAATATTCATTGGAAGGACTGATGCTGAGGCTGACTCCAATACTTTGGCCACCTGATGCGAAGAGCTGGCTCATTCGAAAAGACTCTGATGCTGGGAAAGATTGAGGGCAGAGGAGAAGGCGATGACAGAGGACGAGATGGTTGGATGGCGTCGCTGATTCAAGGGACATGAGTCTGAGCAAGCTCCGGGAGGTGGTGATGGACAGGGAAGCCTGGCGTGCTGGAGTCCATGGAGTTGCAAAACGTCAGACATGACTGAATAAACAAAAAACAAAACAACTGGTGGCTGAGATGGTGAAGAATTAGTCTGCTACAGTGCAGGAGACTGGGTTTGATCCCTGGATTGAGAAGATCTGCTGGAGAAGGGAATGTCTACCCACTCTAGTATTCTTGCCTAGAGGACCCCACCCCTCTGGCCGGCTACAGTCTGTAGGATCACAAAGAGTCAGACACGACTGAGTGACTAAGCATTTATTATCTCCAACACCACAGTTCAAAAGCTTCAATTCTTTGGTGTAAAACCTTCAACTGGTCCAACTCTCACATCCATACATGGCTACTGGAAAAGCCATAGCTTTGGCTATATGGATATGAATGCTGAGTTCCAAAGAGTAGCAAGGAGAGATAAGAAAGCCTTTCTAAGTGATCAATGGAAAGAAACACAGGAAAAACAATAGAATGGGAAAGACTAGAGATCTCTTCAAGAAAATTAGAGATACCAATAGAACATTTCATTCAAGTAAAGTGAAAGTCGCTCAGTCGTGTCTGGCTGTTTGTGACCCCATGGACTGTATAGTCTATGGAATTCTCCAGGCTAGAATACTGGAGTGGGTAGCCTTTCTCCTTTCTCCAGAGGATCTTCCCAACCCAGGGATTGAATCCAGGTCTCTCACACTGCAGGCGGATTCTTTACCAGCTGAGCCACAGGGCCTCTCACTGTCTCTTTCATTCTTTAACTGAAATATAATTGATGTACAATATTATGTTAGTATAAAGTATGTTACCTAAGATTTTGCATTCTCTTTTTCTCAATCAGTTATGTCAGAGGTTTGGAAATTTTGTTAAAATCATTAAAGAACCATGTTTCGTGTTTACTGAATTTCTCTGTTGCATCTTTCCTATTCCAGCAACTTCTGCTTTTCTCCACTACATATCAGACCTCCTTCAGCCTTCTCATTTACTTCTGATGCTGCCTTTGGCAGATTTTAACAGGGATTAGCTGACAGAAGTGCAATTTTCAGAATCTCAGTCCCAGCTTTACAAAATACCGAAAGGAAGAATGGGTTTGGAGTTGAGAGGCAATTGCTTAAGAATCGGCTAATATGATCCAAATGATATATTTTTGGAATTTAACTTACATTTTCCAGTGGAGAAAAATAAAAAATATTATTCACCCCTCACTTTTCTCTCCTGCTCTTCTTTCCTTTCTTATAGCTCTAGGCTCAGGTGAAATAATGATTGTATGTAGAGGAATTGGAAAGGTTATACTACTTAAGTCTTACTATACATTATATTCCTATTTTTTTTGCTCAGATTTTATTTTAGAAAAATAACTCAATGGATCCTTATTTAAGGTTAATTAATATTAAATATGCAACTATGAATACATTTTATTAATGTGATATTGAATTGGAGTTTTCTTTCAAAACATATAATATTTCAGTCTTGTCACTATTCTTTATTTCTATTGTGTAATATTTTTAAAGCTATGACTATAATACTATTTTTATAATTGAATTTACTTTCTTTTTAAAAATTAAATAATTAATTTTAATTGGAGGATAATTACAATGTTGTGATACATTATATTCTTGAAACACCACATTTACTGCAAGATTTAGTGACACACTCTTGAACTAACAGCATGGAGCCAGGTGCTTAAGTCAGATCTGGGTTTGAATTCTGGCTAACTTACTAACTGGGTCTATGGCCTTGGGTAAATCACCTAACTCATCTGAGCATTCATTTCCTCTTCTTGCTGTGAGGGTTAAGTGAAATAATACCTGTAAAAGTCAGTGCTTGGCACATTATAAGTGCTCAGAAAGGGCTAGCTTTTTATTGTAATTACACAGAGCCAACCATTATAGAATATGGACTATTTTCCCCTTGATATAAAGCACCATGGAATATTTTTTTCCCTTCATAGAAAACACAGCAGAAATGCCTAACATCTGTTAATGCCCTGAAGTCCAAAGGTAGAAGAACTTAATGTTTAAAAGCTACCATGGCCATGGAGTGAACATTACGTGAAAAAACAAATATTTGGATGAACACCAAGGAAGCCACAGGTGGTTAAAATATTAGCTGGCTGACAAAATAATTCAAGTTGCTTAATGGTGTACAAAGGCAATGGAAAATACTCTTTCTAGATGTGTAGTATCTTTACCATTAAGTTCTTTCTAAGATATCTAAGAATTAGGGAAGTAAGATATTTTTATATCACAGGTGTATGAATTATACTCACTTTGAGAGATTTTTGGTTCCTAGAAGTCAAAGAAAAATACTTTTACAGTGTTAGCTTTTCTTTTATATGATCGCATTATTTGTAAATGTCGTGCCTTAAAATAAATGTATGCATTTCTTGCCTTATATAATTTATGGATATTTAAATTGCATTAGACATTTAAACAGTTATGTGCAAGTAACAATTCTCTTGGGCCTTTGGCCCCTGTTGAAACTGGGTAGCTTTCTTTGCACAATATCTAAGTGGCCTGTATAATTAATTCAATTCTGTTTCACAAACATGATCTGAGCACCTGAAACAGGTCAAAGAGGTTTACAAACAGGACTGTTATGCATGAACCAAAAGGCTATGTGTGCATGTATTGATGGAAAAACATAGCAGAGCACATGAATTTACACCATCATTAGGGGTTTCAGTTTAGTAAAGGGGCAGATACGTGGGCAAACATCATTTACTAATAGTAATTAATGTAGAGCTTTTTGGTTAATTAAAGACAATATTTTTGAAAATTCCATGTCTTTTTTTTGAGTACTCTGATATTTTCCAACTAATTTTCTTCTTATCACTTTATTGTTGCTCAGTCGCTAAGTCGTGTCCAGCTCTTTGTGACCCCCATGGACTATAGCATGTCAAGGTTCCCTGTCTTTTATTATCTCTGGGAGTTTGCTGAAACTCATGTCCTCATTTTCTTGCTAAACCTGTTTTTTTCCTCCCAAACTCTGATTTGCATTAAGTTTGAGGAATTGAATTAAGCCTGTTTAATATTGTTGCTAATCAGACGCTTACCACAATTATCATTTCAGTTGCCTTTGGATTGTAATTCATAACCAATTAAGTTAAAGTAACATTAATGTACTCTAACTTTATCTGCCAACCAGCACTGTGATGTGAGAGAAGCTGATAATCTTCAGGTTTTACAGATGACAACTAGGATCAAATAGGTTAGAAAACCATCAAATTGCAGAGCAATTTAAAGCAGCCCAGAGATTAGAACTCAGGTTCCCTGACTCTCTGTTCAATCCCCTTTGTATACGCAACATAATTTTGCCACCATCTGAGTAATGTTACAGAGTCTTCGCACGTACCCCAAAGAGCAAATAAGAGATTTAAGTATTCTAGTGTTTGGTTTCCCCATCAAAATATATTTGCATCATTTATCTCTCGAAAATTTTCATGGAGTGCATTTAATAGAAACAAGACTGCTTTCACTTTGTTGTAAGAAGCCATCTGGAGCTCTTGGTATACACTGTGTAACTGGGTAAACGTTGGAAATAATTTGTAATTTGGCAAGACACCATATAAAATGAAAAAAATGAGAAATTTTAGTGAGAAGATCCTTAGAATATATATATTTCTATTTTAAAAATAATACCCTTCTATAGAAGTACTGGAAACTTCAAGAGGAGAAAATTTCTGGTTCAGTTCTAGAAAGGTAATTACATCACTATTCTGCTTTCCAGTTTATACTCCTTCTTTCCATGTATTTACTTAATATACATAATTATACTCACAGTACACATAAAATTTCCGTTCTGACTTTCCTCAATGTCATAATGTAATGTGCATTACACTTTCAAATAAGAACGTATGAAAAGAAAAGTTTAAATTTTCAAATACTTTTGTTTAAATGTGAGTCACTTATAAATTGATCACTGAAAGGATGTTTAAATTTTAAACATGAAAGACTTTTAAGGGAAAGTTGTTAAACTAAAGTGAGAAAATAATTATAGAATTAGAGCTTACTATTAAAAATGAAATGAAACATATTTTAATGTGAAGCACTTACTGTAAAACACATGTCTTTTAATTTGGCGATTCTCCAATGTGCTAGGAAAGTTTATTCTTACGCATTTTCATGCTCAAACATTTTTTTCCTAGTTAGCCTAAGGCACCTAGCTTCTATTTTTTAAGTGTTGGTAGAATTTGGACTTATGGAAAGAATGTAAAAGGGAAGAAAAAATGACATGGTATGTAGAATTCCTTTTAAAATAATTCAGAAGAAAAAAGTGAGTTGTAGGTTAAACAATACCAAAAATGTTGATAATTTTTGAATGTGGGTGATGCATACATTTTACTATGTCCTGTGCTATTGTGTAATTTTGCAAATTGTAAATAATACATAAAAACAAAATAGAGTGGTTCAACTCTTTTCTGCCAAGAAGAATTTTTTAAATACATTTGAAATCTAGATTTGGTTAAGAAAGAAGAAAGTTTTCCAAGCTTTCAGTCCACATGAATATCAAGAACCAGCTCTGAGGGGTTCTGATCATGGAGTTTCTTCCCAGCTTTGAAATGATACTGGTTCTAAGGATGGTGGCTCTACCATGAGGCTTACGGTTCTAGAGTGGAAAAGGGATGTGAAGAAGCAGGAGAGCCTGAATCTGCCTGTTTAGTCCCCAGGAGACTGAGAATTAGATGCCAAGAGAGCCATGAGGGGCACATATCCTGACCCCCACTCTGGGCTGGAATCCTGGAGTGGGGATGCATTAGGTCAGCTGACGGCATTGTTGCTGCTTCTCAGTTGCCAAGTCACGTCCGACTCTTAGGTCTGTGGAGGGCATGGGTGCATTTATTTTGGTGGGTGGGTGTTGAAAGCAGAGGGGGTTTTGCTCCATTCCTCTGGTCAGCTGGGTGTCCCCAGTCTGCCGGGAGACCCTGCTCCACATGGGACAGCCCTAACAGAGTAAATGGGTGGAACAGTGTGGGGAGGCCAAGCCACGGTATGCTTCACACTCATAATCCTCCCTCTCTGTAGCTATAGACCCTGAAACGGACAGTGAAGTGTCCAGCGATGGGTTCCTTCCGACCACACCTCAGGGGCAGTGCCCGGCTACAGGATACGTGCAGGCCTCTAACTTTACCCAAGGCCACGAGGGCTCATGGACCTCTTTGTTCATATAGCTTGATGCCATTTAGGGGTAATGCTGGGGTGAGCACAACTTAAAGAACAGCCACTTAATCAAAACAAAACGGACTGAGTTATGAAACAGATTATTTAAAGTACGAGAGATGAAAATATCTCTATGGACTGAATTGTGCCTCCTCCCAAAATTCATTTGATGAAGCCTGAACTGTCAGTGTGCTTGTATTTGCAGATGGGAACTTTAGGAGGTAATGTGGTTTAGATGAGGTCATGAAGGAGGGATCCTCGTAATTGAATCAGTACAGTTATTACCTTTCTCTCTGTGCCGTTGAGAATACAGAGAGGAGATGACCACCTGCAAGCCACAAAGAGAGCTCTCACCAGATCCTGATCATGTTGGAATACTGATCTAGGACTTCCAGCCTCCAGAACTGTGAGAAAACAGATTTACTTTCTTTAAGCCTCCCAGTCTATGGTATTTTGTTATGGCAGCCTGGTGTGACTGATACAGATACTGTAATTCATCTGGTCATTTTATTTTATTTTATTTATTT
>SJYX01021038.1:9727-36614 GCA_006410675.1 Oreotragus oreotragus | reverse complement strand
AGTTGCTTCATTTGCTATTATTTTCTCCCATTCAGAGGGTTGTCTTTTCACCTTGCTTATAGTTTCCTTTGTTGTGCAGAAGCTTTTAATTTTAATTAGATCCCATTTGTTTATATTTGCTTTTATTTCCAGTATTCTGGGAGGCGGATCATTGAGGATCCTGCTGTGATTTATGTCGGAGAGTGTTTTGCCTATGTTCTCCTCTAGGAGTTTTATAGTTTCTGGTCTTACATTTAGATCTTTAATCCATTTTGAGTTTATTTTTGTGTGTGGAGTTAGAAAGTGATCTAGTTTCATTCTTTTACAAGTGGTTGACCAGTTTTCCCAGCACCACTTGTTAAAGAGATTGTCTTTACTCCATTGTATATTCTTGCCTCCTTTGTCAAAGATAAGGTGTCCATATGTGTGTGGATTTATCTCTGGGCTTTCTATTTTGTTCCATTGATCTATATTTCTGTCTTTGTGCCAGTACCACACTGTCTTGATGACTGTGGCTTTGTAGTAGAGCCTGAAGTCAGGTAAGTTGATTCCTCCGGTTCCATTTTAATTTTGTTTGGCCGTGTGGCCTATGGGATCTTAGTTGCCTGACCACGGATTGAACATGAGCCTCTGGCAGTGGAGGCACAGAGTCCCAACCACTGAACCACCAGCGAACTCCAGATACTGTAATTCAAAAATTAAAAATGTACCCCTTTCCCCCAGTGGGGAAAGAACTCATAATTACTTATGGAAAACAAAAATGCTATATATTTTTTTATCATACATCTGAGTGTAGTGAGAATAAATTTTTAATACCACTACAGTTATAGATATATCTGGTAATTATTTCAAATTGTATACAATGGTTTACCAAACAAGTAAGCTAGTCTATGGGCTTTCCAGATGGCGCTAGTGGTAAGGAACCCACCTGCCAGTCCAGGAGACATTAGTTCTTAGTTCTATCTCTGGGCGGGGTCCAGTCCATAGGATCTCAAAGAGTCAGACATGACTGAAGTGGCTTAACACACATGCAAGCTAATCTCTTATCCAGCTTCTAAAGTTCCGTTTCACCACACCAGAAATCATTGTGTGTATATGTTAGTCACTCAGTCGTGTCCGACTTTTCATAACCCTAGGGACCATAGTCTGCCAGGCTCTTCTGTCCATGAGATTTCCCAGGAAAGAATACTGGAGTGGGTTGCCATTCCCTTCTCCAGGGGATCTTCCTGATCCAGGGATCAAACCAGGGTCTCCTGCATTGCAGGCAGATTCTTTACCATATGAGCCAGAAATATTGTTTATGTGTAAATGTATATTTATATTTGTATATATTTTGTGAGGAACTACCTCCTTTACCAGANTCTCCAGGGGATCTTCCTGATCCAGGGATCAAACCAGGGTCTCCTGCATTGCAGGCAGATTCTTTACCATATGAGCCAGAAATATTGTTTATGTGTAAATGTATATTTATATTTGTATATATTTTGTGAGGAACTACCTCCTTTACCAGAACCCACTTAATAATAGACTCCCAAGTTTATCTGGGCATGCCTAGAAAATAACTGCATTTCCATACTTCCTTGGAATTAGGTTTGTCCATGTGACTATATGCCAACAGGATGTGAGTAAAAGGTGAGGTGTGCCTTTTCTGGGTATGTCTTTCAAAGGGATGAGCCTATTTCCCCCAGCTCTTCTGCCAGTTTCCACTCGCTGGAGGCTGCAGAGCATGGTACAATTGATTTGAGTTCAGAGATGGGTGGCATCAGATTAAAGATGACTAATGTGTCAGCCCCAGACAGCTTATATCTGGCCATTACTTTAGGGAAATGATGTTTGTATTTTAGTTAGGCCACTGTACTTTATTTTTAATTGGAGGATAATTGCTTAACAATGTTGTGTTGGGTTCTGCTGTACAACAATGTGAATCAGCTATGAGTATACATATATCCCTTCCCTGTTGAGTCTCTCCTCCCCCTGTAATCCCATACCTCTAGGTCATCACAGAGTACCAAGCTGAGCTCCCTGTGCTGTATAGCTGCTTCCCATTAGCTATCTATTTCACATGTAACAGATGTCAATGCTATTCTCTCAATTCACCCCACCCTCTCCTTCCGCCCATGTCCACAAGCTTGTTCTCTACATCTGCATCTCTATTCCTGCACTGCAAATAGGATCATTAGTACCATCCTTCTAGACTCCACATCAGTTCAGTCGTTCAGTCATGTCTGACTCTTGAGGCCCCATGGACGTCCACAAGTATGCCAAGCTTCCCTGTCCATCACCAGTTCCCAGAGCCTACTCAAACTCATGTCCGTCACGTCAGTGATGCCACCCAACCATCTGTCATCCCCTTCCTCTCCCACCCTCAATCTTTCCCAGCATAATGGTCTTTTCCCATGAGTCAGTTCTTCGAATCAGGCGGCCAAAGTACTGGATTTTCAGCTTCAGCATCAGTCCTTCCAGTGAATATTTAGGACTGATTTCCTTTAGGATTGACTGGTTGGATCTCCTTGCAGTCCAAGGGACTCTCAAAAGTCTTCTCCAACACCATAGTTCAAAAGCATCAGTTCTTTGGTGCTCAGCTTTCTTTATAGTCTAATTCTCACATCCATACATGCTACTGGAAAAATCATGTGTTAATATATTTGTTTTTCTCTTTCTGTCCCACCTTACTCTATATAACAGGTTTTAGGTTCATCCACTTCACTACAACTGACTCAAATTTATTCCTGTTTATAAGCCATGGTAGTTTGAGGTCTTTCTGTTATAGAAGATTAGTGCATTAAATAACATACAGGAAAACAAACAGAAGCAAACTCTAACACCAGTTTGTTTATTGTTTTATTTTTTAAAATTGTTAATGTGCTTTAAAGATATTTTTAGATCTCTATTCTTATTCTATCCAGTGTCTCCAGAAATTTCTACATATCTCATTTATTCATTCAATCAGTGTTTACTGGGAGCCTATAATGTGCTACCCTCTAAGTGTCTGCTATGAGAAGACATGGGGGCATGCTGGAGGGTAAGTCCCCAGAAATAGTCTTCACTGATGAGGGATAGAGCTGCTGACAATTCTAAACTGTGCTCTACTCATGCCCTCAAGGAGTCTCCAGTGGGACTGAGCCCCCAAGTGCCCACAGTAGTAACTTACCCATCAACACAGCCTCCACTGCATTTTCTCTTTTTATTGTCTTACTTTCTGATTTCCTCACTCTGCCTTCAGGAATCAAACTATAAATCTGCATAAAGAGAAAGTCTGACGAGAGGAAATTGTCAGTGAAGCAATGTAAGGCAATTTCTTAGACCTGAAGGACATTATAAGTGATCCTCAAACAATACAGGTTTGAACTGTGCAGATCCACTAACAGATTTTTTCCATAGTGATGGTACGTGATCCATAGTGGATTGAATGTGCAGATAAGGAACCATGGTTATAAAGAGCTGACTGTAAAGTTATACACAGATTTTTGCAGAGGATTGACACCCCTATCTCCCTATTATTCAAGGGTCAACTGTAAGGACTGTTTTGAAAAGAGGGGATTATGATCCAGTGCAATGGCTGAAAAAACTCATACCAGATACTTCATGAAATTCTAGAACACTGGTGATGAAGAGTCAAAAGCTTCCAGCAGGGATAAATATTGAATTTCTGCAGCTCAACAAGAAATCGAAAAACATATGGGGCTCCTTATTTAAAAAATAAAACTATTAAGAATTTCAAGACTGCAGCAGCAGAGCACTAAGTCAAGTGGATCCCTTTTGGGTGCAGGACATGCATATATGAAGTGGCCAAGGATTCCAGGAAGATAAAGGTATCAGAAAATCAGGAAAAAGACACGTCTCTCTTCCCCATCGTTCTAAGCCGTAACTGTGATTCCTTCTTAACTCAGGATACAGACACAGTCATGAGACAGCTACCTCATCTTTCCAACCCTCAAATTACCATCTTGTCTTCACCGCTGGGTTCTCTTGTTCAGTAGCTGCACTATCCTAGCTTCTGTCTAAAAGCCTATTCTTCAACTCATGTACTGGATCCCATAGCATCCGGCCTACTCAAGGATTTTCTCCTTCATTTGGCTCCTTTCTCCTGCATCATTAGTTTCTGCCTTTCTTTGGGATCATTCCCATCAGGATATAAATATCACCACCATCTTGAGGAAGTCTCACTTGGCCCAAGACTTCTTCCAGTACAGCCTCATTTCTCTGCTCCCCTTTATAGCAAAATTCAGGGGAAAAAAGTGTTGTCTTTAATTCCTCTTCCACTGTTACTTCTTAACTCCCACCCCAATTCTCTCTTCAGTCAGGCTGAGAGCCACATGACTCCACTGGAACTACTATTGTCAAAGTCAACAATGACCTCATCTTTTTACAACTGATGGTCAAATCTCAGGTCTCATTTTCTCAAAATTTCAAGGGACTTTGAGATATTTCCTTATTATTTCCCAATTATTTCCTTCTCCTTAATGATTTTTATCTTTAAATGAGGACATCTCACTGGTCTAGTTTTTCTCCTAATTCACTGACCATTTCTCTTTCCTCTCTTGATTCCTCCCCAGAGCTCAATCCCTGGTCATCTTCTTTTACTCTATCTAAGCAATTAATTTTATCTCATGGTATAATTACCATCTGGTATATGCCATATTTAAATCTTCAGCCTTGGCTTCTCCTTTGAGGTTTAAATTTATATATCCAAATGCCTACTTGAAATCTTGGATGCCTATCAGGTAACCAAGATGTAATATATCCAAAATAGAACTCAATTCCTTCTCCAAAATGTCCAACCTCAACAACTCAATAAAATGGACCCACGATTTATTCAGTAACTTTGGCCAAAACATAGCAATTATCCTTGTTTTATCTCTTGCCCTACATGCCACATCGAATTCATCAATCATTACATCATGTTGGCTTAAATTCCAAAACATGTCCTGAATTTGGTGATTTTTTTCACCACTTTTGCCACTACCCTGGACTCTCCTTTAAATAATTGCTATATCCCCTAATAACTCTCCCTATGTTATCTCACTAATATCTACTCTCCATGTAACAACCAGAATATCATTCACAGAACCTTATAGTGTAAGAAATATATTTATTACTCTCTTTTACAGATGAGAAAACTGTGTCTGAAGATGGTTAAGGCACTTAATAAATATTTGTTGAATTAATTAATGAACATCATTTGGAAAATAGTGACTACTCAATCATTTTCATAATAGGGTCTTAGAATAAAATCTCCCCAGAGTGTAGGATTTTAGAAGTGGAATTTTATATATATATTATGGTGACTCAGTGGTAAAGAATCTTCCTGACAATGCAGGAGACATGGGTTCAGCCCCTGGGTTTGGAAGATGCCCTGAAGGAAGACATGGCAATTTATTCCAGTATTCTTGCCTGGAGAATTCCATGGGCAAAGCAGCCTGGTGGGCTACAGTCATGGAGTCACAAAGAGCTGGACATGCCTGAGCGATGAAGCACACACATTCACACAGAACTCATAATTTGCCATTATCCGTAGAGTCTGCCTGCAAAGCCGGAGACACAGGAGATGAGGATTCGATCCGTGGGTTGGGATAGCCTCTGGAGAAGAAAAAGGCAACTTACTCCAGTATTCCTGCCAGGAAAATCTCATGGACAGAGGAGCCTGGTGGGCTATATCCATGGGGTCACAACGAGTTGGACACGACTGAAGCTACTGAGCACGCATGCATAGAGAGAGTGGCTCAGATGGTAATGAATTTGTTCACAATGCAGGAGACCTGGGTTCGATCCCTGGGTTGGGAAGATCCCCTGGAGAAGGGAATGGCAACCCACTCCAGTATTCTTGCCTGTTGAATTCCATGGAGAAAGGTACAGTCCACTGGGTTGCAAAGGGCTGGAGGACATGACTGAGTGACTTTCATNGGGTTCGATCCCTGGGTTGGGAAGATCCCCTGGAGAAGGGAATGGCAACCCACTCCAGTATTCTTGCCTGTTGAATTCCATGGAGAAAGGTACAGTCCACTGGGTTGCAAAGGGCTGGAGGACATGACTGAGTGACTTTCATTTTCATGCTATTATACAGTTCTTATTGTGCAAGAGTAATACTAAGTTTGCTATATTATATAGGCAAATCGTACATTGCCTTTCCATTTCACTCTGGATGAAAGTTGAAATCCCTTCAATGGCCAATAGAATGCTCTGTGATTGGCTGTCTTTACCTCTCTGACTTCTGATCTCTCTCCATCTGATCATTCTATTTCAGACACACTGACTGTCACTATTCCCATACATCAGGGATCCTCCTGTCTCAGAGCCTTTGCAGTAGTTCTTCCCTTTGTCTTGAACATTCTTTATCCTTATACATATATGGCACCTACCTTATCTCATTCAAGTGTTTGCTCAGCTATCACACTCTCAGTGAGGTCTACTCTGACTGCCTTATTTAAAATTGCAAGCAATCTTATGCTGCTTGCACTCTGAGTCTCCCTTTATTTGCTCTAATTTTAATTTTTCCATAATACCATGCACCCTTTAAAATAGAATTTACTTATTTATTATGCTAATATTGTTTGTCTTCCTGTGCTAGAAGGTAAATTTTATGACAATAGGATTTTCAAAATTAATATGCAGCAATAATATTTGTTGAATGAATGAATGAATGAATCAATGACAGTTGTGAAATAGCCTGAGAAAGTTATTTCCTGTATGAAATATTGAGAATTTATATTTATAAAGCCCAGTTTATTAAGACTATATGTGAACATTTTCTCACTTATAGATTAATGTCATGTATTTTTAAAAGGTAAAATATATTCTACCAAATTTGAAAAAGCATTAAGGGCTATTGAAAATAAGACTATTATTTATGATGTACTTATCACAACTAACCCCTACATGAATAAAGTAAGTTTGTTTTGTCCATCTATGGTTATTAAAATCAAGTTCTTGAAATCAAATGACTTCACAATGCCTCATAATTCTTATGTTATCTCCTTACTTCAAGGTTGAAGTAACAATATTTGCAAGACTACTTTCCAACTTATATGTTTCTCAAATTTTCCTTTTTAACTATGCTATATGACTCTGAATTTTGCTAAGGCTAAAGTGGTCTTACTTGGATAAGAAGGGAATTTTAAATTTGTCTTCAACCTGCTTTGGTCTTGGTTATTGACCTGGGCCATTTTTTTTTCAAATGTCTCTAACACCAAGGTTGCAAGGTTTCAAGAAAAATAGTTCCAAGTATCTAGAGTGACATCAGCAAGGTGGCAAGATCGACTTTCCCATGGATATACAGAATATGCACACAGGTATAAATTATACATGACTAAAGAAGAGGTAAGAGACAGAATTTCACAATCCCCTCCCCTTCACTCCAAGCAGCCAGAGAGGGCCTCCCTCAAATGTTCTAGAACCAGGAAACTTCATGGAACCTAGAAGAGTTCCATGTTGTTCTATTGTTGCCACTGGTCAAAACCAGCCACAAAAAGGGTCAGTTTGCCATCCTTTATCCAGTTTGGAGTGGCATCCTCTGTACTTTGAAGCTCTGCTCAGCCCCCTTAACAGATAATTTTCTGCTTGACAGTGACCTTGACAGTGGCCCAGGACACTTGTAATGCACATACTCCCAAAAGGTTAGAGGCTTTAGCCATCTTTAGGAGTAAGGTAACTTGAAGTCAGATATTTTTCTTCATCCAAAGGGACTAGAAAGAATCAGTTTGAAATTGTCTATCCAGCTTGAAGAGCAGCAGAACAGAATGAATCATCTATAAAATTTTATATACATGGATGTGTCCAGTTCTGAATGTTAGAAAAATACCAGTTGCAAAATTTCAACCTTCCTAAGCATTGACATGTTCAGAAGCTCTAATATATGCATAGAGAAGATTTTTCTTAGATTTATTTAAAAATAAGATTCCCTAGTCATGAAAGTTAATATTTTGTTCTCTCTCTTTCTTTTTTTTGGCTGCACCATGCAGCATGAGGGATCTTAGTTCCCCAACAGGGAATTGAACCTGTATCCCCTGCAGAGGAAGAATGGAGTCTTAAACCACTGGACTGCCAGGGAGATCCCCAGAAATTAATATTTTAATTGTCTCCAAAGTCTCCAATTTGGATATAAAATCTTAAATAAAATGTGTTTATATATAATATATATTTCATTAATATGTATGATATATATTATACATATAGGTATATATGTGTACATATGTGTATACACCTGTCTCTTATACACATCTCACTAATATCTACTCTCCATGTAACAACCAGAATATCATTCACAGAACCTTATAGTGTAAGAAATATATTTATTACTCTCTTTTACAGATGAGAAAACTGTGTCTGAAGATGGTTAAGGCACCTGTCTCTTATACACATCTAGATGTGTATAAGAGACAGGCTGATAATCTTCAGGTTTTACAGNTAAACACTATATATAATTAAAAGAAGTAAATAAAATAAAATATTTGCAGAATATCTGAAGCACTCCAGTCTCCACAGAAACATAACTTGAAAATCACTGCTCTAAATACCGGTTATTATAAGGATCAGTAAGAGATGGTGTGTGCTTGAGAGAACCTCATAATCTTAGAGGGGCTATTCAATAAAGTGTACATTAATATAGTTTGTTGTCTAGTTTCCAACTAGTATGAAAATGATTGCATTTGCAAAGGGTACATTTTCTGTTTTGCTTTTCTTTAATTTCCTTAAGATCAATTCTATTATTCTTCAGTGCAAAATACTATGTGCAATGATAAAGAGTTAATTGGATTTTAAAGCTTTAAAGCTAGATATAACTTCTGAAGTATGCTTTTGCAGTTTCTCATTCTCCTTAGCGTCTATAGCCAATTGTGAAACTATATAAGAAAGTATATGAAATATGTGATTTCTGATGTCATCTATACTTTCCTAAGATTATTATGATGGTGCAAGAAAACAAATCTAGACAGTGTATTAAAAAGCAGAGACATCGGAAGTGCGCTCAGCATTCCCGCAGATCTGTCTCTTGCTTCAACAGTGCTTGGAGGGAACAGACTCAGGGATGCCACTTGCTTCAGGCTCCGACCACTCTCCAACCTTTTTTCCAGTCACAACCTTTGGAATCAGCCACTCAGCTGTCCATGATCACTGGGACCAGCCACCATTTTTAAAAAATCTTAACTCCAGATTCAGCTCCCAGATTCATCAGAATTATTCGATTGAGGTGGAGACTGCCCTCCACCTCCTGGTCAACATGCATCTGCGGGTCTCCAAAACCTACCTCTCTCTTTGCTTCTGTTTTGACCAGGATGTGGTTCTGGAGGATGTGGGCCACTTTTTTTTTTTTTTTTTTTTTGCAAATTGGTCAAGGAGAAGCGTGAGGGCACACAGCGTCTCTTGAAAATGCAAAACCAGTGTGGCCGCGCTCTCTCCCTGGATGTACAGAAGCATCTCAAGATTAGTGGGGTAAAACCTAGGATGCTATGGAAGCCGCCCTTCTCAAGGAGAAGAATCTGAACCAGGCCCTTTTGGGTCTGCATAGACTGGGTTCTGCCTGCGTAGACCCCCACATCTATGACTTCCAGAAGAACGACTTCCAAATGAGGTGAAACTCATCAAGAAGATGGGTGACCACCTGACCCACCTCTGCAGGCTGGCTGGTCCCGGGCTGGGTTGGGCAAATACCTTTTTAAAAAGCTCATCCTCAAGCATGACTAGGAATCTCTGGAACCCAGTGGCCTTGGGGAGCTCCCTTAACATCAGGGCTCCCTGAAGCCCCTCTCTGCATCCACTAGGCAGTTTTTTTTTTTTTTTTTTTTAAACATTCCGGAGCCCTCTCTCAAGCCTTGGGCCAAATGAAAACAATAAAGCTTGTTCAGAAGAAAAAAAAAAAAAAAAAAAGCAGAGACATCATGTTGCCACCAAAGGTCCGTATAGTCAAAGCTATGGTTTTTTCAGTAGTCATGTACGGATGCGGATGTGAGAGCTGGATAATAAAGAAGACTGAGTGTGGAAAAGTTGATGCTTTCGAACTGTGGTACTGGAGAAGACCCTTGAGAGGCCCTCGAACAGCAAAGGGATCAAACCAGTCCGTTTTTAAGGAATCAACCCTGAATAGTCATTGAAAAGACTGATGCTGAAGCTGAAGCTCCAATACTTTGGTCACTTGATGTGAAGAGCATACTCAATGGAAATGAGGGCATCCTTTATAGCTCAGTTGGTAAAGAATCCGCCTGCAATGCAGGAGACCCTGGTTCAATTCCTGGGTCAGGAAGATCTGCTGGAGATGGGATAGGCTACCCACTCCAGTATTCTGGCCTGGAGAAATCCATGGACAGTCCATGGGGTCTCAAAGAGTCCAGACACGACTGAGCGACTTTCACTTTCAGATTCTGGGAAAGATTGAAGGCAAAAGGAGATAGGGGTGGTAGAAGATGAGATGGCTAGATGGCATCTCTGACTCAATGATTTGAGAAAACTCTGGGAGATAGTGGAGGACAAAGGAGCCTGGCTTGCTGTAGTTCAACAGGTTATAAAGAGTCAGACACAACTTAGTGACTGAACAATGAGAACAACAAAATTTACCAGTACTAAGATTCATAAGACTACTTCGTGCATTAAATATTTGTTCAGTTTTAGTTTCAATTATTTTTTAATAATTGATACACTAAGATGATCCACATTTTTACAAACGCATAAACAAATATTTCGGTGGAAAGTATCCATTCCATAACTGTTCCATGGTCATCCAGCTCCAGCACCCCAGGACTCAACAAGTGTTACCATTTTATTACATATCCTTCCAGATTGTTTGAGTCAAGCCAGATCTTTTTTATCATGATGAGTCAATATCTGTATGTCCCTCCTGATACACTACTTTTAAAAACTCCTGTTCTTATTTTATTATACTTTGTTCTTTTCCTAAGAAATATACATGAGAGATAATTTCATATGCATTTATAAGAGTTTTTTCTTTCTTTGTACGGGACATCATATTGCATTGAATTGATGCAGTGTTACATTTAGATGTGAACAATCATATTTTAAAAATGTTACTGAAGTATAGTTCATTTACAATGCTGTTTTAATTTCTGCTGTACAACAAAGTGGCTTCCCTGGTAGCTCAGCTGGTAAAGAATCTGCCTTCAGTGCGGGAAGCCTGGGTTCAATTCCTGGGCTGGGAAGATCCCCTGGAGGAAGGCATGGCAACCCACTCTAGTATTCTGGCCTAGAGAATCCCGATGGACAGAGGAGTCTGGCCAGCTCAACAAAGTGATTCAGTTTATATACATACATGCTGCTGCTGCTGCTAAGTCACTTCAGTCATGTCCGACTCTGTGTGACCCCAGAGATGGCAGCCCATCAGGCTCCCCCGTCCCTGGGATTCTCCAAGCAAGAACTCTGTAATGGGTTGCCATTTCCTTCTCCAATGCATGAAAGTGAAAAGTGAAAGTGAAGTCGCTTAGTCATGTATGACTCTTCTCGACCCCATGGACTGCAGCCTACCAGGCTCCTCCGCCCATGGGATTTTCCAGGCAAGAGTACTGGAGTGGGGTGCCATTGCCTTCTCCAATACACACACATATTCTTTCATATTCTTTTCCATTATGGTTTACCACAGGATATTGAATATAGTTTCTTGTGCTACACAATGGTAGCTTGTTGTTTATTCATCCTGTGTATAATAGTTTGCACCTGCTAATCCCCAAACTCCTGATACATCTCTCTCCCACGCCTTCTCTCCCTTGGCAACTACAGCTCTGTTCTCTATGTCTGTGAGTCTGTTTCTGTTTCATAAATATGCTCATTTGTGTTGTATTTTAGATTCCACATATAAGTGATATCACATGGCATTTGTCTTTCTTGTTCTGATTTTGCTTAGTATGATAATCTCTGGGTCCATCCATGTTGCTGCAAATGGCATTATTTCATTCTTTTTTATGGCTGAATAATATTCTGTTGTACACACATGCACACACACACACATAAAATCATACATCATCTTGGCTATTGTAAATAGCGCTACGGTATACATAGAGGTGCATGCATCTTTTCAACTTATAGTTTTGTCTGGATATATGTCCAGGAGTGGGATTAATGGATCATATGATAGCTCTATTTTTAGTTTTTTAAGGAACTTCTATAAGTGTTCTCTGTTAATGACTGCACCAATTTACATTTCCACCAATAGTGGTAGTTCTATGGTGTCATGTCTTATATTTAAGTCCTTAAACCATTTTGAATCTATTTTAGTGTGTGCTTTGAGGGAGTTTTCTAACTTCATTGATTTGCATGTAGCTGTACAACTTTCCCAAAACCACTTTTTGAAAAGACCGTCTTTTCCCCATTGCATATTCTTGGCTCTTTGTTGAAGATTAATTGACCACAGGTGGGTGTGTTTATTTCTGGGCTCTCTATTCTTTTCCATTGACCCAGGTGTTTGTTTCTGTGCCAATACCATGCTCTTTTGATTACTGTGGCTTTGTAGTATTGTCTGAAGTCTGGAAGGATTAGCCCTCCTGCTCTCTTCTTTTTTCTCAGGATTTCTTTGGCAATTCTGGCTCTTTTGTGATTCCTTATAAATTTTAGGATTATTTGTTCTAGTTCTGTGAAAAATGTTATGGATGCTTTGATAGAGATTACATTAAATACATAGATTGCTTTGGATAGTATGGATATTTTAACAATATTAATTCTTCCAATCCAAGAGCATAGGATATAATTCCATTTTTTGAATCATCTTCAGTTTCCTTTATTACTGTCTTGTCGTTCTCTGCATATAAGCTTTTCACATCCTTGGTGAGATTTATTCCTAAGTCTTTTTCTTGATGTGATTTTAAAGGGGATTGTTGTTTATATTTTGTTTCTGATATTTTATTGTTAGTGTAAAGAAATGCAGCTGACTTCTGTAGATTAATCTTGCATTCTACTACCTTGCGGCATTCATTTATCAGTTTTAATAGTTGGGCATCTTTAGGTTTTTCTATATATAGCATCATGTCATCTGCATATAATAACAAATACCTGTGCAAATTTTATCATTTGAAAATTTGTATTAAATCATTCTTAGTGTGGAATGTTGTTGAAAGAATATGGTTTAGTAAGAGATATCCAGCTACCCCATTGCTGATTTTAAACACATGAATAATTGAGACCTACTCCCTTAGAATGGTAGTGGGATCTCACATGTATTTCTTGGGTTCACATTTACCTGGTCGCTTCAGAATGGCAAATAATACCGCTTTTTCCTATTTATACTCTCTCCTGCAAGGCCAGATATTTTCAAATCCCATTGAACATCAAATTTAGAAGTAAATAAAGGGTTAGAGAGAAATTCTCTCCATGCAAGTGAGAAGGAGGCTCATGTCAGAAAAAAAAAAAAAAAAGGAAGTTAGTGACTCTTGTATCTTGTCTGAAAGTAAATGCCAAAGGTTGGTTTGGTGTTTTGAAGATATGGTGTTTTGTTGAGAGTAGTGAGAAAACATTGGAATGAGAACGGAAAATTGTAGAAGGGAGGGATGTTTGTCTTCCATTATTTTTTGTTGAGGGAGTGAGTTCTATCTTGGTAATGTGTGACTTCTAATCCTGAGTTTAATGTTTCATGGCTGGGTCAACAAACAAGCTCTCAGCAGGAGTGGTAAAATTTTGTGTAGAGCACATAGACAAATATGTGTGGGTGGGTTCTCTGGCATAAGACACATTGTGAATGTCCTAGATTACTTTTCCATGTGACATTGAACTTGGTGGTTAAACTATTGCCAAAGGGACTGTTGCTTCCTGGTGTTTTGGGCCACTCTGCTTGCGACTTGTCCAGAATACCATGTTCTTCTCACAAGACAGACCAAGAACTTCAGTGTGATGATCGCTGGTCAGCATCTCATTTCTTTTCTGATTTAGAGCTAACCTGAATAAATGATTAAGGTTTAGCTTTCCAAATCTGCTGAATATATGTGTTTAACTTTTGCTGATCTGGAGTATTGTGTAGTCTTCTCAGTATTCCTGCATTTAACTTTCCTATTCCACAAGATTCTACAGCATACTCTCTACACACGGGAGAAAAGGCTAAAATTCAACTGTATGCACATAGCTATGATAAAGCTCTGTGGCACCGTATATGGCTACACTCAGAAACAAAGCAGAATTCACCAAATAGGATTGTCCTACCTTGACTTCACACCCATCAGCTTAGTGTCCTGCCTCTCCTTCATTTGTGTAACATATGATTATAAATCAGTAAGACACAATGTTGTAGATCATATTAAAGAACCCTATCATCATGCAATTCTGTTAATTTCTGCATATTTGAGATGGGTTGGAGTTGTGGCTGTGTTGGCTGATGGCTTAATGGCCACAGCAACCCTTGTTTACTGATATTGCAGGTGACATTCCTTGTCCCCAATTCCTTTGTATACCAAGCACAGGGTCCAGCACGTTATTAGTTTGGATTTAATTTTTTAAGCAATAGGGAATCATTACAAACTTTTGAGCAAAAGGAGAGTAATGATTACACATGATATTCTAGGAAGATATTTGTAGAAGTAATATGCAGGTCCTACTTGTGGTTTGAAATATGCCTATAATACATTAACTGCAATGAAACTGAGAGAGAGAGTAAATACAAAGACCCAAAGAAGATCTAACTGATTTTTGACTGACTCAGTAGAAGGTGAAGAAGCCCTTGGTTAGATGATAAAAAAAGTACTGTAAGCAAATAAAAAAGAAAACAACTGGCTCAAGGAAATGAGGAACTAGAATAATGTAATTTTGTGGAATCAATGTAAAAGAGGCCAAATGCCATTGACTTGCTCCTCTCTTATGCATGAAACATGTAGCAAATATTTTCCTACTATGGTTGAATACTCTACTTGAGAGGCAATTTAATTCATAGCAGCGGTAGAGGTGGAAAGCCTTTGGAGGAAACTGAGAGGAATGAGTAGTTTCATTTAGGTGTCATTATCAGGTAATTGCACGTGGAAGAACCATGGCTATGACACGCTTTTCTTTAGGTTGGATCTCACTACAAGATGTGCCGAAGATTCCTGTTAAGAACTGAACTCTACATTCACAGGCCTTACAGGGGCGGGCTTCCCAGGTGGCTCATTGCTAAAGAACTCACTTGCACACACAGGAGACACAGAAGACACAGGTTCAATCCCTGGGTTGGGAAGATTCCCTAAAGTAGGAAATGGCAACCCACTCCAGTATTCTTTCCTGGAAAATTCTATGGACAGAGAAGCCTGACAGACTACAGTCCGTGGGGTTGCAAAGAGTAGGACACTGAGCATACAGTGCAGTGGTGGGAGGCCTCACGACTTCCCTTTCTTTAATCTTTCTGTTAATCCTAGGGAAGCCTGCCTCTGCTACTCTCCAGGTATCCAGTACTACCAGGACTCCTTTGTCAGAGTAGAAATGAGGCTTACAGAGCTCCAGGCTTCCTGACACTCCCCTGATCAGCTTGACTAGGCTTATTTTTTTTCAGTTGGGGGAATTATAAAATTGTAAATATTCCTACACTTTAAAACAATCATTTTCTCATTATTTGTCATGATAAAAAAAGGACATTCCTGAAGTTCTTTTTGCTCTCATGGATACCCGCCAGATTAACACAGGGTTAGAAAATCAACTGACAACCAACACCAGACAGGTAGAACACAAACATATGAATAAGGCTAGGTATAAGACTATTGGAGTGATGTTCCTGTAGTAAACTGGATAGGGTGTGCTCCACCCGATGGTATACAAATTGAGAAGCTTTTAAAAACCTCATTGCTGCAGGATAAGCAATGTGAGTTTAAATGCATTTGAACAACCTGTTTTGAGAATGCTTCTATTAAACTGAGGTATAAAAAGAAAGGTCTCTCATTAAGTGTCTGTTCCTGTCACATGGGCTAGTCATACAACTTTGCCCTGTAGCAAACGGATACATGGGTTGAACTTCAGATTTCTTATATTATCGTTGCTCGTGACTGACTTAAAAGTTTGGGAAATGAAAAGGCAATAGGAGTACTTCACTGAATTGTCACTATGATCGGCCTTCATTGTAGAGCTTAGACTGGGCAAGTTTTGCATTGTTAGCAAGTACTTGAATGTGTTCTAACCTCTACCCACTTTTAGCCTAGTCTGAAGCAGTAGAAAAATCTAGACAAAAAGCAAACACCAATGTGTTTAAAACCTCAATAACAGAAAAATAAATGAATACTGTCAGAGTTAACACAGCTGTTTATTTTCTGTTTGATATTTTTATTCTGAGATGTAGTAATTAGATACAATAAAATTATTAGTATTCAGAACATTTTTGTCAATGTAGGAAATTATTTTTATTTATTTAATTAAATGGCTTAAATTTTCTTTCCTGTTGAATTAAATGTAGATTTGCTTTACCAAGGGGCTCTACTTTTTCCTGTAAAATATGCTAATGATATTTTCATGAAATTAAGCAGAAAAATAGAATTGCACTATCAGAAATTTGCTTATAAACCTCTTTGTATTTGATAGATATTGTAAAGCAAAAATGAAATTTTATCATATTTATGATATCTAAATAAAACATTTTAATGTTAAGTCCAAATAGGTATAGCTTTAAATTATAAAGGAGCATTCTCTTGAATAATGAAACAGAAAGGCAAATTTAAAAAATATATAAGTATATAATATATAGATGAGAGAAAAGATGGAAAATTAGATCAGTTTTACAACTTGGGGACTCTTCGATTTGGTTTGTACTATTCCATTCAATTCTTTATCAGGAAAATTTTCCATTTATGGGGGACCACACTCATTAAACAACATGTGTGTATGTCCAAGGGTTTGTTTAACTTAAAGAGATACAGTATCTTCAAGTTTTCCAAACAAAATGATCAGTTCAAAGTTCTATGACCAGTGGCATGTAAACTGAAGCAATCAGTGTAAGTCTGGTGATGCTCTGTTAAAATTTCAAAGGTTACCATGCGTGGGTTTTAGAATTTGTTTAGAGAAAAGCAGTGATAACCTTGACACTGTTTCAGTGCAAGCAAAAGTTTATTATTTGGGGGACCCATCATCCACATTTTAATCATTAATGTTTATCTCGAGGTTTAGGTAATCATATTCTACTGTAGGTTCCTTGATTCTACAGATGGGTGACTATATTTTATGTTTGTTTTTTCCCATACCCCACAATTTTAGATTGTTCTTTTTGGAGTTTAATTTTAATTGTTTATTAATAAATGTCAGGTGGCTTAATACAGTTGTTAGGGGTCTTCAACATTCTCTGTGCAAACAGGATTAAGCTCACAACTTGATTCCTGAACTCAAGTTTAGGCTTTTTCTTGTTTAGTCTCTTAGCTGTGAAACAAAAATATCTATTGTTGACTATAAATTGGCACTTGCCATCTTTCTCTACAAGGATTAAATCATGAGCTGCTGAGCTGCTGACCTTCAACATCCCCTGAAAGGAGTTCAAGGTGGAGAGCAGAAATGAGGCATTCTCAGCTTGGCAGAGGGTGGCGGGGGACTGGTAGGACAGATCTTCAGATAGATATTTTCAGGAGTCGATATTATGAGCCCAATTCTTGTATCTCCTCAGACCTCAGTTCAGTACAGCTCTGTCAGTCATGTCTGACTCTGTGCAACACCATGGACTGCAGCACGCCAAGCCTCCCTGTCCATCACCAACTCCTGAAGTTTACTCAAACTCATGTCCATCAAGTTGGTGATGTCATCCAACCATCTCATCCTCTGTCGTCCCCTTCTCCTCCCACCTTCAATCTTTCCCAGCATCAGGGTCTTTTCAAATGAGTCAGTTCTTAGCATCAGGTGACCAAAGTATTGCAATTTCAGTGTAGCCAAGCCTCCCTGTCCATCACCAACTCCTGAAGTTTACTCAAACTCATGTCCATCAAGTTGGTGATGTCATCCAACCATCTCATCCTCTGTCGTCCCCTTCTCCTCCCACCTTCAATCTTTCCCAGCATCAGGGTCTTTTCAAATGAGTCAGTTCTTAGCATCAGGTGACCAAAGTATTGCAATTTCAGTGTCAGCATCAGTCCTTCCAATGAATATTCAGGACTGATCTCCTTTAGGATGAACTGGTTGGATCTCCCTGCAGTCCAAGGGACTCTCAAGAGTCTTCAACACCACAGTTCAAAAACATCAATTCTTCAGCGCTCAGCTTTTTTTATAGTCCAACTCTCACATCCATACATGACCACTGGAAAAACCATAGTCTTGACTAGATGGACCTTTGTTGGCAAAGTAATGTCTCTGCTTTTGAATATGCTGTCTAGGTTGGTCATAGCTTTCCTTCCAAGAAAGAGGCACCTTTTAATTTCACGGCTGCAGTCGCACAGAGTCCTGCTGCTTCTAAGTCACATGACTGAAGTGACTTAGCAAGAGCAGGAGCAGCAGTCACCACCTGCAGTGACTTTGAAGCCCAAAATAAATCCCCCCACTGTTTCCATTGTTTTCCCATCTATTTGCCATGAAGTGATGGGACAGGATGTCATGATCTTAGTTTTCTGAATGTTGAGCTTTAAGCCAACTTTTTCACTCTCCTCTTTCACTTTCATCAAGAGGCTTTTTAGTTCTTCTTCACTTTCTGCCATAAGGGTGGTGTCATCTGCATATCTGAGGTTATTGGTATTTCTCCCAGCAATCTTGATTCCAGCTTGTGCTTCATCCAGTCCAGTATTTCATTATGATGTACTTTTCATGTAAGTTAAATAAGCAGAGTGATAACATACAGCCTTGATGTACTCCTATTTGGAACCAGTCTGTTGTTCCATGTCCAGTTCTAACTGTTGTTTCTTGACCTGCATACAGATTTCTCAGATGGCAGGTTAGGTGGTCTGGTATTCCCATCTCTTTCACAGTTTTCCACAGTTTGTTGTGATCTACACAGTCAAAGACTTTGGTATAGTCAATAAAGCAGAAATAGATGTTTTTCTGGAACTCTCTTGCTTTTTTGATGATCCAACAGATAGATGTTGACAATTTGATCTCTGGTTCCTCTGACTTTTCTAAAATCAGCTTGAACAACTGGCAGTTCATGTACTATTGAAGCCTTTCTTGGAGAATTTTGAGCATTACACTTTGCTAGTGTGTGAGATGAGTGCAACTGTGTGGTAGTTTGAGCACTCATTGGCATTGCCTTTCTTTGGGATTGGAATGAAAGCTGACATTTTTCAGTCCTGTGGCCACTGCTGAGTTTTCCAAATTTGCTGGCATATTGAGTGCAGCACTTTCACAGCATCATCTTTCAGGATTTGAAACAGCTCAACTGGAATTCCATCACCTCCACTAGCTTTGTTTGTAGTGATGCTTCNTAGATGTTTTTCTGGAACTCTCTTGCTTTTTTGATGATCCAACAGATAGATGTTGACAATTTGATCTCTGGTTCCTCTGACTTTTCTAAAATCAGCTTGAACAACTGGCAGTTCATGTACTATTGAAGCCTTTCTTGGAGAATTTTGAGCATTACACTTTGCTAGTGTGTGAGATGAGTGCAACTGTGTGGTAGTTTGAGCATTCATTGGCATTGCCTTTCTTTGGGATTGGAATGAAAGCTGACATTTTTCAGTCCTGTGGCCACTGCTGAGTTTTCCAAATTTGCTGGCATATTGAGTGCAGCACTTTCACAGCATCATCTTTCAGGATTTGAAACAGCTCAACTGGAATTCCATCACCTCCACTAGCTTTGTTTGTAGTGATGCTTCCTAAGGCGCACTTGACTTCACATTCCAGGATGTCTGGCTCTATGTGAGTGATCATACTATCGTGATTATCTGGGTCATGAAGATCTTTTTTGTGTAGTTTTTCTGTGTATTCTTGCCACCTCGTCTTAATATCTTCTGCTTCTGTTAGGTCCATACCATTTCTGTCCTTTATTGTGCCCATCTTTGCATGAAAAGTTCCCTCGGTATCTGTAATTTTCTTGGAGAGGTCTCTAGTCTTTCCCATTCTGTTGTTTTCCTCTTTTCTTTTTTACATTGATCACTGAGAAAGGCTTTCTTATCTCTCCTTGCTGTTCTTTGGAACTCTGCATTCAAATGGGCTTATCTTTCATTTTCTCCTTTGCCTTTCACTAGAAAAGTACTAAAATCCTTCATGGTAATGACTGTTCCTTGTGGCTAGCATAAAACTTCATCAGAGTAGCAGAAACTTTCTGGAAAAATATGTGTTGATTTCATAGATTCCCCTTTCACCTTAATCACATGTATACGACCTCCCCTCCTTCCTCTTTGGAGCAGTTTCTCAGAGCTGTCTAAAATGCTTTCTCCTGGGCTGCAATCCTGATTTTATGCCCCAAAAAACTTAACTCACAACTCTCACATTGTGCATTTTTTTTAAGTCAACAGTATAAATCAGATATCTTATTTTTAATTGAAGAGATCTTTTGTGCATTGCAATAATGACTGCTCTTTCAATGAAACCATATAAACCAGAATTGGTTGAGATTGAATTTCATGGAAACTCATTTAATAGATGCTTAATGTGCAAGCACATTAACTCAGTAAGTACCTCTTAAAGCTCGTCTAGGTTCTTCTTTCCTAGTTTTATTGTGATTGGTTCTCAGTTTTCTTTTAAAGTTCCTAAAAAGACAAGCTTGCCTTTCTACCTTACAATGCATAACCAAACCACAATTGTTATTGGTATTTCCCAGTTTCATTCTTTCACCTGCTCCAAAATACAGAATAAATCATATTTTATGTTTTTTTTCTGTTGTTGTTGTAGTTTTGTTTTCTTTAGTTAAATGTTCCTTAAAAATATTTTATTTGACATATGTATCTTTTGGATATTTTGATAGTAATTGATAAATCTTTCTATTCTTTAACTGATTATCTACTTAAGGTATTTTAAATGAGGACTAGGATAATGAAAAACTGCTGACCCCAACTAAGAAGAACTAGGTTTTATGTACTGCTACTTACTACTTACCCAAATTTTAACCTTGGATGTGTTTGTCTTTTTCTCTGGACTATTTTCATTGTCTCCCAGAGCCATTGAAATAATTATGTTTAACATTACATAAGAAATTATGTTGCATTGATATACAGCATTATTACAACTATAACAAAGTCCTGGAATAAAAGACCAGGGCCTGTTCAATTAAATTATGTGGGTCATGTTTCAAACAAAAATACATGCTTAGTCTAAGAAGATTTTTTTTAATTTATGAGTAAATGGCAAGACTTAAAGTGTAGTATATAAAATTAAATCATATTCAGTTTTGTTTCCAACTAAAGGTAATATTGAATGTAATTAATAGCAAATATCACTGTAATGTTGGGTGGAACTTCAGGGTTATCATAATTTTTTTTTCCCAAGGATAGGATACTTTTGACCACTGTTAAATTTGCAACATCAGCAGTTTCAAATCACATATCCTTCCAAAGCTCCTACAACACACATCTAGTCAGTCCTGTCCCTTGACCTTAGTTAATGTGTAGGGAACCTGGAAAAGTTCTGCAAGTCTGAAATAACCAGTGTAAAGAGCACTGATTCTGAAGCCAAACAACATGGGTTTGCATCCTGATTCCACTATTTTCTAGCTATGTACTCTGGAACAAGCTGAACTGCATAACCTGATGCTTCACACTCCTTATCTGTTAACTGGTCATAATAATGATACTTGTCTTGCTTGAGAGGATTAAAAGTGTGCTTATGGATAAAGTGATTAGAGCAAGTTTCATCATAAATGCTATTTAATATTTGAGGAAGTAAACATTTATTTCCTCTGGCTGATGCTGTACAGCCTTCCTCTTAGGGATTTAGTATTTAGACATGGAGGGAAAAATCTGCACTTTATAGAGGCTTCAGAGGAATCCAAATTGGAGAAAAAACTTTATGAATCATCCGGCCCTGTCCTTTCATTTTATAGAGGAGAAACTTGAGAGACTCAATGAAGTTGAATTGCTCATCCAGTTCAGTTCAGTTCAGTCATTCAGTCGTGTCCGACTCTTTACAACCCCATGGACTGCAGCTGGCCAGGCCTACCTGTCTGTCACCAACTCCTGGAGTTTACTCAAATTCATCTCCACTGAGTCGGTGATGCCATCCAACCATCTCATCCTCTGTCATCCCCTTCTCCTCCCCCCTTCAGTCTTTCCCAGCATCAAGGTCTTTTCTAATGAGTCAGTTCTTCACATCAGGTGGCAAAGTATGGCCATTTCAACTTCAACTTCAGTCCTTCCCATGAATATTCAGGACTGATTTCCTTTAGGATGGACTGGTTGCATCTCCTTGCAGTCCAAGGGACTCTCAAGAGTCTTCTCCAACACCACAGTTCAAAAACAAAAATTCTTCAGTGCTCAGCTTTCTTCACAGTCCAACTCTCACATCCATTCATGACTACTGGAAAAACCATAACCTTGACTAGATGGACCTTTCTTGAAAATTAATGTCTCTGCTTTTTTATATGCTGTCTAGGTTGAACTTCTCTTCCAAGGAGGAGACATCTTTTAATTTCATGGCTGTAGTCACCATCTGCAGTGACTTTGGAGCCCAGAAAAATAAAGTTTCTCACTGTTTCCACTGTTTCCCCATCTATTTCCCATGAAGTGATGGGACAAGATGCCATGATCTTAGTTTTCTGAATGTTGAGCTTTAAGCCAACTTTTTCACTCTCTTCTTTCACTTTCATCAAGAGGCTTTTAGTTATTCTTCACTTTCTGCATAAGGGTGGTGTCATCTGCATATCTGAGGTTATTGATATTTCTCCCGGCAATCTTGATTCCAGCTTGTGCTTCATCCAGCCCAGCTTTTCTCATGATGTACTCTGCATATAATTAAATAAGCAGACTGACAATATACAGCCTTGATGTACGCCTTTCCCTATTTGGAACCAGTCTGTTGTTCCATGTTCCTTTCTAACTGTTGCTTCCTGACCTGCATACAGACTTCTCAAGATGCAGGTCAGGTGGTCTGGTATTCCTGTCTGTTTAAGGATTTTCCACAGCTTGTCCAATATCACTTTAAAAAACTTTTATTAGGCAAGTAAGCCCATTACATCTTTTTACTGATGGATATGCCCTAATTCAGTAATGCTGAAGAAACTTAAGTTGAATGGTTCTATGCAGGCCTATAAGACCTTTTAGAACTAACACCCCAAAAAGATGTCCTTTTCATTATAGGAGGACTGGAATGCAAAAGTAGGAAGTCAAGAAACAGGCAAATTTGGAGTAACAGGCAAATTTGGCCTTGGAATATGGAATGAAACAGGGCAAAGGCTAAGAGAATTTTGCCAAGAGAACACACTGGTCATAGCAAACACCCTCTTCCAACAACACAAGAGAAGACTCTAAGGAAAAGACTCTGATGCTGGGAGGGATTGGGGGCAGGAGGAGAAGGGGACGACAGAGGACGAGATGGCTTGATGCCATCACTGACTCAATGGACATGAGTTTGAATAAACTCCGGGATTTGGTGATTGACAGGGCGGCCTGGCATGCTGTGATTCATGGGGTCGCAAAGACTCAGACACAGCTGAGCAACTGAACTGAACTGAATGAACTGAATTACAAAGACCCACCAAGTAGAAGTGAGATTTAAGAAGTTGAATTTATCCAAGGCTACAAATGGAATAAGAAAACTTATGTAGAGCTTGAGTACCCTGACTTGCATTTATTGTCTTACTCTGATTCAAAATGCTCTAATTTTGTGCATTTAGATTTTTATATATGTGGAAAACTTTATTAATGTGCATGATCAAAATTCCAGATTTCAAAGCCTCTAGCTTTGTGAGGTTCCCAGGCCTACTCTGACTTTTGCTTTCCTGTACTTCATGTGGATTGTCTGAGCCCCCAAATGAGAATTCTTGTTAAGAGGGAGAACAGTATGAAGCTACAGATGCTTAAGATAGGTTCAACTAAATGAAATATTTCTACTCTCTTTGACAAAAAAGGAAGATTGGTGGATTATGGAAAACAGAGACTACTAAGGATAGAGCAGTAGCAGTCCATGGTATTCTATAACAAGAATGTGTGCTATCATTGCCTCAATTTACAGCAGTATGTATAAAAAGAGTATTCTCACAGTATTGGATAAAACACTAGAAAAATTAATTTTATTACAATGTTATTCTAAGTGTGTAAATTAACTAAATTCTATTTAATTCAATTTACCATGCAAAATCTTGTTTGCCACACTGGAGGAAGCACACATAGAGAGACAGGCAGTAACAGATGTATTGCATTAAGGGAAAGCTATTACTTGTAAGGAGTATTTCTATACTAGGATTTTTTTCCCTGAGATTTAAAAAAAAATTTATTTTCTGACATGTACACACTGATATATGTACGTATTTGTTTGTTTTTGGATGTGCTGGGTCTTCGTTGCTCCATGTGGGCTATCTCTAGTTGCAGAGAGTGGGGGCTCCTCTCTGGTTGTGATGCACACGCTTCTCCTTGCAGTGGCTTCTTTTGTGGAGCACAGACTCTAGGCGCGTGAGCTTCAGTAGTTGCAACATGCAGGCTTAGTAGTTGCAACTTGCTGTCTCTAGGGCACGCTTACTTCAGTAGTTGCAGCACAGGGCCTCATGAGTTGTGGCTCGTGGGCCCGGGAGCCTGCAGGCTCAGTAGATGTGGTACATGGAATTTGTTGCTTCACAGCATGTGGAATCCTCCCAGACCAGGAATTGAACCCATGTCCCCTGCATTGGCAAGGGGATTCTTATCTTCTGTGCCACCAGGGAAGTCCTTTTCTCCCTGAGATTTTCATTTATGTTAGTTCTTTGTTGGAGCCAATTGAGTCGCTCAATGACCTTCAGATAATGAGTTTACTGTTATGTTGACTTAAAAAATAGTGCACAGCTTAAAAGTTGAGAGTTATGTTTTATTCAGGGAACAAATCTGATAACTCAAGCCTGAGACACAGCATTTCAGGTAACTCTGAGAGACTGCTCCAAAGCGGCAAGGGAGGAGTGAGGATATACAGGAATTTTTGCAACAAAAACCAGATAGATGGAATATCAAAAAATTACAGTTTATGAAAGAAACCCTGACATACCAAGTTGAAAAATTTAGTGCTTTTCTATGTATAAGAAGATGCATGAGTCTGGGCTTACCATGATCATTCCTTTGATAATGTGCCTCAGCTGTCTGGGCCAGCATCCTGAGCCTCCTCAGGCACACTGTTGCTGGTGGCTACAGCAGTTGACTGCTAGACGGGCTTGGTAGTGAACAGCCCTTTTGTCTCTTCCCTGAGTTCCCTCAGGGCTCCCATCTGGAGGCTGTAATATTAAAGACCTGATGGCTGCAACATCTTTTGCTTACTGATACAGCAGGCGATATTTTAGTTCTCAGTTTTGTCATGCTCCTAAATGCAATCAGTTCAGTTCAGTCACTCAGTCGTGTCCGACTCTTTGCGACCTCATGAATCGCAGCATGCCAGGCCTCCCTGTCCATCAGCAACTCCCGGAGTTCACTCAAACTCATGTCCATCGAGTCGGTGATGCCATCCAACCCTCTCATCCTCTGTTGTCCTCTTCTCCTCCTGCCCCCAATCCCTCCCAACATCAGAGTCTTTTCCAATGAGTCAACTCTTTGCATGAGGTGGCCAAAGTACTGGAGTTTCAGCTTTAGCATCAGTCCTTCCAAAGAACACCCAGGACTGACCTCCTTTAGAATGGACTGGTTGGATTTCCTTGAAGTCAATGGGACTATGAAGAGTCTTCTCCAACACCACAGTTCAAAAGCATCAATTCTTTGGTGCTCAGCTTTCTTCACAGTCCAACTCTCACATCCATACATGACCACAGGAAAAACCATAGCCTCGACTAGATGCACCTTTGTTGGCAATGTAATGTCTCTGCTTTTGAATATGCTATCTAGATTGGTCATAACTTTCCTTCCAAGGACTAAGCGTCTTTTAATTTCATGGCTGCAGTCACCATCTGCAGTGATTTTGGAACCCCAAAATATAAAGTCTGACACTGTTTCCACTGTTTCCCAATCTATTTGCCATGAAGTGATGGGACCAGACGGATGCCATGATCTTCATTTTCTGAATGTTGAGCTTTAAGCCAACTTTTTCACTCTTCTCTTTAACTTTCATCAAGAGGCTTTTTAGTTCCTCTTCACTTTCTGCCATAAGGGTGGTGTCATCTGCATATCTGAGGTTATTGATATTTCTCTCTTCAATCTTGATTCCAGCTTGTGCTTCTTCCAGCCCAGCATTTCTCATGATGTACTCTGCATATAAGTTAAATAAGCAGGGTGACAGAATACAGCCTTGATGTACTCCTTTTCCTATTTGGAGCCAGTCTGTTGTTCCATGTCCAGTTCTAACTGTTGCTTCCTGACCTGCATATAGGTTTCTCAAGAGGCAGGTCAGGTGGTCTGGTATTCCCATCTCTTTCAGGATTTTCCACAGTTGATTGTGATCCACACAACCAAAGGCTTTGGCATAGTCAATAAAGCAGAAATAGATGTTTTTCTAGAACTCTTTTGTTTTTTGATGATCCAGTGGATGTTGGCAAGGCAATTTGATCTCTGGTTCCTCTGCCTTTTCTAAAACCAGTTTGATCATCTGGAAGTTCATGGTTCATGTACTGCTGAAGCCTGACTTGCAGAATTTTGAGTATTATGTTACTAGCGTGTGAGATGAGTGCAATTGTGACGTAGTTTGAGCATTCTTTGGCATTGACTTTCTTTGGAATTGGAATGAAAACTGACCTTTTCCAGTCCTGTGGGACACTGCTGAGTTTTCCAAATTTGCTGGCATATTGAGTGTAGTACTTTCACAGCATCATCTTTCAGGATTTGAAATAGCTCAACTGGAATCCCATCACCTCCACTAGCTTTGTTTGTAGTGATGCTTTCTAAGGCCCACTGACTTCACATTCCAGGATGTCTGGCTCTAGGTGAGTGATCACACCATCATGATTATCTTGGTCTTGAAGATCTTTTTTGTACAGTTCTTCTGTGTTGCCACCTCTTCACACCATCATGATTATCTTGGTCTTGAAGATCTT
>SJYX01021036.1:166559-188951 GCA_006410675.1 Oreotragus oreotragus | reverse complement strand
AAAAAAAAAAAAAAAATCAGACAACAGAAAAGAACAGAAACCAATATAAACTTTAACACCTTATATACATTTTGAATTGTAGGAATGAAATATTATCAAGGTAAATAATAGAAGGGCCTAGAAAAAAACATTTTTCATGTTACTCATTCATAATTGCAAAACTGGGTAGGACAATATGTGCTTAAAAGTGAATAAGCTGAAGATATAAATCAACCCACAGAAAAGAAACATGTTAATTTTCTGTAGTTTGTCAGAAAACAGCATGCTAGAGAGTGCATAATTGTATACTTTGAAAGAAGATATTCAGTGAAAAAGTGAAAATAAAAATCCTTTATACTTATAAAGGAAACTGAAGCAAATACTGAAAGTTTTGTGTAAGAAATAAAACTTCATGTTGTGTTCTAGATTTAGAAACTGACAAAATACTTTTAATTTGACTCAGTCCTACTGCAGAAGAAAAATAGTGAATTGTCTCAAATACCAAAAGCTGTACTGAATTTTATTGTGTGTAATAAAAAGATTGAGTTGGGAGAAAAAAGAATAAACTCGTGTTAAATTTAAATTAAGATAAATCTGAAATGATTAACAATATGTAAAATCTGTGCTATATCATCAATTATATTTTATAATTCCTGTGGTATGCTTAGTGCTCAGTCATGTCCTACTCTTTGCCATCCTGTAGTCTTCCAGGCTCCTCTGTACATGGGATTCTTCAAGCAAAAATACTGGAGTGGGTTGCCAGGCCCTTTTCCAGGGGATCTTCCTGACCCAGGGATTGAACCAGCATCTCTTATGACTCCTAAATTGGAAGGCAGGTTCTTTACCACTATCACCACTTGGGTAGCCCCCAAACAAAATTATTGCCCTTTTCCTTACCCAATTCCCCTAAGATTGTTGGCAATGTCCCACAATATTTCTCAGATTTCAAGTGTCAGTGCAGTTCTGCCTTTAGGGAGTAGCTTATGGATGACTGTGAGTTCTGAATAACAATAAAAATAGCTTGAAGGCTAGGTAGAATACCCAGATTTGGATGCCTCCTAAAGTGTGTGTCATTTAGAACACTTTTAATGAAGCAACAAGAAAATGAAAATATAAGTAGAAATTTTTTCTGTTGTTTAGTCACTAAGTCGTGCATAATTCTTTTGTGACTCACGGACTGTGGCGTGCCAGGCTCCTCTGCCCATGAGTTTCTCAGGCAAGAATAATGGAGTGGGTTTCATTTCATTCTCCAGGGGATCTTCCTGACCCAGAGACTGAAACTTTGTCTCCTGCATTGGCAGGCAAATTCTTTTCCACTGAGCCACCGGGGAATTTTAAAATAAGGCAGATGTATTATTACAATTAATACAAAATTTCAAAAAAATGCTAATTAAAGAGTGAGACAATATAATCAAATAACAGATTATATCAATTTGTTTCCTTTGCCATCCTCAGCATGCTGCCTCTTATTTGGCCTCTTGTGTTTATAAAGTGGACAAGGATATGTTAATAACAAGAAAATTCAAGAAGATCTTCAACAAGAAAATTTAAGTCCATAGAAGAAGAGAACATGTTCTTTCCACATATCCCTTTTTCAGAAAAAATTTTAAGAGGTTGCTCATATCCCAGCAAATTATTTCAACTATTAACAATGCCTGTCAAAAATCTAGAGATATGCAAAATGCCTGTGGGTTATCCAAAATATGGGAGCATAAAAGGTATATGTGTAATATGCTTTTAAATTAGGATAATAGTGATAATAGTAATTTTTCAACCATTGAGATATTTTTAAATAAGAAAGATTGAATGTACTCAAAACAATATTTTAGGCCTTTTGTTACATTGACAAGAGCAAAGAAATTCATTCTTTGCAGTTGGCATTTCTAATTCCTGTTGTGAATTCTTGTTTCATAATGGCATTTTAAGATATAGTTTGATTTAATTCAGATGTTCAAGAACTTCTTTTCTGTATTTGTTTTTCTCTTCTTTTATGTGACATTTTATGCTGCTATAGATAATATGTTTTGTGCTTCCAAAACAAAAAAAAGTTAGTGAAGTATTTATTTTTATAAATATCCAATATTTCAAAATAAGGCTCTGCATATTTAATTTTCAAATGAACTTATAACACTGGATTTCTCATTCAATTATATTATTCAATTTTATGAATTATATATGTCTGGCTAACTTTTAGGTAACTTCCAATTTAGCAGTCTTTAGTGTAAAATTTGAGTGGTCAGTTCTGCTTACAAATTCTCAAGTTCTTTTTTTTAAAATAATCTAAGTAGTTCTTGATCTTCCCAACCCGGGGATAAAACCCAGGTCATGCTCATTGCAGGCTGTTTCTTTAGCTGCTGAGCCACTAGGGAAGCCCATGAGTACTGGAGTGGGTAGCCTATCCCTTCTCCAGGGATCTTCCTGACCCAGGAATCAAATCGGGATCTCTTGGATTTCAGGAAGATTCTTTACAATCTGGGCCACCAGGGAAGTCCCTGTCACAGAAAACCAGTTCAGAATACACTCATTTCTTAAGGTTCTGTTCCTCTAGACCCTCTCTCAGTACCAAAATCTATTTCAGTAAAGATTCTCCAGAGAAGTGGAATGAATGAGAGATATACACTAAGATATTTATTGCAAGAAATTGTCTTACACAGTTGCGATAGCTAGGTAGGCAACCCAAAATCTATAAGGTGAGCCATCAGGGAGAGCATACCTGTGCTTAGGGACATGGGCTGAAACTACTACCCATAGGCAGAGTTTTCTCTTTTTTAAGGAAAACATTGACTCTGCTTTTAAGACATTTAACTGACTGAATCTGGTTCACCTGTATTTTCTAGGATAATATTCCTTACTTAAACTTATTATAATTCACTGATTATGGAATTTAAGCACATCTACAAAATATGTTCATAAAACACCAAGCAATTGTCAGAATAACTGGGAATTGTAGCCTAGACAAGCTGATGCACCAAAATGACCATCATGATGACAAAGAAAAATTACATGTACTGTAGTTTGTCAGCAGAGGTCAGAAAGTGAAGAAATTTATATTACCTGCTAAGGAATATAGTTGTATACTGTAAAAAATGAGGAGATGCAGAATAATTTTAGGCAAGAAAATTGTCAAGATTTGAGCTCATTGTTCAGTGATGATTCTGGCGCCACTGTGAGTAATGACATAAAACTTCTTTAGAAAAGAGCCTGAAATATACATATGGAGTTATCAAACATGGTAGGGGTTTTATGCCAATGGAAGTGGGTAATATCACCTGTAAATAATTTACTTAGGATCACATATAAATTTCTTTCTTAAGTGCTTAGAATATATTCAAAACTATATTAGAAACTATTAATACCAATGGATTAAAAACCCTAATATTGCCCACAGGACCTCATGCTGCAGACGCACTAAATACATAGAGAAAAATGTCTAGAACCATGAATCTGAAGCAATGGGAAAATATATTGGAGTAGTGTGGGCATGATGGAGGGATGCCCATATGCAGGGACAGGAAAGAGATCAAGAAGCAGGACTAGTATATTAAAAAAAAGAAGAGGGCCTGGGGCAGGAACACTTTTTAACAAAATAGACAAAGTCAGAGAAATTGAAATTCACTATTAGGCTTGAATACCCAGAGGGACTGAGAGAAAACTAGTAGAGAACAGTGTCAAGGAAACTAAGAAGGCCACTTTCAAGAATAAATTAATGGAGCACAAATTAAGTGGCGCAGCAAGGTCAAGTGAGACAAGAACTGAAAAGGATTCATCATGTTTTGAAGCTAAGAGGTAATTTGTGAACTGGGGAAAACAGTTTTATTAGAACTGTAGAAGGTTGAAGCTCTATTATGGTAGGTTGAGAAGTCAATGGGAGGTCAGAAAAATGACAATAATATTTTCAGACTGTAGAAACTTGGTTTAAAACAAATTGTATTAGATTTCTAGGAAGCAAAAACATGGAGTATTTTTGTTTTGTCTATGGGTAGTAATTTAGCACATTTTAGGCTAGAGGAAAATAATACAGTGATATGGAAGAGATTAAAGGAGCAGAAAGGGCCCATCTTCTTGAAAATATGCTCTACAAGGTCAGACTTTTCATTTGTTCAGATTACTGCTGTATCATAGACATAGTAGTTAATTAAAAGTATCTACAGAATGAATAAATGAATTAAAAAAAAAAACAAAAAGTAGAAGTTAACAAGTTCCTCAGCTCCAAAGCAGTTAATGGGAGATAACTCTCCAAGATCATCATGTAAGACAGTAACAGCCATCAAAGTAAGAGAATAAAGAATGGTTTTTTTCAGTATCTGTGCTTTTATACTTTTGCTATATTCTGACCTATCTTTTGGAGAAAGCAATGGCAACCCACTTCAGTACTCTTTCCTGGGAAATCCCATGGACGGAGGGGCCTGGTGGGCTACAGTCTATGGGGTCGCAAGGAGTCAGACATGACTGAGCGACTTCACTTTCACTTTTCACTTTTGTGCACTGGAGAAGGAAATAGCAACCCACTCCAGTGTTCTTGCCTGGAGAATCCCAGGGATGGTGGAGCCTGGTGGGCTGCCGTCTGTGAGGTGGCATAGAGTTGGACACGACTGATGCGACTTAGGAGTAGCAGCAGCAGACCTATCTTTTTATCTAGCTTGCCCCTTGCAAAATCATTTTATTTAAATAAATCCAGGTCATTCTGATTTAGGAGTCTGTGTAACAATATATATGCCATATGTATTACATGATATATTTTATACTGTTGTCGTTCATTCTTTTAGATGGGAAAAATAAAAAAAATAATTATTATTAATGAAGTAAAATCAAATCCTAATCATGTATACCTTTTTCTTTTTTTCCCCCTGGTTTTAAGGATATTATAATAGTTAGGCATATATGTTAAATACTACTGAGTATCCTGCTTTAGATACTGGCCCATCTATCACTTCCTCTGAGAAGTCTTCTCTGACCCTAAAGTTGTAGGAAGGCGGTTCTCTTATATGGTCCACAGTACCACTTCATGAGACGATTGTCTAAGATGAGAAGCAAAGCTTCCTTGCCCTCATGTCTTATGCATAGTTCGCTTGAAGACATAGGTGAGGCAAGGCTTAAGGGCCTATGACTTTGTCAGAACATCTGCAGAGCAGAGAGAGTGAGCAAGACAGACTGAGGTGGAGAAAGATGTGAAGCATGACAATAATATTTTCAGACTGTAGAAACTTGGTTTAAAACAAATTGTATTAGATTTCTAGGGAGCAAAAAATGGAGTATGCAAGTTTCACAACCACCTATAGAGTGGTGAATTTCACAGTTCACCTACTGAGTTCTGCAGAAGTATGTCTCTCCACCATGTGGATGTACTCCAAGAGACCACACACAAAATACAACAGAAAACAAACAAAATACTGCCTCACAACTGACCACTGTATGAAGGAGAGGAAAACCTACCTGATCTGTCTCCTGTTCCCGGCCCACGTTCTGTGGAAAGGAGTTTCTTCATGAGGAATTAATCGCCATCACCATTCACCACATAGTAGAGGGTGTTACCTGATTGCTTTCTTTTGAAGCTTTTGGAGAAGGCTGATGCTATGAGGTACTGAGTAATATTTTAACCCGATACCAGGCCCAGACCTTTGCCTGGTTGGCCTCAGATGGTGGAATCACGGGGGCTCACACAATGCTTCACTGCTTACTCAGTGAGAAGAGACATCCACAAAGAGGCAGGTGACACCTGACGTGGGTAAAACTAAGGAAAGGATGATTGTATGTATAATACAGTTCATCTCATGTGTTTCATAAACAGTTCTACTCTGTGTTTTTCTCCTCAGAGGAAATATAAGGGAGAGAGAGATGGATAAATAGACTTCTGTTTCTTGCTGCAAAGAATGTACACTATCAATTTCCAGAAAACAAAAGCAATAAGCAGATGCAGTTACTGTATATGGTATTATTCATAAATTTAGCAATAATTTGTTTCATGCATGTCTATTAAAAAGAAATAGATCTGTGAAAAACATAAAAATGAGGTAAGAATTTTATTCTGAAATAAAATTCCTTAACACAAGCATAATGAGTTTAAATAATTTGAATACTATAAAGAGATAGAAGGCTAATCAACTTTATGCTTGGACAGTGAACTAAAATATGACTTATCTTCTTCATTGTTCCCTGGATAAAAAGGGCTTACAAGTAATCCAGTGCAACCAAGTCATAACTTGTGACCCTCACTCATATTTATCTTGAGAGTAAGAATCTCAGACCATGAGAGTATTTTGCATTGTTAATAAGATAAAATAGAGATAATGGAAAATGAACACCACATTCCTATTTTTAATTGCACACAATAAATTTGAATTTTCAAAGTTCTTGCTATCATTCAATTTAAATGGACCTTATGGCTGAGTTAGAAATAATTAAAATAATGTGATTTTTCATACCTCTTGCTAACTTTAGAGTTATCTGTGCAAAATAGCTCTACACACTTTTCTCATGTGTTAGGCTGGGTGCTTTCTGATTTGAGGAAAGAGTTCTGGAAAACAGAGACATGACAGCTGTCAGAGTCTTTGTCCAAATTTAATCAGGAATCAGCCAGAAAGAAATGTCCTAATCCATCAACACCTGCTTGGGATAAGCAGTAAACCCACCAGAGACTGAGCCAAATATAGTGACTTAATTAATTGAAAGACTTTGGCAACTCATCAACACGTGGTGCTTTAGAGCAAGCTCTGGTGTTCAACTGTTGTAGAACTGAATCCACATAACTGTCTTTAAACTTTAAGTAATTAGAAGCTTATTTTTTTTAAAGCCAGTGAATTTGAAAAGATTTGAAAGTACCAGGGAAAATGTACAAAAGAATGCCTTCTTGATCTCTGTTTTAAACTGATATTATGATTTCTTATAACTTTTAGATGTTAATGTTTTCTAAGTATTTGAACTTTGGAGCTTGGCTGTGCTTCTGAGTGAGTAGCATTTTTATACAGCTAACATGGTGCTGATTAAATTGATGAGTGGGTATTCTATGACAAAACTATACGTGTACCACCTGCTCTGAAATGCATACATAATTGCCAAAGGACAGTTATTTCATAATAAATTAAGTCACATAAGTGGAATTATACAATATGTAGGGTTTTTCTTTTTCAAGGGGCAGGGGACTGACTGCTTTCCCCTAATAGTATTTTCAAGGATCATTAATGCCATAGTATATCAATACTTCATTCATTTTTATGGTTCAGTATTATCTCTAGTAACTTTCTTTTATTTTAAAGTTTATTTTCTAAGAGGTTATAATTGTCACTTTCGCTTTCTTATTTTTGCTGTTTACATGATGATTTGTCATCCTTTTACTTTTAACATATTTGGACCATAGATTTATATGTATCCAGAATAAAACAAAGACCTCAGTTGTATTTTTATTATCCATTGTGTCTGTCTTTTTTGACTTAATTGTTTAATTCATTCATATATATATTTATGAAGTTTTCATTTATATATGCCTTTTTTTATTTTGACATTGCTTTATGTCTTATTTGTTCTTATGTTCCTCAATTTTTTTCTTTAATGAATATTTTTGCAATGAAATATTTTTTAATTTCTTTAATTACTTTTTTCACTACATTTTTCTGAGTTCTTTTCTTAGTAGCTGATCTGGGGCTTACTATAAATATCTTAACATCAGGCTGCGTGCATGCTAAGCCACTTCAGTCATGTCCGACTCTTCTCAGCCTTATAGACTGTAGCCCATCGTGCTCCTCTGTGCATGGGGATTCTCCAGGCAAGAATAGTGGAGTGGGTTGCTATGCCCTCCCCCAGGGCATCTTCCTGATGCAGGAATTGAACCCGTGTCTCTTAATGTCTTCTATAGAAGTCCTCATCCTGTTTAAGTCAACTCCTCTTCCTCATTTTTGTGGTCTTATTATACATGTTACATCAATTTATATTATAAAAATTAAAATCAGTTCAGTCACTCAGTCGTATCTGACTCTTTGCGACCCCGTGAACTGCAGCACGCCAGGCCTCCCTGTCCATCACCAACTCCCGGAGTTCACTCAGACTCACGTCCATCGAGTCANTGTTGAGAATTTGATCTCTGGTTCCTCTGCCTTTTCTAAAACCAGCTTGAACATCAGGAAATTCATGGTTCACATATTGTTGAAGCCTGGCTTGGAGAATTTTGAGTATTACTATACTAGCGCGTGAGATGAGTGTAATTGTGCGGTAGTTGGAGCATTCTTTGGCATTGCCTTTTTGGTCTTAAATGATTATTTTATGCATTTTTGTGTCTTTTAAACTAAAAAAAAAAAAAATGAAGGAGAGCAAGTACATGTGTATAGAGTTTGTTACATTAACTTATTAACCAGTTTGGGTCTCTTCATTTCTTCCCATAAATGTGTGTTACTATCTTGTGTCATTTCCTTTTTCCAGTACAGTTTGGAGTTCAAACATTGCATTGTCCGTTGTCAAATATATTACTTTTGTATATGTGACAGGCTGAACAATGCAAGTTTATACATGCTTATAGATCTGATTTTTGTAAATGTTCAAGTGAAGGAAGAGAATGCATATGCATTTGTGTTGTCTTTCATAATTATGTAATTATCTTTAGCATTCTCTCTATTCTTTGTGTGTATTTGAATTACTGTCTGAGATACTTAATTTCAGATTAAGTAATTATTTTACTAATTCTTTAAGGATAGTCTAATTGAAATAAATTTCAATTGATACTTAATTTCAGATTAAATAATTATTTTACTAATTCTTTAAGGACAGTCTAATTGAAATAAATCTCTCAATTTTGTTTCTCTTGTGAGGTAATTTTTTAACCTTTATTTGTGAAAGAGAGTTTACATTTGAAACATTCTGGAGATACATCTTGACTGGATATATTTTTTCTTTCTTTTTTTTTCTGCACAGTCTATGTGTAGTCCTACTGACTTTGAGCATCTTTTCATGTGTTTGTTAGCCATCTGTAAGTCTTCTTTGGAGAGATGTCTATTTAGTTCTTGTGAGGTAATTTTTTAACCTTTATTTGTGAAAGAGAGTTTACATTTGAAACATTCTGGAGATAACATCTTGACTGGATATATTTTTTCTTTCTTTTTTTTTCTGCACAGTCTATGTGTAGTCCTACTGACTTCTGAACCTCATTTTCTTCCGAAGTTAGCTATTACTATTATTGGAGCTTTTCATATAAATTAAGCTATTTTTCCTTGTTGCTTTCATAATGTCTTCATTGTCTTAATCTTTGAATATGTTTATTATGATGTGACTAAGAAAATGCTAGTGCTTAGTCACTCAGTTGTGTTTGACTCTTTCTGCCAGGCTCCTCTGTCCATGGGGATTCTCCAGGCAAGAATACTGGGGTGGGTATTCTTCTCCAGAGAATCTTCCCAAACCAGGAATTGAACCCAGGTCTCCAGCATTGCAAGCAGATTCTTTACCATCCGAGCCACGAAGGAAGCCCAAGAAAATGCTAAAATAATCCTAATTAGCACTTACTGTGTTTCTTGATTGTACAGTTAATATTTTTACAATAATTTGGAAATTTTTTACCTATCATTCCCTTAGCTACTTCTTACACTCTCTCTCCTTTCCTTTGTGCTTTTATTATTTATATGTTGGTACAAGTAAACATCCCATATTTTTTTTATATTCNGCACTTACTGTGTTTCTTGATTGTACAGTTAATATTTTTACAATAATTTGGAAATTTTTTACCTATCATTCCCTTAGCTACTTCTTACACTCTCTCTCCTTTCCTTTGTGCTTTTATTATTTATATGTTGGTACAAGTAAACATCCCATATTTTTTTTATATTCTGTTCATTTATCTTTATTCTTTCTCTCCTTCAGATTGCATAATCTCTATTGATCTATCTGTATGTTTTCTTATCCTTTTGCTTTTTCTTTTTCTGCTGGTTCATATTTGCCAGCTGAGTTCCTGTAGTTATTTCCTCACATTAATTATCGTGCTCAATTCCAGAATGTAGAATGTTCATTCACCCTATTTTATAATTTATACATTTTTATTAATATGGTCATTATAATGAGATATTGCCATTATGCCTCCCTTAACTTCTTTAAGCATGATATTCTTTGAAAATTTACAATGGCTATTTTGAAGTCTTCATCAGCTAAGTTCAAGCTGTGGACCCGCCATGAGCAATTTCTGCTTTATTTCCTTTCTACGCATTGTTCCTTATGTGCTTATTTATTATCTCATAATTTTTCACTAGAGATGGAATATTCTAGGTAACCTGGCAATAATTTTGCATTCTGATAGCAGCACCACCACAACTATAACTTCACATGCCCAACAGCTTGCTGAGGTTGTCTGTTTATCTGTTTAGTACCTTGGGTGTACTGTTTTGCTTTCTGTTATTTTCCCAGAAGGAGCTTACTCTGATTTCTTTCTCCAGAAAAACAGCCTTGGGCTCACAGAGTCACCCTTTGAATATTGGTTTTCACAGTGTTGCCTTCCAATAACCCTGTCTCTGTTTGTTAATCTGCTTACTTGTGTTGATATTATATTTAAATTTCTGTTTCCACTGATTGACAGCTGATTTCTCTATTGGTTTTTTACATTTACTTCAGGTATATATTGTGCCATAGTCTGATCAAATTAAATTTAGGCTCCTTCTTCAAGGGTATTCTTTCAAGCCAGTCTTCAAGCTTTGATCTGACCCAAGAAGGGCTGTTATTAACAACCTCTTTGCCTAGCTCTTTCTGGTAAACTTGTATTAACAATTTATGTAGAGTTTAGTTTATTGACTTATGAAAATACCACGCTTACTCCTAATTTACCACCAAAATCTCTGTTGTGTTCTAAAATGCCCTTAAGCTTGATTTTCCCCAAACTGTTTCAAGTAATGTCAGTTCTTTGGGATTGCTTCAGAAACTCCCTACAAGCCAAAAGCCTGTGCCACTGCTGCATACGTAGGTGTGGATACAGTGCCCACTTCTCTTGGAATGACACTTATATTGTGAGTTCTCTTGGGAGAACTCAGCAAGGACAATTGACTATGTTCTTTTGGGTTTGCCTCTCCAATCAAGAAACCTCAACCCTACTGTTGAGCTGCAGTGAGTAGAACTGGGGCCTCCATACTTTGAGGTTCAGTTCAGTTCAGTTCAGTCACTTAGTCATATCTGACTCTGCAACACAGTTCTAGCTGAAGTGGAGCCTGACCCAAGGAATGGAGCTAGGTAGGATAGAACCTCAGCCTTCTTAGCTGTTCTTGTGTGACATAGAGCTTCTGCAATTTGAAGCAGGTATGCATGAAAAATGCTGTTGATCTGACAGGTTGCTTGAAGAATAAGAATCCCTGTGATCTTACCTGCATATTGAGAGTAGACATTTCACTAGAATTTCATGGTGAGCTTGTATAAAGGAGAGAGTTATGACTCAGATGCCACATATTTTACCATTCTTTTCAAGATTCAGTGGATTTATTTGAATAAATGTTTTCTCATTTAGTGTATTCCCTTAGGACAATTTTAAGAAAATTAAAAACTGTGGTAATTTATAATTTTCACCAACTATAGCTGTTTAACTTGAAAGTATGTCTACAAAAGTCTTAATACCTTCATTCTAGAAGTAGTTATGAAGCTTTCATAAGATTTAAAAATCTATTGAACTGTTTTACTTTAATGAGGGGAACTTGTTGATTTTAAAACTTCTGATAAAACTAGATTTTCACTTTTTTATTATGCATCCAAAATTTCAGGTAATCTGTCAATTCTGTACCAGATGAGTGTCTAATGACTGACTTGGAAAATGGTTCTTATCTTCTTGTGTTGACTCTTTCAGCTTTCCTCTTTAGTACTTTGTGAAGAGATAGTTTATTACTGTAGAAGTGTATTCTAAGACAAAAGATATGAATGACCCCCAATGAATGTATAAATCATTAATGTGAAGATACCTTAGTTGCTGAGAAATGAATATAATATTATTTGTTATTGAGTTAGTTTATTAATATGTTTAGAAACTGATATTACAGTNCTTTAGTACTTTGTGAAGAGATAGTTTATTACTGTAGAAGTGTATTCTAAGACAAAAGATATGAATGACCCCCAATGAATGTATAAATCATTAATGTGAAGATACCTTAGTTGCTGAGAAATGAATATAATATTATTTGTTATTGAGTTAGTTTATTAATATGTTTAGAAACTGATATTACAGTACTTTATTTCTAAAGCAAATTTATAAAAAAATAATGTGTAGTTTTTTTGAAATCCTGTTTATAGACTGTAATGACTAATAACTTGTATATCCAGCATCTTAGAATGATAAGGTGTAATTTTGTATTGTTTGCAAATTTAGAGGTTATAAATTTAACTATATTAGTGCACATTGGTAAACTGAAGTTCACAGAAATGAATTATTTTGCCCAAAGTGGCATAACTAGTAACTAAAAATCTGAGCTCATAAATCTGAGTTATGTTCTCTTTCCACTTTATCACTCTGCTTTACCAAAATGGAAACCACTTCTCTTTTCAAACAACACAAATAATTCTTTCATCACTGCCTTTTAAGAAATATATAAATGGCACTTGTTCTAATTTGTAGGCTTCAGATAGTAATCCATTACTGAAAGAAAAGAATCATGTAACTTCATGAGACTTCACAAATAGTGATCAATAGCTACTGCCTCCTTTTTTGTTCCATTTTTATTGCCCTGAGAATTACTGAAAAAGTCAAGTGATTATAATTTATTGGAAGCAGAGAAGAGACACACATTCTGCACCTCTTCCTAGTTTATTGTGCTTTACTAATTTAACTATGATTGGTGAGTTTGGGGAAAATTTTAGAAGGCTTAATTAAGTACATGTATAGTACTACCTTTTATAGAATCAGAGGTCAAAACTTGTTTATAGCTTTATCTTTTTTTTTATCATAGACCTATTTAAAGAAAGGGTGACATAATAGAGACTGTCCTGTAATAGTTTAATGATCTAATTTGTTAAGTAACATGTTAAAGTGTTTATATATTTAGTAAATCTTTACTCTCTGTACCCATCTTTCTTCATTCTAATAGCAGAAGTCCTAATTTCTCATCCAAATTGAATTTCTAAAAACCTAATAATAATAATTCAATTCCAGTTCTCTTGCATACTGTTTCCACTGTAGTCTTTCTTATACACGTTTCAGCTTTTATCCTTCCAATAGCACAACATTCAATATTTCTTCTACTTTTTTTTAGATCAATTAAATATGTCTTCCTAGCACACCCAGTGTTTAGAATAAATGTCAAAGTTACAAATGATTTCCATTACTCTACAATACTTCAGTTCAGTAAAGTCATTTTTTGTAACAAGAAGATCAGTATAGTAGGTGCAAGTATTCCCGGAAGCCAGAAATGAACATGAACTGCATAAACATAAAACACTAAAATCAAACTCAATGAGTTTTAGCCATCTTCCCGTTATATAGATTAACAGTGGCCATTGCAACACCATTTGGTAACAAGGAATTGTGACTATAGAGGAAACAATGACAGGAAGAAAAAGCAATGTTAGCTAATTACAGATAAAATATGTTACTTTACAAACTTTACCAAAAACATGTGCCCACACAAATACATTATTAATGTTCCTCATGGATAAAGAAAAGAGCAGTGTTGAAGGACACGACTGAGCAACTGAACTGAACTGAAAACTTTTTCCTGCTTCTTTTTTTCTCCTAACATGTTGGAAGAAACAGCTCTGCTCTCATCTAAATTCACCCAATGGAAGATGAATTCTAACCTCTCTCACTGACTCTAGGATTTGACTTCCTCAATTACTTCCAATACTACTGTACAGCCACTCAATCTATTGTCTATATTTAAAGACAGATATTTGTATATATATATATTTGTATATATAATGTCATATATTGTATCATTTTCTTGGTTATACTTTCAAATGCCTTCTATTGTTAGCTAAAATTAAAAATCTCAAGATTTTATTATGGTTTACAAAGTCCCTGATTAGCCTTTCCTATCAGTGCTAAGTTGCTTCAGTCATGTCCAAATTTTTTGCAGCCTCATGGACTGTAGCCCCCCAGGTGCCTCTGTACATGGGATTGCCCAGGCAAGAATACTGGAGAGGGTGCCATTTCCTTCTCCAGGGAATCTTCCTGACTCAGGAATTGAATTCACATCTCTTTTGTCTCCTGCATTGGCAGGTGCATTCTTTACCACTTGCAAATCTCCTTATTGTCATAGCCCTTATTAATTATTCCATTCATATTTGTCCTATTATGGCCATTAAAAACCCTACATGTGTTCAATTTCCTGGGATTTTATATATTTTCTTCGTGTCCCATGAGAGTTGTCCCCAGTTTTTTACAAAGCAGACCTCTATTTGCAATCCATATCTATGCCTTAATGTCCTTCTTGGCACAACATTCTCACCTTTATTCTTCCCAGATGAAGCTAGTAGTAAAGAACCTGCCTGCCAATGCAGGAAACACATGTTTGATTACTGGATCAGGAAGATCCCCTGGAGAAAGGTATGGCAACGCACTCCAGTATTCTTGCCTAGAGAATACCATGGAAAAAGAAGCTTAGTGGGCTGTAGTCCACAGGGTTGAAGAGTCAGACATGACTGAAGTGACTTAGCACACATGTGCTACTTACTTTTTTACTTATTACTATTTGTTGAGGTTCAGTTGCTAAGTCATGTCCAACTTTTTGCAACTTTGTAGACTGCAGCAAGCCAGGTTTTGCTATCCTTCACTATCTCCCAGACTTGGCTCAAAATTATGTCTGCTGAGTTGATGATGGAATCCAACCGTTTCATCTCTTTCCTCCCCTTCTCTTCTTGCCTTCAATCTTATCCATCATTAGGGTCTTTTCCAGTAATCTGATATTCACATAAGGTGGTCAAGTATTGAAATTACAACTTTAGCATCAGCTCTTACAATGAATATTTAGGGTTGATTTACTTTTGGATTGATTGGTTTGATCTCCTTGCTGTCCAAAGAAATCTCGAGAGTCTTCTCTGGCACCACAACCCAAAAGCATAGATTCTTTAGCACTCAGCATTCTTTACGGTCCAGCTCTCACATCCATACAGGACTGCTGGAAAAACAAAAATAGGCTGTTCAGAATTTGTCAGCAAATTGATGTCTCTGCTTTTTAATATGTGGTCTAGGTTTGTCATGGATTTTTTTCCAAGGAGCAAGTAACTTTTAATTTCATGGAAGGGGTCACCATCCACAGTGATTTTGGAACGCAAGAAAATAAAATCTATCATTGTTTCCCCATCAGTTTTTTTCCCCATCACTTTTTCCCCATGAATTTGTCATGAAGTGATAGGACCAGATGCCATGATCTTAGTTTCTTGAATGTTGAATTTTAAACAAGTTATTATTACTCTCTTCTCTCACCCTCATCAAGAGGCTCTTTAGTTCCTCTTTGGTTTTCGTTATTAGGGTATCATCTGTGTATCTAAGGTTGTTGATAAATCTCCAGGTAATCTTATATCCAGCTTGTGAGTCATCCAGCCCTACATTTCACATTAATTACTCTGCATTTATTGTTGTTGCTGAGTTTCTAAGTTGTGTCAACTATTTGAAACTGACTGTAGCATACCAGGCTTCCCTGTCCTTCACTGTCTCCTGGAGTTTGCTCAAACTCATGTCCATTAAGTCAGTGATGCCATCTAGCAGTCTAATCCTCTGTTGCCTACTTCTCCTCTTGCCCTTAATCTTTCCCAGCACCAGGATCTTTTCCAATGAGTCAGCTTGTCACATCAGATGGCCAAAATATTGGAGATTCAACTTCAGTATCAGTCCTTCCGATGCATATTCAAGGTGGATTTCCTTTAGGATTGATTGGCTTGATCTTCTTGCTATCAAAAGTACTCTCAAGAGTCTTCTCCAGCACCAGATTTTGCCACTCTCCCTTATGGTCCAACGCTTTGGTCCATACATGAGTACTGAAAAAACAATAGCTTTGAATATATAGACTTTGGTCAGCAAAGTGATGTCTCTGCTCTTACTCTTTACAAACCGTCTAGGTTTGTCGTAGATTTTCTTCCAAGGAGCAAGCATCTTTTAATTTAGTGGCTGCAGTCATCATTCACAGTCATTTTGGAGCCCAAGAAAACAGAGACTGTCACTGTTTCCATTTTTCCTCATATATTTGTATGAAGTGATCCACCTGAATGCCATGATCTTTGTGTTTGAATGTTGAGTTTAAAGCAAGGTTTTTCATTCTCCTCTTTCACCTTCATCAGGAGGCTCCTTAGTTCCTCTTAACTTTTTGCCATTGGAGTGGGGTCCTCTGTATATCTGAGATTGCTGATATTTTACCTGGCAATCTTGATTACAACTTGTGTGCCAACCAGCCAAACATTTCATGTGATGTACTCTGCATATTTGTATTCTATGCCCCAGCCAGTGATACTGAAGTTGAACAGTTCTATAAAGAACTACAAGGCCTCCTAGAACTAACACCCCCAAAATAAGTCCTTTTCATCATAGGGGACTGAAATCAAAAGTGGGAAGTCAAGAGATACCGGGAGTAACAGGCAAGTTCAGTCTTGGAGTACAAAATGAGGCAGGGCAAAGGCTAACAGAGTTTTGCCAAAAGAATGCACTGGTCACAGAAAACACCCTCTTCCAACAACACAAAAGAAGACTCTACACATGGACATCACCAGATGGTCAACACTGAAATCAGATTTATTATATTCTTTGCAACCAAAGATGGAAAGCTCTATACAGTTATCAAAAACAAGACCAAGAGCTGACTGTGACTCAAATCATGAACTCCTTATTATCAAATTCAGACTTGAAGAGAGTAGGGAAAACTGCTAGACCATTCAGATATGACCTAAATCAATTTCCTTACGATTATACAGTGGAAGTGACAAATAGATTCAGGGGGTTAGATCTGATAGGGAGAATGTCTGAAGAACTATGGTTCATGACATTGTACAGGAGGCAATATTCAAGACCATCCCCAAGATAAAGAAATGAAAAAGGCAAATGTTTGTCTGAGGAGGCCTTGCAAATATCTGAGAAAACAAGAGAAGCTAAAGGCAAAGGAGAAAAGGCAAGATACCCATTTGAATGCAGAGTTCCAAAGTATAGCAAGGAGAGATAGAAAGCCTTCCTTAGTGATCAATGCAAAGAAATAGGGGAAAACAATAGAATGGGAAAGACTAGTGATCTCCTCAAGGAAATTAGAGATATCAAGGGAACATTTCATGCAAAGATTCAAGATACCCATTTGAATGCAGAGTTCCAAAGTATAGCAAGGAGAGATAGAAAGCCTTCCTTAGTGATCAATGCAAAGAAATAGGGGAAAACAATAGAATGGGAAAGACTAGTGATCTCCTCAAGGAAATTAGAGATATCAAGGGAACATTTCATGCAAAGATGGGCTTGATAAAGGACAGAAATGGTAGGGAGACAGGATCTTAGAAGCCGGGACAAGTAAGTAGACATGGTGAGCCTCCACGCCCCAGATGGGAATTCAGCCTAACAGAAGCAGAAGATATTAAGAAGGGGTGGCAAGAATACACAGAAGCACTATACAAAAAATATCTTCATGACCCAGATAACCAAGATGGCATGATCACTCACCTAGAACCAGACATCCTGGAATGCTAAGTCAAGTGGGTTTTAGGAATCATCACTATGAGCAAAGCTAGTGGAGGTGATGGAATTCCAGTTTAGCTATACCAAATCCTAAAAGATGGTGCTGATAAAGTGCGGCACAGAATATGCCAACAAATTTGGAGAACTCAACAGTGGCCACAGGACTGTTTGAATATCAGAGAGTGCCCCGCCTTGGGCTCTCTCTCTTACGGATCTTAGAAGCCGGGACAAGTAATCAGAAGAGTAGGTGGAAAGCATAACACAGCAAAGCAGGCAGACTCTGGTCTTGGGGGGTGGATGCTCAGCAAATTCCAGGGGGAACCCCTGAAGTCTGATCACGTCCTTGCGTTTTGTCAGGCTTCCTTCCTCATGACCTTGTCATGCGTGGGATTCCTCACGCTGGCTCCCGGCAGTAATGCTCAAATTCTCCAAACCAGGCTTCACCAATTCATAAACCAAGAACTCCCAGATGTTCAATCTGGGTTTAGAAAAGCCAGAAGAACCAGAGATCAAATTGCCAACATCTAATGCATCATAGGAAAAGCAAGAGAATTCCAGGAAAACATCTACTTCTGCTTTATTGGTTATGCCAAAGCCTTTGACTTTGTAGATCACAACAAACTGTGGAAAATTCTAAAAGAGATGGGACTACCAGACCACCTGACCTGCCTCCTGAGAAATCTGTGTGCAGGTCAAGAAACACAGTTGGAACAGTACATTGAACAATAGACTGGTTCCAAATAGGGAAAGGAGTATGTCAAGCCTGTATATTGTCACCCTGCTTATTTAACTTATCTCCAAAGTACAAGATGCGAAATGGCAGGTTGAATGAAGCAAAATCTGGAATCAAGAATTACGGGAGAAATATCAATAACCTCAGATACTCAGGTGACACCATCCTTATGGCAGAAAGTGAGGAGGATCTGAAGAGCCTCTTGATGAAAGAGGAGAGTGAAAAAGCTGGCTTAAAACTCATCATTAAGAAAACTAAGATCATAGCATCTGGTCCCATCACTTCATGACAAATAAATGGGGAAACAATGTTAACAGTGAAAATCTTTATTTTTTGGGGTTCCAAAATCATTGCAGATGGTGACTTGTAGCCATGAAATTAAAAGACACTTGCTTCTTGGGAAAAAAAAAAAAAAAGCTATGACAAACCTAGACAGCTTATTAAAAAGCAGAGATATTATTTTACTGACAAAGGTCTATATAGTGAAAGCTATGATTTTTCCAGTAGCCATGTATGGATGTGAGACTTGGACCATAAAGAAAGCTGAGCATCAAGGAACTGATGCTTTTGAACTGTGGTGTTGGAGAAAACTCTTGAGAATCCCTTGGTCAGCAAGGAGATTTAACTGGTCAGTGATTCTTGGTGTCACAAAGAGTTGGACACAACTGAGCGACTGTGAACTGCACTGAACTGAAAGGAAATCAGTCTGAATATTCATTGGAAGGACTGATGCTGAAGCTGAAACTCCAATACTTTGGCCACCTGCTTTAAGAACTGACCCATTGGAAAAGACCCTGATGCTGGGAAAGATTGAAGGCAAGAGGAGAAGGGGCTAACAGAGGATGAGATGGTTGGATGGCATCACAGACTGGATGGACATGAGTTTGAGCAAGCTCTAGGAGTTGGTGATGGACATTGAAGCCTGGCATGCTGCAGTCCATGAGGTCACAAAGAGTCAGACATGACTGAGCAACTGAACTGACCTAAACTGATATAACATGTCCTTCCCCTTCCTTTTTCCCTTCAATTACAGTATTGAATATGAATGTAGGGGTAGTAAGTGTAGCTATCTTTGCTTGTTCTTTCCTTCTTCATCTTACAGTGAAAACCTTCAGTCATTCATCCTTTGGCATAAAGTTTCAGATAAGCTTAATATAGGTTCCTTTTATAGGCAGGAATATTCCCTTCTATTCCTTGCTCAGTGAAACTTTTCATTTTGAATAGATGTGTTTTTGCAATGTGCCTTTTCTGTGTCAGTTGACATATATGTTCTTTTTCCTCCTTGAGATACACAATAAGGTAAACTAAACTAATATTTTCCTATTTTTGAACCAGACTTACATTCCTTGAATAAACCATACTTAGTTGTGATATATTTGCTCAGTGAAACTTTTCATTTTGAATAGATGTGTTTTTGCAATGTGCCTTTTCTGTGTCAGTTGACATATATGTTCTTTTTCCTCCTTGAGATACACAATAAGGTAAACTAAACTAATATTTTCCTATTTTTGAACCAGACTTACATTCCTTGAATAAACCATACTTAGTTGTGATATATTCATTTAATATACTGTTTGGTTAAACTTAATAATATTTTGTTGGGGAATTTTGCATGATGGTAAACACTGTTTTCTACTTGGTACTATTTCTGATTTGAAATGAAGGTAATTCTATCCTCATTAAATGAGTTACAAAATATTCTCTTGTGTTCAATCTTCTGAGAGGGATATTGTAGAATTGGTGTTATTTCTTCTTTAAATGTTGGTAAAATTTGCCAGGAAAACCATTTGGGCCTAAAGTTTTTTGTTTTTTTTTTTCTTGTGAAATGTTTTTAATTACAACTTTGATTTCTAAATATTTAGAATACTATAGAGATTCACCATTTCAACTTAAGTAAGTTTTAGTGATTTATAGATTTCAAGGTATTGGTTTATTTCATTTTTGCCACAAAAATTGTGTTATAGATTTCTTCACAATATTCCCTCATTCTCTTGATGTGTATGATGTCTTTTTTTATATCCAAGCTTTTGTTCTTGGTAATATGTCTTCTATTTTTTGTTACTGTTGTTGTGATGAGTCTTGCTAAACATTTATCCACTGCATTGATCACTTCAATAAGTGTATTGGTTATATTTTTATTACAATTCTACTTTGAAATATATAGATTTAACACATGTAACTATTGTATCCTTTCTTTTGCTTTATTTGGTTTCTTTTGCTCTTTTGTTTTTCTTGTTTTTTGGCTTTTCTGAAAGTAAAAGGAAGGTTTCACTTTTTATTTGAGACTCTTCTTGAAATCAGTGGTGAGCCAAGGAAGTCATAAAAATTTTGTGAGGTTGCTTTCCTGAGTTCTCCCTTTTCTTTGATCTCTGTGGTAATTTTTGGTTCCCTATGGTTCCATTTTTCATTCTTCCAGTCATAAAGATGGAATTGCTTTAGTTAATTCACTCTGCCCTGAACCTCAGCAACTAAAACCACGTCCAGGGTTAAATGATGGGAGATCAGTGAGAAGAAAAAAAAAAAAAAAGCAGCATCCTCTTGCAATCACAACTTGAAATTTTGGAAAAGTTACCAGACTCTCTAAATTTTGGTCCCTGGAGGCTCCAATTCCAACCACTGCTACAGCTATAAGTTTGCTTGGAGGCTGAAGTCCAGATAGCAGAGAAAATAAAAAACCAACCAATCAACAACCCAACAACAAACAAAATGTATGATTTCTCTATACTTTCTGAGTATTAGGATTTCTCTTCCCCAATATTAAAGAAAAAACTTGGAGAAATTTCTTAAAACCAGAAAGTGAACATAGTCAAAATTTGAATTATATTGAATATATATGTCTAACCCAAAAATGGTAAAAATATGAAAGATATTTTGAAACTCAAAAGATATAATTAAAGAAAATTGACATCTGTAATAAAAGGGCCAAACTAATTTCAAAAACTGGAGTGTTTTAAAGCAGTTATTAGTATATATGATATTAATGTTTAAAAATAACTTTCAACTTCTGTTCAACCAGGGGTCTTCACACAGGATTCATGTAAAAAAAAATGCAATCTTGTCATTCTATTTTTCAGCATAGATAAATACATAGAAAGTCAAGACAGTATAAATTCTGTTCATAGGATTTTTAGTTTCCATTGATGAATAAAGAACAGAAGTCCTGCCTATAGAGAAAAATTGGACAACTTGAAAATCATAAAAATACAGATGCATATCAGTTGGAGCCCAGTGTGGTAAGGGATTATATGATCAGGAAAGGTGTAAAAAGAATGGAAAATATGTGTATGAATATTGATATAAAGGTGTCATCAGGTTTATAAAAAAAAAAAGGAATAATGAAAATAAAGACAAGGGTGCCCACTTTCACCACTACTATTCAACATAGTTTTGGAAGTTTTGGCCACAGCAATCAGAGCAGAAAAAGAAAAAAAAAAAAAGAATCCAAATTGGAAAAGAAGTAAAACTCTCACGTTTGCAGATGACATGATCCTCTATATAGAAAAACCTAAAGACTCCACCAGAAAATTACTAGAACTAATCAATGAATATAGTAAAGTTGCAGGATATAAAATCAACACACGGAAGTCCCTTGCATTCCTATACACTAATAATGAGAAAATAGAAAGGGAAATTAAGGAAACAATCCCATTCACCATTGCAATGAAAAGAATAAATTACTTAGGAATATATCTACCTAAAGAAACTAAAGACTTATATACAGAAAACTATAAAACACTGGCGAAAGAAATCAAAGAGGACACTAATAGATGGAGAAATATACCATGTTCATGGATCGGAAGAATCAATATAGTGAAAATGAGGATACTACCCAAAGCAATCTATAGATTCAATGTAATCCCTATCAAGCTACCAACGGTATTTTTCACAGAGCTAGAACAAATAATTTCACAATTTGTATGGAAATACAAAAAAACCTTGAATAGCCAAAGTAATCTTGAGAAAGAAGAACGGAACTGGAGGAATCAACCTGCCTGACTTCAGGCTCTACTACAAAGCCACAGTCATCAAGACAGTATGGTACTGGCACAAAGACAGAAATATAGATCAATGGAACAAAATAGAAAGCCCAGAGATAAATCCA
>SJYX01021036.1:117502-164537 GCA_006410675.1 Oreotragus oreotragus | reverse complement strand
CTGGGCATACACACCAAGGAAACCAGAATTGAAAGAGACACGTGTACCCCAATGTTCATCCCAGCACTGTTTATAATAGCCAGGACGTGGAAGCAACCAAGTCTATCAGCAGATGAATGGATAAGAAAGCTGTGGTACATATACACAATGGAGTATTACTCAGCCATTAAAAAGAATACATTTGAGTCAGTTCTAATAAGGTGGATGAAATTGGAGCCGATTATACAGAGTGAAGTAAGCCAGAAAGGAAAACACCAATACAGTATACTAACACATATATATGGAATTAGAAAGATGGTAACGATAACCCTGTATGCAAGACAGCAAAAGAGATACAGAGGTATAGAACAGTCTTTTGGACTCTGTGGGAGAGGGAGAGGGTGGGATGATTTGGGAGAATGGCATTGAAACGTGTATAATATCATATATGAAACAAATCACCAGTCTAGGTTTGATGTATGATACTGGATGCTTGGGGCTGGTGCACTGGGACGACCCAGAGGGATGGTATGGGGAGGGAGGAGGGAGTGGGATTCAGGATGGGGAACACGTGTATACCTGTGGCGGATTCATGTTGATGTATGGCAAAACCAATACAATATTGTAAAGTAATTAACCCCCAATTAAAATAAATTTATATTAAAAAAAGAAAATAATCACAAAGATAAATTTAAAATATCATCAAAGCAGAAAAGTACATACTCAATCAGGAGAAATATCTAGTTGTTAATGTAATGAAAGAGCCTTTGAAACCTGAGTTGTTCTCCTTAACTCAATAGATAATAACAATGATGAAAATTGCAAATTTTTCTTAATTAACACCTGACAGTGAGACTGAAAATGGATAACATTGCAACATACAAATAATTCGCTCCTAAAAATTAAAACAAGAACAACATGTAGACACTAATAAAGGACACTTGACTTATGGAAAAGAATATCCTGAGAGGAAATAGATGTTGATTGTGGTTTAGTGACTGTCGTGTGCAACTCTTGTGACCCCATGGGCTATAGCCTGCCAGGCTCATCTGTCCATGGGGTTTCTTCTCCAGGAAAGAATACTGGAGTGGGTTGCCATTTCCTTTTCCAGCAGACCTTCCCGATCACAGGATCAAATTCAGTTCTCCTGCATTACAGGTGGATTCTTTACCTACTGAACTACCAGAGGAGTCAGTGAAACAGACAAGTATCTGCAGATGTTGGAAGTGTTAGTTGCTCAGTTGTGTCCTACTCTTTGCAACCCCATGGACTGTAGCCTGCCAGCCTCCTCTGCCCATGGTGTTTTTCAGGCAAGAATACTGGAGTGGGTAGCAGCCATTCCCTTCTCCAAGGGATCTTCCCAGCCCAAGGATCAAACCTGCGTCTCCTGCATTGCAGGCAGATACTTTGCCATCTGAACCACCAGGAAAGCAAGAGATCATTTATTATAATGAAAATTTGGGAAGAAATACCTAATTGTACCACTGAAAATACGGAAGTTTAAAAAATCAATATAATCATCAATAATCATGATGAAGAAAAAAGAAGATATAAAGGAAGGCATAAATGAAGCAGTGCTCTTAGATGTATGAAATCAATAATAAGAGTAACAATATAACAGAGACAGAAGGTAAAATAGCACTACCACCAATAACAAAGTTATTCAGTAGCTCAGAATTTTTAAAAGAAATCAAAGCTTCCCAGATGTTCAACAAATTGAAAATTCACTATGTATATTAATTTCCTGGAAAATACTATTAAGCCCTATATACACAAATTAATGGAGAAGGCAATGGCATCCCACTCCAGTACTCTTGCCTGGAAAATCCCATGGATGGAGGAGCCTGGTAGGGTGCAGTCCGTGGGATCGCCAAGAGTCAGACATGACTGAACAACTACACTTTCACTTTTCACTTTCCTGCATTGGAGAAGGAAATGGCAACCCACTCCAGTATTCTTTCCTGGAGAATCCCAGGGACTGTGGAGCCTGATGGGCTGCTGTCTATGGGGTCGCACAGAGTAGGACATGACTGAAGCGACTTAGCAGCAGCAGCACACACGTTAAGGGTTTCCCAGGTGATTGAGCGACTTCACTTCACTTCACTTCAGGTGCTCAGTGGTAAAGAATCTGCCAATCTGTCTTCTGCCAATGCAGGAGACACGGGTTCAATCTCTGGGTTGGGAAGATTCCCTGGATGAGGAAATGGCAACCCACTCCAATATTCTTGACTGGAAAATCCCATGGACAGAGTCACACGTTAAGGGTTTCCCAGGTGATTGAGCGACTTCACTTCACTTCACTTCAGGTGCTCAGTGGTAAAGAATCTGCCAATCTGTCTTCTGCCAATGCAGGAGACACGGGTTCAATCTCTGGGTTGGGAAGATTCCCTGGATGAGGAAATGGCAACCCACTCCAATATTCTTGACTGGAAAATCCCATGGACAGAGAAGCCTGTGGGCTACCATCCATGGGATCATGGAAGAGTTCAACAAGACAGAGTGAAGTGAGCACACACATATGAACAAGTTCAAGATGAATGGAAATAACAGCAAAAGAGGAAATTACAATTTAAAAAGACAGTGAACAATGATGGCAAGCTTCTTGGGATACAAGGTAAATTTCACAGGATTTAGCCGTGGGGGGCTGGGTGGGGCAGGATTTGGTGGGGGCGGCGTGCGGGGAGTGAAGCACAGAAAAACCATAGAAGTACAAGAGCTTCTTCAGCTCAAGCACACTGTCAGTCTCAGCTCAGTCACTCTGGTGGTAACTGGTGGTTTCAGGGCACCTGGCTCCTCCAAATTCTCCATCTCATTAGTGCAGCTGCTGAGATTTAATTCCCTCGGCTTCCACCTCATCTCTTTGCTTAGCTTCCTCAGTTCCTAGGCATGGTGCATATGGAGTTCTGGGATATAGTGCACCAGTACTGTTGCAAGTTACATTGAGGTAGGAGGATAGAGGTAATCAGAGACAAATATGGATTCCTTTCAATGGCTTTCAGTTCATTCGTGATGGAATTAGTTTGTGTGACTACTCCTTTTCATGTTCATCTCTCCTTCCTGGTAGCCAGGCCTGCTGACTTCAGAACAAGTACCAGATGCCAGGTAACAGACTTTGTGATGGGCCTACCTCAGTTTCACAATTATATAGGATCATATCAGCATAATAAATTTCTTTTTTATCACTCATAGTGGTTCTCTTCTATGATCAAACCTTGAAAAACATACTTTTCTAAAATAGAATGGCAACGCCACAAATAAGATAATAATGTTTTATTTAAAAATAATAACCTCTATTCTGATTCCCAAAATAAAGAGAAAGTATGCATGAGAAAGATTTCAGAGAAAGATCTAAAGTAGGTGGATTTCCTCAATTTATATAGGGGAAAACGATACCATGTAAATAAAAATGTTAAAAGTAACATTGTAAACCATCAATCTCAGTAGTTTCTGAGGAAGTACAATTTACTGTGCAAAGATAATATGAATATCTCTTTCTAGTGTTTGCACCAGAGCTTAAGTGAACTGAGAGACTATTTGAATAAGATGATTTACAAGTAGAATATGATTTAGGTTGGTTCACATTATTTTATATTTTTTAATAGTGGAAAATAAAATCCTCTGGTGTAGACTGATGGTACTGATGGCCAGATAAATTTGTTGGGATATGGCAATGCCTTTCACTAGTAATATCTCATGTACTTCTGATTGAAAAAGAAACCTCAGAGCTGCCAGGACATGTGTGAAGAAACACATCAACACATCAGGCTGGATACTTTGAAAATTCCAACACATTTTTCTCTGTTTTATAAGCTACCTTCTCCCAGTAGAAATGCAATATGTTGAGTGGGATAAAAGGAGGTATTTTTCTATTTTATCAATTTTGACTTTAAAAGCTGTGAATATTTACATCATGCAAATGAAATCATTTCCTTATATTGATTCCTCAACCCAAGTAAAATTTACTTATTTAGTGCTGACATTTTTACATATATTTCAATAGAGGAGGCTTTATTAGAAAAATGCTTTACTTAATATACTTTGTAAATGATATAAAATATTTAAATTTTAAATTTTCATTTATTGTTGCCTTTGAGTTAAACTTGCATGCATAGTTTCAATAAGAAATGTGATGAGAAATATTTTGGCTCCTGGCAGATAAGAGAAGCTCATACCTAAATCCTTCTTATAAACTAAGTTGAATTGTAAAAATGGAAGGAAAATGCACTTGACTATAGATTTCTGTGGGCAACTAGCATAGGACAGAGAAAAGCATAAGAAATTAATTCCATTTAGACAGTGTAAAGAGCCAAGTGAGAGAGGGGATAAAAAGAATTCAGGGTTTATACACTTTACAAAAGGAAATAAAGACACATAAACCAGTGAACAAATCTGCCTCTTAAAATGGTTATTGAGCTGGGATAAGTCAAGAGCTACATGGCATTGAGATCAAAGTGAAAGTTTCAGAAAATTCATTACTCTGTACAACTTTTGTCAGTTGTAAAATCAAATGGGAATCAATGCTTATCTTTAAAAATTCTTTATTTTGGTCAGTTATAGAAAGTTAAATATTTTTAGTCAAAGAAAGATTTTAAACTTGCAACTAACTCTTTGACTTAACTTCAATTATGGTGGCTAAATATATAATATTAAATTCAATGCTGCTGCTAAGTCACTTCAGTCGTGTCCGACTCTGTGTGACCCCATAGACGGCAGCCCACCAGGCTCCCCCGTCCCTGGGATTCTCCAGGCAAGAATACTGGAGTGGGTTGCCATTTCCTTCTCCAATGCATGAAAGAGAAAAGTGAAAGTGAAGTCGCTCAGTCTGTCTGACTGTTAGCGACCCCATGGACTGCAGCCCACCAGGCTACTCCGTCCATTGGATTTTCCAGGCAAGAGTACTGGGGTGGGGTGCCATTGCCTTCCCCAATTAAATTCAATAATTAAACATAAAAAACTATTTTATATTGACAACATACAATTTTTAAAAAGGTAAAAACATACTTTTCTACAAGTATGATATGAACATGTCAAAGGTTTTTTTTCACCACTTAATGAGGAAATCAGTAAAATGATAATGCTAAAAGAATAATAATTCCATTAATTTGGGGGTTGTCTTTTCTCTTTGACAGCAATCTGCATAGTAGCAAGCATTTTACATTGTATGGGCATTAATCAAACAGTAAACAGCAAAGTCAGCACATGGGAACATTCCCCTAAATAAATAAACCTAAGGGTAGAGGAACTTGTTGAGCAATAGCTGGTATGACATTGTAATCCTTTTATATATTCTTTTGACTTACTTTCAGTTTTGGATAATTTTTCTGTGCAGTTCACTGACAACAGAAGACATTGGGCAAGTCATTTCAATTATTGTAATATACATAATATTATTTGAATTTATGATTAAAGCCAAAGTTATTTAATAATGATAATATAGACAAAAATATGATGATAAATTAGTAAATAGTAATATTTTTCTCCTTATAGAAACAAAAAAATTATGCATTTGTAATCTTGATTTATAAGGATGACCCTTTCATCTCTCTTATATTCTTCTTATATTCTTTACTTACAGCAACATGGGGGTTAGTATTAAAAAGTAAATGCATATAAATTTTGTAAATATTCACAACATTAATCATTACTTTTTATTATTATCTTAAATTATCACAGTTGAGTATTTACTTGTAATTCAGTTATGTTTTTGTCAGTTTAGTTTCTTTTTGAAAATTAACACAACATTCATATTTTTAAAAAAAGGATAATGACTAAAAGTATGTTAAAAAAGGACAGAGATAAAAGTTATGCAATGTTCCTATGGAGAATACAATTTTAAATCTGAAATAATTGGTTTGGGAAGATGCCAAATGAATATTAATCTAGGTTTGAACTTGTAGCTGCAGTGGGCAGTTATTTTACAAGCCAGTTTTGGACATTTAGCATAGCTTCACTTGAAGCCAATTTTGTAAGTTATTTAACACTAAAAATAAAGTTGGTTTTTAAAGGATTGATTTGAGAAACCAAGCAGTTTCAGCTACAGCATTTGGCATATGCTGCTTAGTAAATAATAGCATTAATAAAGGAATGAGGTTTTCCACAATAAATGGAGTGTATGGTCTAGTAAATCACTAGACAAACTTAGTCATCAGTCTCTTCTTGTTCAAGGCTAGGACATGACTGAAAAAGGAAAAAAATAAAATAAATATGAATAGCTGTTCTAGAGAATAAAATACACAATTATATGTGTGTTCAGGCATATCCAACTCTTTGCGACCTCATGGACTATAACTCACCAGGCTCCTCTGTCCAGGCAAAAATACTGGAGAGGGTTGCCATTTCCTTTTCCAGGGGATCATCTTGACCCAGGGATCGAATCTGCCTGTGTTGCATTTCCTGTGTTGGCATATAGATTCTTCACCACGCACCAACTGGGAAGCCTGAAACACACAAGTAAGTTTTACTATTTGATAGAAGACAAATGTTTCATAATTAAGGAAAACTACTCCTGATGAAGGAAATGGCAACTCAATCCAGTATCCTTGCCTGAAAAATCTCATGGNAGCCTGAAACACACAAGTAAGTTTTACTATTTGATAGAAGACAAATGTTTCATAATTAAGGAAAACTACTCCTGATGAAGGAAATGGCAACTCAATCCAGTATCCTTGCCTGAAAAATCTCATGGGTAGAGGAGCCTGATGGGCTGCAGTCCATGGGGTCGCAAAGAGTCGGGCACGACTGAGCGAATAACACTCCTGATGAAACAATAAACTTCAGTCTTTTCTATTCCTCTTTGTAGTGGAACACTTTAGATTGTGGCTCTGCAAGCAGATATCCAAGATGACATAAATGTCTCCATTCTTTTCTTTCTCTTAAGTTTTATGTCTGCCAGATAACTGGGAATGGAAATCAAGTAACACCCATGTCAGGATAAGAAAGAAGTGATATTGTCTCTGCTGCTGCTGCTGCTAAGTCACTTCCCACCCATGGGATTTTCCAGGCAAGAGTATTGGAGTAGGTGATATTGTCTCTAGGTACCATTAATTTACCAGGATGGAGATAGAGAACAGTTTAGAGAGTATACAGAAAAACAAAAGGCAACAATAGAACTAATGGGACTGAGAAACATATCTGGATATCCACACTTCCTATGTAAAGAGTGGTGGAAACTTTCACCTGGAGCCATGAAGTTGCAAATATTTTAGCAACCAATATATTCACAGTCTCCATGCTACAAAAAATGAGCTAAGGAAACTCATTATTGTCATGAATTTTACTTAATTCTTCATGTATATAGAATTTATATAAAATAGGTTGAAGACAAGTAGATTAACAAACATTAAACATCTATGATGATATTCAAAATTGTCAAAGGGATATTATGAGAAAAGACTAGTTACTGAGTACAAGCTCATACTGCTTGCTATTTGACAGACTAATAAATTGAGAGATGAGTTGTTGAGGCAAGCGATAGCAACTTTATTCAGAAAGCCAGCGTACTGAGAAGTTTGTGGGCTAATGTCCCAAAGAACGATGTTACGTGACTTATAATTCAGGCTTCTTTCATGAGCTCAGAGAGGAAGGGATCTGAAAGGTTTTTGCAAACTTCTCAAGTGTCAGAATCCTTTCTTCTTGCTGCTGTCCCTGTAGGTCAGGTCTTGGTGTTCCTATAAATCCCCAGCAAGGCAAATGTTATTCTCTGTTCTGTAACTTTTTGTCTCTAAAAGGATGAAAAAGTATTATACCTTTGGAAGTCAGAGCTTTGAGAATGAGCTATTCTGTATATTGCAGGCTATAGACAACATTCTTAAATTACAGCAAAAGCAATAGAATACAAAGTATAAAGTAAAAGGAACAGATCCAACATGGAGTCAAATTTGTTCTTTCTAATACAGAATAATGACATGAAAAAAAAGTTCAAAAACTTTCCCAGCTGTCAATAAATAAGTCTAAACTTTCAATCTCAGAGCTTTCAATTAAAATGTTATGCAAAGGAATCAGCTAGTGGGAAGTTGTTGTATAACACATGGAATTCAACTTGGTGCTCTGTGACAGCCTAGAGGGGTGGGATGGGGTGGGTGGCAGGGAGGTTCAAGGCGGATGGATATATGTATTGGCAACCCACTCCAGTATTCTTGCCTGGAGAATCCCATGGACAGAGGAGCTTGGTGGGCTACAGTCTATAGGGTTGCAAAGAACCAGACATGACTGAAGCTATGTAACATGCCCACATCTTCCAATTAAAAATATATTTTTAAAATTCAAAAGGGAAAAAAATTGGAGGAAAAAAAAAAAAGGATTCAAAGTGTCAATTTCAATAGAATCATGAAAAAATAATTCATTATATCAGAAAACCATTTTCCTACACTTTAATAAAATATTTGTAAATCATCTTAGCAGTATGTCACTTTATATAAATTGAATTTTCCCTCACTATGGAATAGAAAGCTAAATTGTTCTCATCAAACCATATATAGAAATAGCAGCGTCTTTGACATGTATGTATATTTCAGGATTCTTCTCTCAACATTGGTAACATTTTAAAATGCAGTATAAAAAAAACCAGTAAAGTGATTATCTGGAATTAAAGACTATCTCCCCATTAAGAATGGGGAGAATATGTTAATAAAAAAATCTTGAACGTATTTACCATTTAATTATCTTCTCCCACTTCTGTATTGTATCCTGCTATGTTCAAATTAAATCATACTTTTCTTTCAAATAAAATCTCTGAAGTCATTTAATATGTTTTCTAAGTAATCTCTGTCTCTTCTTTCTTACTTATAATCACAGAATGCTTGAACAGTTTATGGGCACTCCTAGAGAAGCACTTACTCCTGTATTGAATCTCTCTTCTTCTAAAAATTCACATTATTTATGCTTTCTACCTTATCATTCCTTCAACCTATGCAATTTGAGTCAGCTTCTTTATTCTTTATTTATTCTTACAGTTGGATATGTGAACAGTGGTCAAGTTGAAGTCAGAACAGTATGATGAGGGGCTTCCCAGGTGGCGCTAGTGGTAGCAAACCTGAATGCCAATACAGGAGACATGAGACACTGGTTCCATCCCTGAGTTGGGAAGATCCCCTGGAGGAGGGCGTGGCAACCCACTTAAATATTCTTGCCTGGAGAATCCCCATGGACAGAGGAGTCTGGCGGCTACAGTCCATGAGGTCACAAAGAGTTGGACACGACTGAAGCGACTGAGCATGCACATGGCTATCTTAGGAAATATGATACTTTCCAAAACTCATTATACTTCAAAGAATCTATACTCTATTTACACTTTTCCTTAAAACTGACCCTTGTAAAAATTTATCTGTGAATCTTTCTTAATTGCACTTTCAACATTGTACCTACTCACATAATTCCACATGTATTTGGAATCTTACCAGAGAAGAATATCCTAGAAGGAAAAAAAAAAAAAATCAGTAGAACAAACAAAGGGACATAGTGCTTAACTGATGAAGTTATTGAAAAAATGGAAAATGCCAGTTCCTGAGTAACAAATCCTTTTAAACCAGTCCATTTATTTTTGTTGTTGTTCTAAGTAATTGGATTAAAAAAAAAAGCACAGTGCAGTTCTTATATTACTATAGATCATTAAAACACTTTTTCATAATAAATTACTGAAATTTTGGACATAGAAGTCAAGAGGAGTACAATAAGTTGAGTGACATCACTATAAAATACACTATACTTCTATTTATTCACACTTTTTATGTTAACAGATTTTCTTAGGGTCTTTAGTTATAAAAAGGAAAACCTTTGGACCCAGTTTCAGGAAATATTAATATCTTTTTGTACATTTAATGATTTTAAATAAGTCTCACATCAAATTAAGACACAAGCAGAACATTTTACTTTAATATCAAGTATAGATTTTATATATGCATTGTTTTAATAATCATATGCTGATATATAATAATTTTATATTAAAAATTCAACTGATAATGAATTTGTAAGATATTATTAAAAACTCAACTTCCTACTGGGAAAGATTGAAGGCAGGAGAGAAAGGGAACAACAGAGGATAAGATGTTTGGATGGCATCTCCAAGTCAATGGACATGAGTTAAAGCAAACTCCTGTAGATGGTGAAAGACAGGGAAGCCTGGCGTGCTGCAGTCCATGGGGTCACAAAGAGTCAGACACAACTGAGTGACTGAGAAACAAATTGTGCTATTATTTCTGACAGTGATTATTTATTATCATATATCATTTGAGTTGGAAAATACTGTAGAAAAAATTATTCTTTGAATCAGCACACATTACTGAAACAACTGATTGTGAAATTCACTATACATAGAGAAGTGGTATCTAGATCAACTATATGAGTGAATCTAGCCAAGTATTAATCCTACTGGAATAGGTGGTGGTGGTTTAGTTGCTAATTCTTGGAACCCCACATACTGTAGCACAACAGGGTCCTCTCTCATGGGATTTCCCAGGCAAGAAAACTGGAGTGGGTTGCCATTTCCTATATGAAGAGGTTTCTACTTTTCACTTTCATGCACTGGAGAAGGAAATGGCAACCCACTCCAGTGTTCTTGCCTGGAGAATCCCAGGGGGAGCCTGATGGGCTGCCGTCTGTGGAGTCATACAGAGTCGGAAACGACTGAAGCGACTTAGCAACAGTAGCAGCATACTCACATAGTAAGACTTGCTGGTGAAAAAGTGGGAGCAGCATGGCACCCAAACAGATTTTGGAAAGGAGACCAGCTGAAGGTTTTTATGGTGCTTAAATGATGGGGCTGGGATGAGGGTCTCAGTTTGAATTTCATGTCAGCACAAAAGAAGGGAGCAAGCCTTCTACTTTCTAACTAACTTGCCCAAATGTGAGCTAGAATGGTAGAAGACTTAGAATTTAGTATTTCCAATAAAACATCAAAATTTGGAGTTAGACCCTTAATGACATCCTACCAAGAACATACAAAATTCCCGGACTCTTAGAATGAACGTGAATGTGCAGCATCCACCACAGTTTTAGCACAGTAAGCCAGTTTTATCATTGAGGAAATTTTTATACTACTATTAGAAGGTTTTCTTACCAGATTTCCAACCACCAGCCAAGAGTCACTTGACGAGTAGGTCTTTTTTATGATCCAGTCTCCAGTCTGCAGTGTTAACTCTTTTTTAGTTAATTAACTTTTATTTTATATTGCAGTGTAGCTGATTTACTTTGTTATGCTAGTTTCAGGTGTATGGAAAAGTGATTTGGTTATGCATATGCTTCCCAAGTGGCTTAAATGGTAAAGAATCTGCCTGCCAGTGTAGGAGATGCAGGAGACATGGATTCAATCCCTGGGGCAGGAAGATTCCCTGGAGGAGGAAATGGCAACCCACTCCAGTATTCTTGCTTGGGAAAGCCGATGGGGTTGCAGAGTCAAAAATGATGAAGCACACTCTCATTACAATTACCTCCATACATATATATCTTTTTTTTAAGGTTATTTTCCCAAAAAGTTTACTACAGAGTATTTAGTAGAGTTCTCTGCACTATATAGTAGGTCCTTGTTTAGTACATATATATATATATATGTACATATAATTACATATATAATACATATATATATATTAGTGTGTATATGTTAATCCCAACCTCCTAGTTCATCTCTCCCTTCTACCTTTCCCCTTTGGTAGCCATAAGTTTGTTTTCTAAGTCTGTGAGTCTATTTCTGTTTTCTAAATAAGTCTGTTTGTATCATGTTTTTAAATTCCACATATAATTGATATCATATGATATTTGTCTTCTTCTGTGTGCCTTACTTTACTTAGTATAGATAATCTCTAGGTCCAGCCATGTTGCTGCAAATGGTATTATTTCATTCTTTTTATGGCTGAGTAATATTCCATCGTACATATCTACCACATCAGCTTTATTCACTCCTCTGTCAATGGACGTGTAGGTTGCTTCCATGTCTTGACTATTGTTAATTGTGCTGCAACGAAGCATGTATCTTTTCTGCACACTGTGCACTGAAACAACTTGATGACTCTGAGATCACAAGATTTTGAAGTAAGGCTTTTGCAAAATTTGTTTCCCATTTCTGTACTTGCATAACATGTTGCAAATGGGCTATATTCTAGAAGGGATGTTGAAATACATAAAAACAAGTGAAAAATATCTGTAAATAGAATATAATATGCAATGTTACATCTATCTATGTTCTGGATATTTTTAGCTGTGTTACCAACTTGTTAAATATTTTCTGCTGACCTGAGTCATTGTATAATCTGAATGCTATGTTAGTTGATCAGAGTCTCCTAGGGACAGCAGATCTTTATTGCCAGAGCATGATATTCTTGATAAAAACCGACAGTGAATATGTAAAATAGATTTTCATTCTGCTTTCTACTTTGCCTTGAGGCGTTGATATCTGTAATCATCTTCATGTATAATCTAATTCTTTTTCATGTTTTCTGCACAAAGAGCTACTATATATATATATATTACTACTTTCCATATTATTTTTGATGAAAAACTACTTAACAACCACTTTTTAGAATAAACTATATACAATATGAAAAAAATAGTTAACTTACATCTGTGTTTTCAGTAAGTATATCAGTATGCTTTCAAAGCTCTTAAAATGTTTCAATTTAAATGGTATAGTTTTAAAATTCAATTATCTTTTGATATGGCAGAATTAAGTTTTTTGTTGTTATTGGAGCACAGTTGCAATTCTTTTAGTAAATAGGAATTTGAAAATATATGCAAGGTATGGCACATTTATTAAAGTAATTATACTTTGAATACTTAACTACAAATTTTATACCTCCTGGGTGAGGAGTAAAAATTGAAATAGCAAACATGCTATAAGGCAATTTACAATATAATTAGCTGTCAGTAGCATTATGTATTTCAAGTAACTCTGTCATTAAAACATTTACAATTTACATAATCAGACAAATAATTTAATGAGGTTCAAATAGAACAGTTTTTTTATATATAAATAAAAGACTATTCACAAGTAGAATTAATGGCCAAGTTTGAATACAGGGAATAGTTTGAGTATCACAAACCTAGATGAGAAGTGTAACTCAAATAAGAGAGAAAAATAAATTTTTATCATTAAGGTATACTCTTTTTTTCATTGTTATAAATGATTGTCAACAAAGGTAAAATTAAGTATTTTTTGGCTCTGTAATTTGACCTTTAATGCATTTGATATTTATCATAAAATAATATAATACGTTTAACTCTAGAACAGTGTGGGGGTTAGGGTGCACCAGTCCTCCTTGAATTTAAAAATCTGCTTATAACATTATAGTGGGCCCCCTGTAGATTCAAACAATTGAGAAATATAGTACTGTAGTAACTATTTAGTGAAAAACAAATGTACTTATAAGTGGACTCACGTAGTTCAAGCCCATGTTGTTCAATGGTCAACTGTATTTTACCTTACTAATTAGAAATGTTTTTATTTTATTTTTAAAATTTTATTTATTTATGTATTTTTGGCTATACTGAGTCTTCCTTACTATCTGCAAGCTTTCTCTAGTTACAAATAATGGGGCCTACTTGCTAGTTGTGGTGTGCAGGCTTGTCATTGTAGTAGCTTTCTCGTTGCAGAACACGGGCTCTAGAGTCTGCAGGCTTCAGTAGTTGTGGCACAGAGACTTAATCATCATGTAGAATGTGGAATCTTCCTGTGTACCCTGCACTAGCAGGCTGATTCTTAACCAGGTTTTTCCCAGCAGGGAATTCCAGAAATACCTTAAAAGTTAATTTACTTTTATTTTGGTGAGTTATCAAACAAGTTTTTTAAAATATTTTGATTCTTTTTCTACTTATATATTTCAGGGATATCACCTGAATCTTGGCTGTTATCAGCGCTAGGGTTCAGACATGTTTGGAAACACTGAATATAGAACATACAGGTTCAACAGAAGTCTTTTTGTAGAATATGAGAGGCCCCTCCTAAAGGAAACTCATCAAAGGGAAAATGAGACTATACCTTAGAGCCAGATTCAGTAACTCTTCTATTTCAAGAAGAGGAATTCTGGACAGTTCAGTGTCTGTCATTGGATAATATTTTCTTTTAATTTCTGATCATTTGAGGTCAGATTGGGGCTAAAATTATCATATTATGTAAAATGTAACAAAGTACAAGTTATGTTAAGACATCTTATCTCATTCCCTGAGAAACATTATTTGGTGGACTCTCAAGAAGGATCCACTGTGAAGTGATTTTGAAGAGCTCACAGCTATGGTTACAAAAGAAAACAGAATTTCCATCCACAAAGGTGATAAATAAGAGGTGTAGATTGGCTTGCTTTTTGTTCAGACTGCAGCTGAAATATTTGAAGACTCACAGAAACAAATGTAAAGCTTTCTAAAAGCTTGAGTTTCTTGTGAGAAGAGATGCCACAAATAAAGTAGACTAACACTGTTTTGATTAATTTGATACCATCATTATTTCTTGCAATTACTCTACTGTATCTCCAGTTACAGGAATCAAGCTTTTGTCAGTTGAGAGTGCTGTTCTGTCAGCCCCTTCTTGGTGCAGCTATGTTTGACTGCAGGGCTGCTCTAGCAATGGGTAGAACTCGATATATGTTGGACCATCTCTGTGCTTCCTTAGAATCTTTTATTAGGAAAAGAAACTAGATTAAAATCAAGGGATGCCTTAAGTAAAAATAAAATCTATTGGTGTTTTTATTTCTGGCTTACTTCAGTCTGTATAATCGGTTCCAGTTTCATCCATCTTATTAGAACTGATTCATATGTATTCTTTTTAATGGCTGAGTAATACTCCATTGTGTATATGTACCACTGATTTCTTATCCATTCATCCGCTGATGGACATCTAGGTTGTTTCCATGTCCTGGCTATTATAAACAGTGCTGCAATGAACATTGGGGTACATGTGTCTCTTTCTATTCTGGTTTCCTCAGTGTGTATGCCCAGCAGTGGGATTGCTGGGTCATAAGGCAGTTCTATTTGCAATTTCTTAAGGAATCTCCACACTGTTCTCCATAGTGGCTGTACTAGTTTGCATTCCCACCAACAGTGTAAGAGGGTTCCCTTTTCTCCACACCTAAAGTGCTGTACTCAATATCTGTCTCTTATACACATCTAGATGTGTATAAGAGACAGGCAGTGGGATTGCTGGGTCATAAGGCAGTTCTATTTGCAATTTCTTAAGGAATCTCCACACTGTTCTCCATAGTGGCTGTACTAGTTTGCATTCCCACCAACAGTGTAAAAGGGTTCCCTTTTCTCCACACCCTCTCCAGCATTTATTGCTTGTAGACTTTTGGATCGCAGCCATTCTGACTGGTGTGAAGTGGTACCTCATTGTGGTCTTGATTTGCATTTCTCTGACAATGAGTGTCATTGAGCATCTTTTCATGTGTTTGTTAGCCATCTGTATGTCTTCTCTGGAGAAATGTCTATTTAGTTCTTTGGCCCATTTTTTGATTGGGTCATTTATTTTTCTGGAATTGAGCTGTATAAGTTGCTTGTATATTTTTGAGATTAGTTGTTTGTCAGTTGCTTCAGAAAATACTTAGTTTCTTAAGGCAATCTCACTTTTGTCTTGTGCTTCCTGTTCATTTGTGTGGTCTTATCTACTAATTGGGTTCTTATTTATTTGTTTAATATATGCAAAAGTTTGGGTTTGGTGGATGAAAAACATCATACAAGCAGTTATCTAGGAAAAGATTTATGCTACAGATATATAATAAGCTTCTTATAAGTGGTTCATATTTTTAAAAAATTTGTTCATTTTTAATTGAAGGATAATTGGTTTCTACCAAACATCATCATGAATCTGTCATAGGCTGACCCATGTCCTCTCCTACTTGAACTTCTCTCCCACCACCCCCNAATCTGCAAAACTACCCAATGAGATGCTACTTCTGTTGGTTCCATTTCACAAGGAAACTGAGAATTGGATTTTTCTTTTTTGACCGTGCCTGTGGCCTGCGGGGTCAAATTTCCCTGACTAGGGAGCAAACCCCTGCCCCTGTCTCTTATACACATCTAGATGTGTATAAGAGACAGCCTCTAGGTTGTTCCCCAATCCTGGTTTGCGTTTCCTGAGTCATACAGAAAATTCCCATTGGCTGTCCATTTTCCATATAGTAATGTATGTTTCCATGATAAGTGGTTCATAATGATCATTGATAATAAGTTAAATCACATATTTCCCAGCGATTCTGTAACACAGCACCACAGATTGGGGACTTAAATCAGCAGAAAAGCATTGTCTCAGAATTCTGAAGGTCAGAAGCTTGAGACGGAGGTGTTGCTGGGGCCATGTTCCCTTGGAAACCTCTCAGAGATGCTTCCTTGGCTGCTCCTGTCTTTGGTGGTTTGGCAGGGATCCTCGGCAGCTCTGGGCTTGGAGCTGCAGCATGATATGCTCTCCCCTCGAGTGCATGTGTCTTCACAGAGTGTCCTCTCCCTGTGCAGAGGAGTGTCTCTCCTCTTTCTGAAAGGACATCAGTCCTATTGGATTAAGGGCCCACCCTATGCCAGTAGGACCTCATCTTATCTTGATAGCTTCTGCAAAGACTCTTTCCAAATCAGGTCCCACTCCCTGGAGATCAGAACACTGTATCTTTTAGGGGGATACATCCAACCAGAATCACTGTATTTCGATTTCTCCAGACTAGAGTGTTGGTGTATCAGCACAAAAACAACCCTGGCCCTCTGAGCAAATGGATATTTATTGTGGGTATTTATCTCCATCTCAGAGCTTGGGAAATGACATAATAAATGGGACCCTAGAGGACTGAACTAGGAGAAAGGACAGGAAATAGGGGTCCTCTGAGGGATGAACAGGCAGAATTGCAGCAAAGGTCATGCCATAACAACAGTTTGACCTCTATCGTGTATGAGGATTACTTTGACCTCAACTGGTGAATCTGCAGCCCTGGAATGAGTGATGGAGAGAATGTAGGGAACTGTGCCAAGGGCAAATTGAGGAAGAATCTACCACACTTGGCTTATGAAGTGGGAGGCTGCAGTGGAAGCGAGAAAACTGGAATTTTCTTATGAAAAATATAGCCAATTGGGAAATTTTCTAAAAAGAATGATGGCAGTCCTAATAGGAAGAGGGGTGGGAAATTCAGGTATTGGCGAGCCCAACAGAACAAATGTTTGCTGATGGGAGGAAAGATCTATGGCACCAAATTAAAATGCTCCATTTCTTAGGGATTAGAAAGATCCCGAAGTTCATAAATAAGAAAGATTAGGCTTTTTATGGGGGGGGGCAATATATGAATTGTAAATTCTAACTTAGGTTTGCTTTAATTGATGTCTTTGATCACAAATGAGGATGAACATTAGCTCTGTGTATTTCTTCACAACTTGCATTACTTACTTGACCTCTGTGTTGCTGTCCTTTGAGAACTTACCGTTGGAATTTTGGTGCTTTCCTAGAGATTTGAATGTGTTTAACATTCGAGACACAAATATCAGTGTTGCTCCCAATGTGTCCTTATCTGTTTAGTTTCGGTTTTGCTACTTTAATAATATAACTTTTCTTTTTGGTTTTGTGTACAATTTTCATGTGATAAACTGATGTTAAGAAGTATCTTTGGTAGACTTATTGTATTAAGAAGCCTGATTTTTTTCACCCCTCCATATATCCACTTCTTTAAAAAAATTATAGTTGATTTACAATATTAGTTTCAAGTATATAACATAGTGACTTGATAGTTTTATAGATTATTCTCCATTTAAGGCTATTATAAAATATTAGCTCTATTCGCTGAGCTACACAATGTATCCTGGTAGTTAGCTTGTTTTGAACATAATACTTTGTGCCTCCCAATGCCCTACACCTACCTTGTCCCTCTCTCATTCCCTCTGCTCACTGGGAACCATTAGTTTGTTCTCTGTATCTGAGACTATGTTTCTGTTTTATTTTATTCATTTATTTTTTAGATTCCATGTGTAAGTGATAGAATATGGTATTTGTCTCTCTCTGTCTGACTCACTTCACTAAGCATACTATCATCTGGGTCCATCCACATTATTGCAAATGGCAAAATTTCATTTTTGATGGCTGATATTCCATTGTATATATGTACCACATCTTCTGTACCCGTTTCTCCATCAGTGGATATTGGGTTTGCTTCTGCGTCTTGGCTATTGTAAATAATGTTGCATTGATCAGTGGGGTGCGCGCATCCTTTTGAATTAGTGTTTTCATCTTCTTTCTTTGTCCTTTACCATATAATTTTTTATCCTCGCCTGTACTGACGCTGGGTCTGCCATGTGACTTGCTCTGGGCAGTGGCATGCTGCAGAAGGGCCAACAACAGAAGCCTGAAACAACAGGAAAAGTACTCACGCAGTTGTCATCTCTCTCCTGCCGCCCGCAGTTGCTCTAAGACTGTGCTCGGGCTATGCTGCAGGTGGACAACACGCAGGGAGGAGGCACGCTGTGAAGTGCTAGCCCAGGCCATGCTAGGTTAGGGCAGGCAGCTGACCCCCAGATACGTGAGCAAACCCTCTACAGAGCAGCAGAGCCACCTACATACTTTTGAGTCAAGCAAGGTTCATAGTGCATGATAAGGGGGCTTTATGGTTGTTTTCTATGCAGTCTTTTTTTATGGAGAATGAGCAACTGATAAAGTGCCATTAATTATTTTATTTTTTTACTTTACAATATTATATTGGTTTTGCCATACATCAACATGAATCCGCCACAGGTGTACACGTGTTCCNATGATAAGGGGGCTTTATGGTTGTTTTCTATGCAGTCTTTTTTTATGGAGAATGAGCAACTGATAAAGTGCCATTAATTATTTTATTTTTTTACTTTACAATATTATATTGGTTTTGCCATACATCAACATGAATCCGCCACAGGTGTACACGTGTTCCATTTAAAAATGACCAACTATGAATGTGTTATCTGTGCCTTGTGTTGGTGGCTGATAGTAGTGGAAGGAAACTGTTTTCAAAAATATGTTAAAAATCTAATGCTAATATTGGTCAAATATTAATATTCCATTGTACCACCATGCCTCGCATGTACTGGGTGGGTAAATTTGTATGGGTAAAATTGAGAATAATCCAAAAAAAACCCTTCCATAATGGACAGATTTAGTGAAGATCAAAGGATTATTCATGTAGTAAATCTGTGTGAGAGAGGGGATTTTGCTGGTTAAAGAAGAATACAGACAGCTTAAAGGCAAAAGTTAAACGCATTTTCAGTAGGAGATGATGAACACAATGCCCAGTCTGGCACTATCCCCTCTCTGTGGAGAACAAAGATGTAAAATGTTGTGCCAAAAGATCAGAGTCATATTTTACTGGTAACACTGATAAGGTCATGCCCTTTCCTCCAAGGACATCAAACCACAGTGCACAGGGACTGTTGGGTGACTGCCATCACTTCAAGAAGAGCTTATTTCCAGCTTTGTATTGTTTCTTTGTCAAATCTATAATGGCCCCTGATCGCAAGAAAATCCTGGTATTTAGTTCCAAGGTAAATAAAATGGATCAAAAGGCTATCCCGAGTTTCCTCTGTGGACCACTGCGTTTGATGGGCTGGTGTCAGGCTCACTTTACTCTGCTCAGTCTCATAGCCTGGGAAGGAAAATAGGTCTGAGCAGATGACACTGAGACTCGAACTAATCTGGGTCACCCATTAGTATTTAAATCATTTACTTTTTAAAAACTTGTATTTTTACCTTTGTGTATCCACTATTTTAAAAATCAGATCCAGCCACAGATCTAATAAATGTTTCATTTGGTGCCAGGCTTTCTGAAGTTTGTTTTTCTGCAATCTGGACCTTCAAAGTATGGTTAAAGTCTGATTATAAGGTTATGAATAATGAGGGTTTGAACATATTTAAAGAGGAAATAATCATATTCAACATAATCTAAAATTTTTATGTAAAGAGAACAAAAGAAGAACTAACCAGTGAATCATTTAATGCTGATGCCTTGATTACAGATGTAGATGAAATTCTTCCTGAATTTGTAACTTGGTATTTTTAGATTTTGATGAAAAATGAGTTTAATGAAGGTCATTTGATTTAACTAAATATTCTTAAGAAATAAAGAGAAATATAAATTCCATAACTATGTAGTCAATGAATAAAGATTTGGTTGCACCTGTGGTAATACTGGCGATTAAATTTACTAAAATTATGGTGTAAGGTATTATAGATATGCTTAGATTATATAAAGTTCAAAAAGATTTTATATTGATTATAAATTTCTGAGTAATTTGATAATATTGTATTAGATTGATTTGACAGCTGGAGGAGGAATAAGTTATTATTTTATGAATCAGATAACTCATATGATGACCTCATAACATTTATTTATTTAATGAACACCAAATAAGAACCTAAAATGTGAACTGAGTGACTGAAATGAAAATTGGGCAACAGGGTCAAGAAAAATGTTGTCAAGAAAAATGTTATCAGATAAAATGTAGTCATAAAAAAATAGATAAAAATGTAGTCAAGAAAAATGTTAGCAGATAAAAACTAGTGAAAAACAGAGTTACATTTGACTTGATGTGACTCAGTGTTCCAGTCAGAGTTCCATTTAGGGAACAGAAGCCATTTTAGATATTTAAATAAAAAAGGAATTTAAGACAAGGAATGAATATATTATAAGGTCTTTCAAAGAGCTAAAGTTGGCTTAGGTTAACACTACCGTCCCTAAGCTCCAGAAGTCAGGAAGCGGTTGTGCTTGTTACCATCACTGATGCCACTACTAGTGCCTCAGTCTCCAAGCTGGTGACCAGACCCTCAAACACAGATCCCATTGGCCACCAACACCAACGGCAGGAGCCCGACTTCTTGGCCAGCCTCCACAGCTGGAGAGGGAGATGCTCTCTCTCTCATCTGCATCTTCCATATCTCCCCCGAGACTGTCTCACTGGTGGAACATATGTCACATGGAGCTTCTTTCTGTTGGAGTCTGACAAATGGAAGCAACAGCCTCCCTGGACCTTACGTACCGCGTCTTCTTAGAAAGGGATGAAAATGGACGCTGAATCCCTATGCTACACCCTTAGTTTATTTTGAAGACTCAGAATAGCATTCAGTAGGTTTTTTTTTTTTTTTAATGAGATGAACAAAAATATCAGGAACCTTTCTTCAAACTATTCTAAATTCACAGGTAACTTAATAACTGTCGAAAGCTTAACTGTTAAAATGTGATACAGATCCCTATGGATTAAAGGACTTTAGACACATAATTCAAAAATTATTATAAAATAGAATTTTAACTTCCATACTTATCACAAAGAGAACTATTATCACCTCAACTGTAATGTCCCTAATGATACTGAATTCAGCTTTACTTACTCATTGTATTTCAAGATAAGTACTGACGAAAGATGACGATAATTCGAGGCTTGTTGAGCATTTACCAAGTTTCATTGTTTCACAAGTATTACTTATTTAATCTGCAAAACTACCCAATGAGATGCTACTTCTGTTGGTTCCATTTCACAAGGAAACTGAGAATTGGATTTTTCTTTTTTGACCGTGCCTGTGGCCTGCGGGGTCAAATTTCCCTGACTAGGGAGCAAACCCCTGCCCTCTGCATGGGAAACATGGAGTCTTAACTACTGGGTCGCCAAGGAAGTCTCCAGAATTAGATGAATTGACTTGACCAGTATCATATAATCCACCAAACCTTCCCTCCATCTGCCTTCTCCAACATCCCCAACTGTTCAAGTAAAAAATTTCTACACTCACTCATATTCTTTTTTTACTTCCATATCAAACCCCATAACAAACGCTGTTGACACTACTACCAAAACATGTATAAAAATAAACCTCTTTATCACCTGAATTATCACCCTAAGCCAAGCCACCATTACTTTGTGAATACCACAGTAGCCCCATGACTCTCTGCTCTTGCCTCTCAATAAACCGTTCTTTGTTCTGCAGTCAGAATGAACTTTTCTGCTTAAAATATTCCAATGGCTTTTCACTGCTGCTCTAAAAAATTGTACTGAGCTAAAGTGATACTTTGATTAACAGGAAAGTAATGAGTGATTTAAAAATTAATAACCTCGAATAGCCAAAGCAATCTTGAGAAAGAAGAATGGAACTGGAGGAATCAACTTACCTGACTTCAGGCTCTACTACAAAGCCACAGTCATCAAGACAGTGTGGTACTGGCACAAAGACAGAAATATAGATCAATGGAACAAAATAGAAAGCCCAGAGATAAATCCACACACATATGGACACCTTATCTTTGACAAAGGAGGCAAGAATATACAATGGAGTAAAGACAATCTCTTTAACAAGTGGTGCTGGGAAAACTGGTCAACCACTTGTAAAAGAATGAAACTAGATCACTTTCTAACACCACACACAAAAATAAACTCAAAATGGATTAAAGATCTAAATGTAAGACCAGAAACTATAAAACTCCTAGAGGAGAACATAGGCAAAACACTCTCCGACATAAATCACAGCAGGATCCTCAATGATCCGCCTCCCAGAATACTGGAAATAAAAGCAAATATAAACAAATGGGATCTAATTAAAATTAAAAGCTTCTGCACAACAAAGGAAACTATAAGCAAGGTGAAAAGACAACCCTCTGAATGGGAGAAAATAATAGCAAATGAAGCAACTGACAAACAACTAATCTCAAAAATATACAAGCAACTTATACAGCTCAATTCCAGAAAAATAAACGACCCAATCAAAAAATGGGCCAAAGAACTAAATAGACATTTCTCCAAAGAAGACATACGGATGGCTAACAAACACATGAAAAGATGCTCAACGTCACTCATTATCAGAGAAATGCAAATCAAGACCACAATGAGATACCACTTCACACCAGTCAGAATGGCTGCGATCCAAAAGTCTGCAAGCAATAAATGCTGGAGAGGGTGTGGAGAAAAGGGAACCCTTTTACACTGTTGGTGGGAATGCAAACTAGTACAGCCACTATGGAGAACAGTGTGGAGATTCCTTAAGAAATTGCAAATAGAACTGCCTTATGACCCAGCAATCCCACTGCTGGGCATACACACCGAGGAAACCAGAATAGAAAGAGACACATGTACCCCAATGTTCATTGCAGCACTGTTTATAATAGCCAGGACATGGAAACAACCTAGATGTCCATCAGCGGATGAATGGATAAGAAAGCTGTGGTATATATACACAATGGAGTATTACTCAGCCATTAAGAAGAATACATTTGAATCAGTTCTAATAAGATGGATGAAACTGGAACCAATTATACAGAGTGAAGTAAGCCAGAAAGAAAAACACCAATACAGTATACTAACACATATATATGGAATTTAGAAAGATGGTAATGAGGACCCTGTATGCAAGACAGCAAAAGAGATACAGATGTGTAGAGCGCACTTATGGACTCTGAGGGAGAAGGAGAGGGAGAGGGAGAGGGTGGGATGATTTGGGAGAATAGCATTGAAATTTGTATACTATCATGTAAGAAATGAATTGCCAGTCTATGTTCAATGCAGGATGCAGGACGCTTGGGGCTGGTGTATGGGGATGATCTGGAGGGATGATGTGGGGTGGGAGGTGGGAGGGGGGTTCATGTTTGGGAGTTCGTGTAAAAAAATAAATAAATACAAAAAAAAACACAATTAAAAAAAAATTAGAAGATGAAATTTTAGTTTTCTGAAATTTTTGGTTGTTTTGAGTATCATTGTGAACAGTGTTGGATACCATGTTGAGTCTGCATAACTCAGAGGAATCCCACATAGGCAAATATATTGGAAAATTACAGAGTTCAAGAAAGTCATACTGATAGAATATCATGCACACCTCTCTTTTGGCTCCACTGTCTTGGTTTTTGACGCCAAATGTATAGCTATACTAAGGGACTGTGATGTTGGGGGAAAAACAGTTAACACAAATGTAAAAGCAGATGCAGTTGGCAAAAGAACCAGGAAATACTAAGGGAGATATCACAATTTCCTGAAACATATCAAAGGAACACAGGGCAGTCATTTCCTGGTGGATGATAGAAGAATGAAATAAATCTTAGTATGGAGAAGCATCGGGCTTCCCTGGTGGCTCAGCCGGTAATTTGCCTGCAATGCAGGAGACCTGGGTTTCATCCCTTGGTTGGGCAGATCCCCTGGAGAATGGAATGACTATCCACTCAAGTATTCTTCCCTGGAGAATTCCATGGCCAGAGGAGCCTGGCAGGCTACAGTTCATGGGGTTACAAAGTGCTGGACACAACTGAGCGACTAACATACATTTATGGAGAAGCATTATGGATATCTCAAGGCAAGGAGTCTTCTCTCAGTATTGTTCTTATTAACATGCAAAGATCAGGTCTGTGTGGGAAGGTCCCACTGGTGCCTGGAACTAGTTTTTAATAGTTTGTTATATTAAATGTAAGCATTTGGTAGTGTGGTGAACGTTAATTCTAAGGCAGCACTGTGATTCCTGCCCCCTGGTGGCCACACTTGGTGTTAACTATTTCCCCCAATGTGTGTAGGTAGGAATTTTGACTTCTTCCTGCTGCTGCTGCTGCTAAGTCACTTCAGTCGTGTCCGACTCTGTGTGACCCCATAGACGGCNAAATGTAAGCATTTGGTAGTGTGGTGAACGTTAATTCTAAGGCAGCACTGTGATTCCTGCCCCCTGGTGGCCACACTTGGTGTTAACTATTTCCCCCAATGTGTGTAGGTAGGAATTTTGACTTCTTCCTGCTGCTGCTGCTGCTAAGTCACTTCAGTCGTGTCCGACTCTGTGTGACCCCATAGACGGCAGCCCACCAGGCTCCCCCATCCCTGGGATTCTCTGGAAGAATATGGGAAAGCAAAAGGTTTTGTCAGATGTAATTAATGGTCCCAAATCAGTTCAACTTCAGATAACAAAAATACATATCTTGGGTGAGCCTGTCTCTCTCAGGTAAAAGCTGTAAATGAGGGGCTGTGCCCTCCTGAAATGAGAGGCTCTGGTGGGCTTGATGGAGTATGCAGTGACATTGATGGCATCTGTGTGGCAAGAAGACTCTTGAGAGTCCCTTGGACTGCAAGAAAATCAAACCAGTCAATCCTGAAGGAAATCAACCCTGAATAGTCATTGGAAGGGCTGATGCTGAAGCTGAAGCTCCAGTACTTTGGCCTCCTGATGCAAACTACGGGCTCATTGGAAAACTTCCTGATTCTGGGAAAGATTGAAGGAGGAGGAGAAGCAGGTGACAGAGGACGTGTTAGTTGGATGGCATCTCTGACTGAATGGACATAAGTTTGAGCAAACTCCAGGAGATAGTGAAGGACAGGGAAGCCTGGTGTGCTGCAGTCCATGGGGTCGCAAAGAGTTGGACAGGACTGAGCGACTGAAAAACAACGCGTGGCAAGTACTTGCATGAGGTGTCTAGGACATGAGGGTGGCCTCCAACCAGAATAATCAGGTGCCCTCGGTCCATCAGCCACAAGGAAATGTGCTCTGTCAACAACCTGAAAGCAGATTATTTCCCATTTGAGCCTCCGGATGAAAATTCAGCCTGGTTTACCTCTCCTTGGTATCCCTGTGAGATCCTAAACAGAGGGCCCCACTAAGCTATGGCCAGGTTCAGGACCCATCAAAACTGTAACATCACAAATGTTTTATTTTAAGCTGCTAAGTTTTTGGCAATTCATTGCATAGCATAGAACACATGTAGCTTCAACACTAGCAACAAATAGGAGGCTTTGTCCTTGAACAATTCATTTCTATCTGGTTTGTTATATTCTCTCCAGTTGTCCCTAGTGTGGCTGAAGTGTTCATTTCAAAATACAAATGTCTCATCTTCTTTGCTGAACACTCACTAATGATTTCCATTGTTTTCTGGAAAAAACGGAATCCTTACTATTGCCCTGCACGATCAATTCTTACCATAGTCTGTGTTCCCTTTGCTGTCTGTGCTCTGGGCATCCTGAGGGTTTTAGCTTCTCAGATGCTCTTTGCTCCCTCATGCCACAGGGCTTTTAGACTTGCTCTTCTCTCTGGTCTTAAACTATTGCTACTCTACTGCGGTTTTAAAAGATGTTTTTGAGAAATATTTTTCTGCCATATTCCAAAGAATTCTGCTGTTTCATTTCCATTTCAGAGGCTGAAACATAAGCAGAACCTTAATGAACATTTGCTTTTCTGGCTGAAGCTTATTCTACAGGAAAGTATAATGCTTGCTTTTCTATTATGCTTTTCCAGAAGGTGATGAAGCAAATAGTTCTCATGGATATAGATGAGTTGTTTTGTTAAACCCTGAAAGATAACTGGAGACCAAAATCCAGTTGCAAAGGTGTATAAACATTTCACTAAAAATGAGCTCTAGAGATCTGCTGTACAACAGTGTACCTAGTTAATAACGATGTATTATACACTTAAGAATTTGTTAACAGGGCAGGTCTTATATAAGTGTTCTTACAAAATAAAATATAGTCACAGTACTATAACATTTGGAAGTCAAGGTGAAGAAAACATATGGTGATCAGAAGTAAGGTTCTCATGCCCTTCAGTGTCAATCTTAGTAACAAGTCTTCTGCTGGGATTCTGCATGTCTGCTAACGCAGAATATCTGGGAGGTACTGGGCAGGACTTGCCATGTCTGAGTTACAGAACGTCTCATCTTGCAACATTACGACAAACGTCAGCATCCTGCAAGGATGCTTAAGGCTCCTTAGTGACTGCAGATGCTTTCACTGAGTATCAGGCATGAACACAGCCTCAGCTTACATTTTCCCACATCCCTTGTCTTTCTTTTTCTCAAGTGAAGAAAAGAGAAAGTACTAGAGGCAAAACTGTAGCACTTTTTATCACAGTTGACACGTCCATCCCTACTTGGAGAAATAAAGAAATAATCCATCGGACATTGTTGGTTAATTTGCTAAGGATAATTTCTCTCTCCAAGGATCACCGATTGCAACAGAAAGCAAATTGAGCAAAACTATCCCACTCATTTCCATGGACTCAGAAATTGCTTTACTGTTTGATACACTTCACTGCATAACATCTCTGAGTGGTCTTACCTTAGTTCTGACTGGAACAAAATTTAGTATTGATTTGAAGATATACCAAGAATCATACAATAGGAACTACTGTGCTGTATTCAGAAATCTGTTCACTAATTCATTTATTTGAAGACAAGTGATCTTTATTCTGACTGAAACCAACTTTTATTATTTGCAAAATTCAGGACTTAATCTTTTGCTGTATGCTAGTGCTGTGAAAGCTTTAGGCACTCAGTGCATCTGACTCTCTGCAACCCCATGGACTGTAGCCCGCCAGGCTCCTTTCTGTGGAATTCTCCAGTCAAGTATACTCCAGGAGTGGGCAGCCACTCCTTCTCCAGGGGATCTTCCCAATCCAGGTCTCCTGCATTGCAGGCAGATTCTTTACCATCTGAGCCACCAAGGAAGTAGCTTATTGCTAACCAAGTGCAAATGCTGAGTGCCAAATAAGTCTCCTGCATATACTCACAACCCTTACCACCCCCACCATTCTCCATGGCAAACATCGCTGGTTGATCTTGATAATCACTGATCTTCAGTTTCCCATTGAACCCTGGTTTCAAACTCCATCTCAACATAATTACAGCAAGCATCTTCCAGCCAGTTTTCCTTCTCCCATTAAGTGGAAAATGAAACCAGCTTATGTATACACAAAATGTAAGCCAGTGTTTTTCAAACTGTATGGATTTCTTTATTGCAGGATTAGTCTTCAATAGTTGAATGTCTAATATGCTCTTCTAAAAGAGACAAAAATGCATAGCACTTTTCCACCTCACTGGATCATAGAACCCTTTTTAATTGAATATTCATGAGTTCCTTGTAACACAGTTTGGAAAATACAGTACTGTACCACTGATAGATTTTCTACTTGAGGCTGCTGAGGGTTATAGGTGATCCAGATGGTCAGTCAACATTTTTTTAATAATTGGTTTTCTAAATAATGATATGGATTTGAATCATATGCTATAATCCTGTGCCTAAGAGCCAGTCAGACAGCAAGTTAGCCTAGTGTATCACACTGTATTCACATTTCAAAAAGGATTATCTTTTGCCAACTATCTTCACTGAGCATTCATTTGGAACCAAAAATGTACTAAGCATCTACATCTCATTTAAGAAGAGTGATGATATATCTCAGCTTATGCTGAAGGTAGTCCAAGTTTATGCCTGCTTTTTAAAAATCATAATCACTAGCAATACTTCATTTTACCATTAAAAGTGTCTTCTTTGGATGATAAATTTTTATTTTTTTACTTTTAATTCTCAAACCACCTGTGCTGATGTTGGTATTGATAACACCACTTTACTAATGATTAAATAGGGCCTTGAGAAACTGAAAAACTGGCATCATTTACATAGCTGGAATATAGCTGAGGCTATATGAAAACTAGATCAGTCCTAAAGCTCACACTTTTGAATGCATGTAAGTACAGGAAGTCATTTAATACCTGTGAAATTATGTAAGAATTTACATTTTGAAGATGAGCATATTGAGGAAATTATAGGCTGTAATTTATAAATTTGAGGCCTATTTATTTATTGGCCCCACTGTGCAGCTTGTGAGATCTCCAGGATCTCGCTGACGAGGGACTGAACCCGGGCCCCGAGCAGCGGAAGTGGGGAGTCCTAACCATTGAGCCACTGGAGAAGGTCCAAGGCTACTGTATTCAGAATCTTGCTTGTGCTGTGTTTTGTGTGGCAGTCCTTGCCTTAAATGTCAGCCCCACGAAACAAGGCAGGCCAACTAATATGGCTGGCAGGTACGGTTACAGAAAGACAGCAAGTGGGGTCTCATATCAGCCCTGTGTTAATCAGCTGAGAGCTACTAGCTCAGGTTCAGGAGCAGACCACGTTCTTAAATATTTACCAATTTAGAAAAGCAATATGCTTTTCTAAGCATAAAAATTCAGGGAAGTCCAAGTTATTAAAATCAGACCTCCTGAGCATTGTAAGAAGGAACTCAGGTGAGCAAATACTTAAGAACATGAATAGGATATAATCATGACTCAAGGCACAAGATCATATTCATTAGAACAATACCGAGAACAGTCTTATTTTCTAAAAACTGGAGTCTCCACTGGTAGAATATTCTGTTTGATTTATGAAAATGTATTAGAGTCATCCATTTTTTTTCAGTTTTTAACGGTCCATTTAAGTTATGCCATATGTACTTCAAAATAAAAACACTGATTTATACTATCATGGGCGTTCCACTTCCAGAAAATTCCATATAAAATTAACTGGTTTTACTTTTAACAACATTCTTTTAAGTGTTGATCCCATTTTACTTTATAGTGTAGATCAGAGTTTCCCAATCTCGCACTGTTGATATTCTGGATGAAATAAATTTTTGTTTTGTGGATTATAGCATATTTATTAGGGTTCATTGTCTCAACACCCTAGATGCCAAGAGCATCTTCTCCATAGTCACAGCAATAAAAATGTCTCCAGATATTGCCAAATGCCCCAGGTGAGAAGCCCTTGTCTAGATGATGCTTTTTTAAACTAGAAAACTAAGTAGAAAATAAGTGAATATTAAATGTAAAATTCTTATGATAACATTTAATTCCAATCCAAATTTCTCTAGAAGTTGGAGTCGAATAAATTTAAAAACTTGAGGAGGGGGCTAGTTCTTGTGTACGTTAAGAGCAACGGCTTAGGAATGAATCCAAACTGAGGAAGCGATGATGGGAAAGCTAGGGTATATTACCTACAGATTTCTCAGGCTTCCAGAATCGGCACAAAATCATGAGATTTCCCATGCAGGTCTTCCCTTCCTGGTAGTAACTAGGGCTCTTAAACAAATGCCTGAAATCTCCAAGGAAAGTTCATACCTTCCTAATCTACTAGTCCAGATCTTGACATTCGATCTCTTCCACCACTAAAAAAAGCTTCTGTAATGTGGTTCAGATTTGATGGAGAGTATTCTGTATGTTAGGGATAAAGCCCAGAAATTATAAATACAGCCCCTGGACCTTCCCTGGTGATCCAGTGGTTAAGAATCCACCTTCCAAAGCAGGGGATGTGGGTTGGATCCCCAGGTAAGGAACTAAGATCACATATGCTTCAGGGCCACTAAGGCTGCACGTCACAGTTGGGATCATTCCTAAATGTGGATTACCCTTCCTCTGCTTTGGCATTTCTCCACTTTTCATCTCTTCCTTCCATGCAGTAGGCATGTTGTGAACTCCTTTCTGATCCCCTGATTCTAAACTCTCTTCTGCCCTCTGGGCTCAGTTGCTCAGTTGTGTGCAGCTTTTGTGATCCCATGGACTGCAGCCCAGCAGGCTCATCTGTCCATAGAATTTTCCAGACACGAATACTGGAGTCATTGCCACTTCCTCCTCCAGGGGATCTTCCCAACCTAGGGATCGAACCCGAGTCTCTTGTGTCTTCTGCATTGGTAGGTGGATTCTTTACCACAAATGCCACTTGGGAAGCCCCAATAGGTGAAGCACGGCAGGAGCCACAGCTTAGGGGGCATAGTGGGGACCTCAGTTATTTTTGGGTTTCTTTTTTCCCTTTCTTTGTGATGACAAAGTCAAAAAATTTCAAGGGCCAGAACTCTAGGGAAGAGATGATTAAAGGTATTTTTCCTATTGTTTTATTCTAAATTAGCCCAGTTCAGAAGGCAGACTTACAGGTCCTGACTTTAGATTTGTTTCTATGTTAAAGGACTGAATAACATTCATGCTTTAACTACCACTTCCACCGTTAATAGAGTCTTAGGTAAGAAATGATCTAATCCCTTTGTAATTAGAAGAGTTGCCATTTTACCTGTTACTGGATTTCACATTTTCAATAAGAATAAAGTCAACAGTAGAACTGTACACAGTAGTCACAGGCCTGAATGGCAATTCTCATGTTAGAGATACATAGCGTGTTAGTACTCAGTTGCATCCAACTCTTTGTGACCCCATGGACTGTAGCCCACCAGGCTCCTCTGTCCATGGAATTTCCCAGGCAAGAATACTGGAGTGGGTTGCCATTTCCTCCTCCAGGGTTATCTCTCCAATCCAGGGATTGAGCCCGTGTCTCCAGCATTGCAGGAGGATTTTTCACCTGCTGAGCTATCTGGGAAACCCAATAAAGATAATAGACACACTTAAATTTTAGACTTAGAAAATTACAGAAAAGTAGTCAATTTTCCTATTGCTTTTCCTGACTCTTTCCCACCCTGTTAGGTGTCTTTACTTTCACTTTCAGCGAGTCAACACAAGCTGAGTGACACTTGGGTACCTGACGTCGGACGGTCCGAGGAGACGGGTACCTTAAGAGGTCCAGTCTTATGACCTCACCCATCGGCGAGGGAAGAGGTCCCCTAGAAGACTTGGATGTCTAGCTTGGGTCCAGAGGGTGTAACGTCCGCCTAAGAAATGGTGGACTTCGTGGTTTACCCTCGTAAGGTAAAGAACTTTTAAATTTACACTTTGATACCTGGTTTAAAGGTTTACAGTATTAGTTTTTAGTGGAAGATAATCCCTGACTAGTTTTTTGATATAATAAAAAATTTTGAACTCAAACTCTCACAATTACCAGTACTCTTTGAATGTCCGTCACAAAACGTCTTAGTGAAATAATAATAAAAAAATTAGGATTTAACAAATAACTTAACGTAAGAAAGGGGAACATTTAGTGTAATCCTTACCACCAATGTACATAAATTTTAAAGGTAATAACATACATAATTCATATATATCATACGTACATAAAAATTTTAATTAACCAAATAAAATTAACCTCCGATTAATGAAATGTTATAACTTATAAGGATAGTGTGACAAATCTTCGATCTTTTTTTATTAAACACACAAATAAAATACTCGGGATATGTCATTTTAATAATTTTTTTTTTGAACCACCTGAAGAGAGACACTTGATCATTCGTTTTCTGAAGTCTCCAATTAAAGTATGTAAACAAAACTTTTCAGTCTGTTGTCAAAATTTGTAAGTAAAATAAACATCGTTGACACCCGTCTTTAGTATCTTACCGTTTTGACGTAAGATAAAATTCGAGTATTTAACGAAGATTCTTAAACCAACTACTTTAACATCCGGAAAATTATCTCTTATATCCAACACTTTTACATATAATTAGACTCTATATCTTTCAATTTTTTATAATATTCTCAAGGTTATATGCAAACAGGCTCTGAAAAATGGAAGGTTGCTGTAAGCATGATCTGATAATAACAAATAGAGTTTTGAATGTGAGAAATTCAGAAAATAGATTATCCACTGGAAAAGCCAATATGTATAAAACAAATTTGTATTTTTTTACGTTTATTCTCAGTGTAGGAGGAGTAAACTATAAGGTTAGCCCCTTAAATAGGTCCAATAACTTTGCTACAGAGCATTTAACTTTTCTGCTCTTGTTTTTAATTTTTAAAATGGGAAATACCTGCTTCAAAAGCAAAGTGCCAGGTAAAATGCAAAATTTTCAAAGAATGCAACTGCTCTATAGCATTCAAACTTAATCTTGATATACTCATTTGAAGCAGGTACAATGCCAATAATGTGTGGCAATAACATTCTGAAACTCAAAACTTGCTTCTGCTTTTATAGCATAGATTTGTCCTAAGACAGCAGGCAATCCAAATGCAAGCTTGCTTCACCCAGAAAGTGTCTGCAGATTCTTGAGTTTCATTATAATAACCTGAAAATAAGATCACAGGACACGTGCTAGTGAATAATGGATCATCAACTGAAATTGATTAGCTAGCATAAAATCACTCCTACACATAAATCTTTCTGAGGAACAATCACCTTTAGCTTGAAAAATACATACGTTTATCCTTTCAGGAGAAGACAATGAAATATTTAAGGTATTCCATTTGTTAGACAAATGATCTTTCAAGTTCCTAATAAGCTTGCTTTAGGTTTCTAAAAAATATGGTTGATATATAGCTGATATTTTACCATCTTTAGTGATCTTTCCTGCAACAGAAACCAAAATCTTTTTCCACCTGGGGTCGAGCAGGAAGCTAAGGAAAAAATACACAGAGTTAGCATTTCTCCATTTTAAGGCTGAACAAAGAAACATGACAAAGTTATAGCTGCCTTTCGCGGTCACGGGAGAACAGCTTTGTAGAAGCAACTGGCAAGATAGTCCCCCATCTTAAAAGGAAAGAATCACTGTCAAGTTCAACCACGTCAATGTCCTTGAGTTCAAATTTTATTTCCTTTTTGAGGGAGAATAAGTGTTGGGAATTTATATTATTTTCCTCTTACCCAAAAGCTTGCTCTTAAAATAGTCCTTCAGATGTAGAAGGAACTTCGCTTGACAAAGATATTTTCATAAAGCTAGATGTTACCTCACAATTCTGCGACAGTCAAATGGGTCTCATGATTCTATGCGCTACAGACCCATCAGGTCTATAGCTCACTGGTGGGCCACAGAATGATCCAGAAATGCAAATACTTCAAACAGTTCTTAAGAGTGAATGATTTTTATGTTAATATGTTGTTATGATATATTGAAGGATGGGAGAACTTAAAGGGTTATCAAAATTTGGTAAACAAAAACTAGTTTGTACTGGGCCCTAATTCCGGATTTTAGGAAGAAATCCAGCTGCCACACGTTCTTGGGTAATAGTGCAAATTTCCTACATCACATACATAGACAACTGGAATAGTACAATTTTTTATGAAGAAAAGTGTGTGGTCAGGACATCAAGGACATTGTTTTGAACTGGTCTTGGCTTTTCCATTTGCACCTTCTTTCTTTAGGGTTATTTTTAGCTTCTCATTAGCAATTTACTTTCAGTTAACACTACCATGTGAAGCAACACATATTTATATGAACAATATTTTCACATTATATTTTTTCCCAAAACTAGACTTTAAGGATTGTATAAACTGTGGTTCAAATAGACTCATCATATTCCGTTTGCTAAAGATGTGTTTACAACTTCTCTACCATTTATTTGGTCTGTACATGTTTGTGCACATGTTAGCTTCAATGCCTTTCTCCTTTAAGTTCTTTCTTTGCTTTTTTCCAAACAGTTATGTTTTTAAAATTACTGCTCATGTATTCTGCACACAAACACTTATGTAACCTATTTAGTTCATATCTGTTGGAATGTTTCAAAGCATAGTCAGGATGGAAGGCTTTCATGTTCTTTCTCAACAAATAAGTTCTTTGTTTGTATTTTATAAAAATGAAGATAAACACAACCCACCTTACTGCCAAAGGGTATGTTATGTAACATACTTTCACTGTGGGCACTTTCGTTACCTAGAAATACAAATGCTGTTACTAATGCTTTATTCATTCACAAATTTAGTAATTCCTTTATTCAGCATTTAAAAAATATATACGCAAAGAGCAGGATATGGGTAAAGATAAATAAAGAGATAAAATGTGCATATTGAAAAGGCATCCTTGGCAATTATGTATTAATTTGTATTAATATGTATTAATTTCTCATACCCACATATTGAGGAGGTGATGAGCTCAGAAACTATCCAACACCATGAATAACAACCTCTGTTTGATTTTGCCTTCTTCTCCTCCCCATTTACCAGGATCAGGTAACTGCAAAGCACACTTTTTTGTAAGTTTGCTCCTACTGCTGCACTGTGGCCCACGCCACTTCCTGCTTCTATCACAAGTTTCTGACTTTCCATCCAGCCACACACCTCTGTTCTCCTGCTTCTGCAGTTCCCACAGTCAGTGCTGTGCTTCAGGCTGGAGGCAGAGCTCACAGCTCTTTAGACAACCCCCCAGCTGGCCTGCAGCTCCTCTCTGCCCACCCCACTTTCTGCACACATTTCTCTCTCATTACACTAAAGTGAACCCTTTCAACTATTAAGTTTTATTATAAGTTCATTTGCTCTATCAACGTTTCCCACTTACCAAGTTAGCGCCGTTTACATCAATCATCATCAGTCATTATAGCAATTCCCCATGATAGAACTCTTATCTATATTTTACATATGAGGGAACTGAGGTGTAAAGAGTTTAAGTGACTTGTCAAAGGTCACAGCTAGTTAAGTTTGAAGAGCCAAGTCAGAGTTCAAAGTGCATGCTTCTTTTACCATATCACAATGCCTCTAGCATTGCTATTCTAGAATCATCTCACATTTATTTTGGATATCAAATTGCCTTACATATAAATATAAAATCTCTGAGTTTTTACACTGACCAGCCTAATCACATTAGGTTTACATTAATACAAAAGTTGATTTGTTCTGGGCTTTGTTTTAGTCCTAAATTCGTCAATAAACACCACTTACCATTTGGATGGTGCACAATGGTGAGCTTATCTACAAGACAAAAAAAAAAAGAAAAGGCACATTCTACCGAGTTTTGCTCCATATTTATCTTAGGGTCATTTCTTCTTATCGGTTGACTACTTCTTGTCTTGAAATGACTATGAAGTTTCACAGTCTGATTCAAAAAAATACCTCCGGCCACTAAGTATGTAACTGTCTTTTATTACTTGGATCACTAAGTGTGAAACTATGTCTTTTTTTCCTTCCGATGTTTGTCCCACATTATCACAATTTTAGATATATTTGACGCTTAATAATAGCTTCCTACTCAGCCTTGATATTCTTTTAGCCTGAGCTATTCAAGTATTTTAAAAAAATAACCTTATTCAGAAATAATTACATACAGTACGATTCATACACCTTGAACGGCATTTCTTACACTGCAATTTTCCTGTCTATGAATTCTCTGATTTCAATTATCTGAAAATGTCTGAATTTCAATAAATTTTTGAAGGGTTATTTTTCCTGGATATATAATTCTAAGTGGTCATTTGTTTTTATTTCAGTACTTTCAAAGATATTATTGCACCGTCTTTAGTCCTCCATGTTTCTGACAAGAAATTAGTGAATATGGAATACATTTATGCTTTTCTCTTGATATATGTCTTTTTCTCTGGCTGCTATCAAGAATTTACCTTGAAGTAGCTTGACTACAAGTGCTCAAATATAGTTCGGCTTAACAGGCTAACTGGAGCTTTTTTTTTTTTTAAGTTCTTGGAACAGTATGAAGGTAGTTTACATTGAATTTGGAAAATATCTGACCATTATTTATTTTAAAATGTTTTGCCCAAACTCACTAGTTTTTCCTCTGGGACTCTGACTACGTGCATGCTAGACTGTGTTATGTCCTACGTGTCTCTGAGGCTCCATTCACTTTTAAGTTTTTTTATCTCCTTTTTCATCATATTGGATAATTTCTACTGATCTGTCTTTAAGTTGATTAACTCTTACTTTTGCTATATTCAATCTGCTGATAAGTTCTTCTGATAATTTTTCATTTGTTTTATTGTAATTTTAATTTCTATAAATTTCCATCTGGTTCTTCTATATAGTTTCAATTATCCTGTTGAAATTTCATATTTATTCACTCTTTAAAACCATATTTTTCATTAATTTTGTTAAGGTTAACAATAGGACTATCTCAGGTTCAGTTTTTATTGATGCTTTCTTTTTTCTTTTCTGTGACTCGCATTTTCTTTTTATTTGTGCTGCTGCTAAGTCGCTTCAGTCGTGTCCGACTCTGTGTGACCCCATAGATGGCAGCCCACCAGGCTCCCCCGTCCCTGGGATTCTCCAGGCAAGAACACTGGAGTGGGGTGCCATTTCCTTCTCCAGTGCGTGAAAGTGAAAAGTGAAAGTGAAGTCACTCAGTCATGTTGGACTCTTAGCGACCCCATGGACTGCGGCCCACCAGGCTCCTCCGTCCATGGGATTTTCCAGGCAAGCGTACTGGAGTGGGGACCTTGAATACTGGATTTTAAAGATAATCTGTAGCTTATTCTGGATTCTATATTCATATTCTATATTCTTTTGATGAATATAGGTTCTTATTTTACCAGGCAGTTTGATTACTGTCATGAACTTGTGGTAGGCTTGGTTTTCTGCTTTTTTCAGTGTCAACCTATACAAAGCTCAAGATGTTTGCTAAGACTCTTACCAGAACTTCCCTAATGATTCAGCAGTAAAAAAGATCTGCCTGCAGTGCAGGAGATGTGGATTCGATTCCTGGGTTGGGAAGAGCCCCTAGAGAAGGAAATGGCAGCTCACTCCAGTATTCTTGCCCAGGAAATTCCATGGACTGGCACCTGGCAAGCCCCAGTCCATGGGGGTGGCAAAAGAGTCAGACACGACTTGGTCACTAAACGACAACAGTAGGACTAAGCCTACGAATTCCAGTTTCCACCGGGCTCTTGTGGGGTTCGTTCTAGGCTCTGCTGGGGCAAGTCTAGAGTAGGTCTTACTCTAAGTCATGGTCCTTACTCTTTACGTCTCTTGGGGGTCACAGCAGGATGCCAGGCATTTTAACAAAGTGTTAGGAGACCTTTCCTCTCTGGCAGGGCAGAACTCAAAGAAACATCCCCAGCTTGGCTTTTCCTTGGCTTTGCCCAACCTTCAGTGTCTCTGTTCTGCTTCACAGCACTGAAAGCTGCTGTCTTACATGCCTTCACTGGTCTTGTCTGCACACGTACTGCTCATCTCTCAGCCAGACCTGTGGAGCCCCTCCTTCCCTCTGAGGCTGCCTCTCTTCGTGGTTACCCCTCTTCAGCGACTCACCACACACATTCCAGCAGCTCTGGTTGCCCTGCGCTCTTGTCTTTGCTACCTCAGTTTGACTGCTTTGCACAGACTGTAGTCAGAAAATCATCTTGTGGGTAATGGTGAGAGACGTCTCATGTATTTTGTTTTTCTCTGGGATTGCAGTCTAAGTCTGCCTATCACTTACTCCCTGAAATCAGTTGCTTCATATTTTATTGCCTATTATTTGTATCCTTACAGTGGGAGGGTTTGTCTGGTACTGCTTATTCCATTTTAGCTGAAAGAAGAACTAGTTGATTCCTAATTAAAACACCAACGATTAAGAGTGTTAACTTTGGATTCCAATAGACATAGACTATAATCTCTAATCTGTGTGTTTAGAGGCTTCTTAGTGTCTCAGATTCTCAGTTTCCCTATTATAAATTGGGACTAATGCTTATCTCAAAGGGTTATTAATGGGATGATTTTGTACATAGTAGATAAGACAATAAATATTAGCTACTACTACTATTTAATGTTCCTTAGTGAAATTATTCGGAGAAGGCAATGGCATCCTACTCCAGTACTCTTGCCTGGAAAATCCCATGGACGGAAAAGCCTGGTAGGTTACGGTTCATGAGGTCGCAAAGAGTCAGACATGACTGAGCAAACTCACTTTCACTTTTCACTTTCATGCATTGGAGAAGGCAATGGCAACCCACTCCAGTGTTCTTGCCTGGAGAATCCCGGGGACAGAGGAGCCTGGTGGGCTGCTGTCTATGGGGTCACACAGAGTCACAAGTGACTGAAGCGACTTAGCAGCAGTGAAATTATTTCTGTATTTTATAACTTTATACATTTTAAAAATTTTACTCTTATTCCACATTAGAATGTAGGTTTGTAGAACTCAGTTATTTGTAAATTAGTTTTGTGTTTGGGACCTTAATTATTTTAGAAAGCATATTTATGTTTTAGAAGACATTTCTAAGAGAGTTTAAAGAATTCTCTATGAAGAAATAAATAACAATCCAATAATTAAAAAGAAAATGAATTTTAACATAGCAAATTTCAGCATGAAGTACTATCTAAAAGTTATGGAGGATTATTGAAAATAGAAGAGATGGAGGCTTTCAAACTTTACTAGTAGTTGTCAGTTTTTAATTATCTGTGCAGGGGTAGGGACTTGGGGATAGGGTGGTCAGAGAATGACAACATAATTTATTTTCAATTTTGGAATGCGTTGTTTATCTTTGGAGAAGATTTACCATCTTAATAATGTTTGGTTTGTGTTAACATTAAAATGAGTGTTTTTCCCCCCCTGGGAGCAACTGCTAATTATTAGCAAGGGGAATCTGTGTTAAGAAGAAGCATGCTAGCTTCAGGGGAAGGCAACATGGGATTTATAATTTAAAATGATCCATGTGTGGACAACTGTGAGAATTGACTATATTGAGAACATTCTACCTTATTAAAAAAAAGTGTGACTCTAACAATTTAATACCCCGTATTGAGACTTATACACACACACACACACACACACACACACACACACACACACACACACACAAAACTAAAGCAGAATTATCTTATTTGCAACTTATATAGAAATCGAAGGAAAGGAAGTAACTAGCATTTACATTATGGGCCAGAGAAGGTGAAAAGTATCTTATGTGTTAACTTGTACAAACACTTCCAAGTATATGTCTGATTATTCTTGTTTTGCAGACAAGGACCCTGAGTACCAAGGAGTAAGACACTCTCCAATTTAAGCAGCTGGGAAGCGACTGGATATAAATTTGAACTCAGGCCCGTTTTATTTCACCATTCTTGCTTTTTCCACTTCATTACTCTATTATCTTTGAAGAGCAGGCAAATTTTACTTACTGTAGACATTTTCTTCTTCCGGCCTTTTTCCAACAATGCAATCTCGTAGTTGGCGCAGTTTTTCCTTAATGAGGAGACAACCAGGAAAGAAGTCAAGGTTCACGGATTTGTCGTGAATTGAGATGGAAACTTTAACTACTAGGACCAGTAAATCCACTACAACTTAGCGCTAATGCGGTACTTAGCGTGCCAGCCACCATTCTTGCTACTTCACACGTATTGTTTTACTTAATCCTCACAACTTCACGAGGTGGATAAAAAACATCATCATCTCCTCTTACCGATATGGAAACTGAGTTACAGAAGATTAAGTAGCTTTCCTAAATCACACAGAAGTTGTACAGTCAGGGTGGGAACCCAGAGCCCATTTCTTCTGGGAGCTTTTTTTCCAAAGGAACACCTGAGGCATCTACACTGGCTCTCGGTGCCTCAGAGCAGGAGGCCAGCATAACAATGGTTTGCTGCTGCCTGAGCCCATCTCTAGCCTCTGCAGGGTACATGCTTTCCTAGCAGGTCCTTCTAAGAACCAGGGACTCAGGAGCAAATGATACATAACTGGATTTCCATTTTTAACTCATTTGTGATCTTTCTTTGCTTTCCAAATGTTCTATACTGAACATCTCTTACCTTTTGAACTGAAAGGTAAAACAAGCTAACAATACATCTACTTTTATTTATTTTTAAAATAATATGGAATGCTTCATGAATTTGCATGTCATCCTGCACAGGGGCCGTGCTACTATTCTCTGTATTGTTCTAATTTTAGTGTATGTCCTGCCAAAGGGAGCACCAGTAAATGCGCTTTTAGAAGAGAATTTAAGAGTAGCACTTTTCTTAAGGGCTGCCCTGCAAACCTAGAAACAACTTTTTAAAAAATAGAGTTGTGTTCATTGCCTTAAAGATCCTCTCCTATGAGTGGAGCAAACATTCTTCTTTAGGGACCCGGTGATTGTGAGCAGGAGAGAGGGGGAGCTAAAGGTAAGGTTTTTTTCAATCATCTCACCTTCAACTCCAGGGATTCTACCTGGGTCTTTATTATTCTAGAAACTCTTCTACTAATAAATCTATGCTTGCGCCATTTTCCCTCTTATTTTCCTGGGATAATACCTCTCTGTTAGTAAGAATATAATTTCACAGCCACCTCTGATAGAGGGATTAAAATGAGTATTTTTTGTAAACTACAAGAGTAAGATTGAAAAGTGTATGGGCAGTGTGTATTGGGAAAATAGGGAGAACATTCATTTTTTGATGTTCTGAAGTTTGTCCCCAGTGGCTCAGTGGGCAAAGGATCTGCCTGCAATCCAGGAGATGGGGGTTCGATCCCTGGATCTGGAAGATCCCCTGGAGGAGGAAATGGCAACCCACTCCAGTATTCTTGCCTGGAGAATTCCACAGACAGAGGAGCCTGTGGGCTACAGTTCATAGCATTGCAAAGAGTCAGACATGACTGAGTGACTAAGCAGACACAACTTTTGTTCAGGCCCTTAAGTTAAGGACTGATTGAAAAAACAGGGAAAAGTCTCTCTCACATTCATCTTGGTAATGATACTTTGGATATAACTGGAAAAGCACAAGCAACAGAAGCAAAAATAAACAACTGGTGAAGAACCTAAGCCACCCCATTTTGTTAAAAAAGACTCCATTTTAGAGTTCTGAGCAAAGAGTCTTTGGAAATCCCCTGACCTCACCCCACCACCTGCGAGCCAATCAGATCCCAGATCAGGATCTCCTGACTTTACCTTCAGGACTTAAGACCTGTCCAGGAAATTCGAATTAAGCCCGGGAAACGAAAACCAATCAGAACCCAACACCTAACCTTTCCACAGAAGGTACTCCCAACCCTGAAACTCCCATTTTTTTGAATTTTTCGCGCGAGAATACCCTATATAAGCAATGAAACCCAGAGTTCGAGGCTCCTCTCCTTAGCTGCTGCGTCGGTAATGGTGGGAGCCCCAGCTGGAGCTTGGTAATAAAAACTCTCTTGCTTTTGCATCCGATATTGGCTCCCTGGTGGTCATTGGGAAATTTCGTGACTTGGGCATAACATTTGGGGGCTTGTCCGGGATCTCCCATCGGCTCCACAGGGAAACCGATCCAGAGACTTATCTGCGGCTGGTAAGCTCTTCTCTTTGTTTCTGAAAAGGTCTACTTTTTCTGAAACCGGTATATGATCCAGGCGGACGCGCCGGCGGGTCACTGGTGCAGATGTGTATAAGAGACAGATAGCAATGAAACCCAGAGTTCGAGGCTCCTCTCCTTAGCTGCTGCGTCGGTAATGGTGGGAGCCCCAGCTGGAGCTTGGTAATAAAAACTCTCTTGCTTTTGCATCCGATATTGGCTCCCTGGTGGTCATTGGGAAATTTCGTGACTTGGGCATAACATTTGGGGGCTTGTCCGGGATCTCCCATCGGCTCCACAGGGAAACCGATCCAGAGACTTATCTGCGGCTGGTAAGCTCTTCTCTTTGTTTCTGAAAAGGTCTACTTTTTCTGAAACCGGTATATGATCCAGGCGGACGCGCCGGCGGATCACTGGTGCGGGTCGTTGGGAGACGTCCCCAACCCCCTAGGAGGGGACGGAGTGCCCTTGTTCTCTGTAGACGATAGCAGGTCGCTCTCGCTGAATGCCGGAGGCTGTCGTCTTACTTTCAGTTTTGCCTCTGGACTCCCAGAGGTCTGTATCTTCTATCTCTCTGTCTGTCTGTGTGGCTCTCTGTACTGTCTATGTTAATTTACCAACATCTGACCGATCCAGGAACGATGGGGCAGAGTCAATCTAGCCCTACTCCTCTATCTCTGGTTACTGACCATTTTAAGGAGGTCAAGGTGAGCGCCCACGACCTCAGTGTGGAAATTAAGAAAGATAAGTTAATCACTTTTTGCAGCACGTAATGGCCAACCTTCCACGTGGGATGGCCCCCAGAGGGCATCTTTGACTTGGTAAACCATGCACCGAGTCCAAGACGTCATCTTTTGACCACGGAGTGGACACCCTGACCAAGTTCCCTATGTCATGGTGTGGGAAGATCTCACATTGTGCCCCTCTCCATGGGTAAAAACTTTCCTGCCTCAACAGGGATTTTCCACTGCACAGGTGCTGGTGACACGTGTAGGAAAGAACTTGAAAGATCCCAAGGAACCTGAACCAACAGTGTGGCTGTACCCCATTTTACAAGGGGGAACAGAGGAAGAACTTCTCTTCCCACCCCCTTACCAACCCCTCGAGCCACCACAGGCCCCTGCTATCCCTCCACCTAGGGCCGACACATCAGAAGGGGGGCCTGCACAAAATACTCACCATAAGCGAGCCATGTCCCCGGAGGGGCCGGTAGACTCAACTGTTGCCCTCCCTTTACGAGTGGCTGGTCCCCCCGACAAAGAAGGGAACCAACCTCATCAGTACTGGCCCTTCTCTACCAGCGACCTTTACAACTGGAGGTCCCAGAATGCTAAGTTCTCAGATAACCCTAGAGATCTAACTAACCTTCTGGAGACTGTGCTTTTTACTCATCAGCCCACCTGGGACGACTGTCAACAGTTGCTCCAGATTCTCTTCACCACGGAAGAGAGAGAGAGAATACAGAAAGAGGCCCGTAAAAGGGTCCCTGGGGCCAGTGGAGAACCCACTAATAATATAGATGAAATGAACACCTCCTTCCCTTTGTTGCGACCTGACTGGGATTACAATACGCCATAAGGTAAGGAGAGGCTCCGAGTTTACCGCCAGACTCTGTTGGGGGCGCTCAAGGCAGCTGCACGGAAACCCACTAACCTGGCTAGAGTAGGAGATGTTCAACAGAGCCCCACCGAGAGCCCAGCCGCTTATCTGGAAAGGCTGATGGAGGCCTTTAGGCAATACACCCCCATGGACCCAGAAGCAGAAGGCACTCAGGCTGCTTTGATAATGCATTCTGTCAACCAGGCGGCTCCAGACATTAGGAAGAAGTGACAAAAACTAGAACTCCTGGGTGAAAAGAGTATCCAGGATTTAATAACAGTGGCAGAAAGAGTCTACAGTACTCGAGAGACCGAGGAAAAACAAGCTAAAGCAGCAGACCGCCAGGCCCGCAATATGGCGCGCATCCTGTTAGCGGCAACAGTTCCTGATTGGGGAGAAAGGGAGCGCCAGCTGCGCCGCCTAGCGGCTGAAGGTAAGAGCCGTCCCAGTATGCGACCAGCATTAGGAAAGAACCAATGCGCCTATTGTAAGGAGGAAGGACACTGGGCCACAGAATGCCCTAAGAAAAAGAAGGGACCATGAAAGACCCCTATCCTGGCTGTCGATGAACTGAGCGACTAGGGGAGACGGGGTTCGGTACCCCTCCCCGAACCCAGGGTAACCCTAAGAGTGGAGGGGACCCCAATTGACTTCCTTGTCGACACAGGGGCTCAATATTCAGTTTTGCTGGAGCCCCAAGGGAAACTGGCCAGAAAGACTTCATGGGTGCAGGGGGCCACTGGGATGAAACAATATCAATGGACTATGCGAAGATCAGTGGATTTGGGCACAGGCCGGGTATCCCACTCCTTTATACCGTGATAGAGGCCACTCTTCAGCTGCCTGACCCTGGGGGCCCTGTTCTACCAGACTTGCCCAATTACTCACCAAGAGACTTAGACTGGATAAAAAGCCTGCCTATGGCCCAACAGCTGGCCGGGTTGTGGATAGCAGCAGACAGCTCTCTAATCCTCCCAGAAGAACTAGGAAAACAAGTATTACTAAAAATGCATCATGCCACTCACCTGGGAACCTGCAAGATGCAAGACCTGATTAGACATGCCAAAATTATCATGAAAAATGTCAGGACGACAATAGAAGACATCGTATCAAACTGCAACACATGCCAGCTCATGAACGCTGTCCCTCATCCAGCCAACCAAGGAATTAGAGAACAGGGGACAAGACCAGGAGCTTACTGGGAGGTGGACTTCACTGGGATGAAACCGGGTAAATATGGATACAAATACCTGTTGGTGTTCATAGATACCTTCTCAGGGTGGGTAGAAGCTTTCCCCACCAAGAGAGAAACAGCACAGGTGGCAGCCAAAAAGCTGATTGAAGCCATCTTGCCATGGTTCGGGTTTCCGGCACAGGTGGGGTCAGATAATGGGCCAGCCTTTGTGTCTCAGGTAAGCCAGGGGGTAGCCTGGGCTTTGGGGGCGAGATGGAAGCTGCATTGTGCCTATAGGCCCCAGAGCTCAGGACAAGTAGAAAGGATGAATAGGATGCTTAAAGAGACATTAACAAAACTAGCTTCTGAGACTGGCAGGGACTGGGTGGCTTTCCTCCCCTTTGCCTTGTACCGGGTGCGGAACTCACCCTACCAACTGGGACTTACCCCTTTTGAAATCATGTATGGGATACCTCCCCCAATAATCCCTAACCTAAAGGCAGAAGTGTTAAAAGAAATAGACGAGCAGAAGTTGCTTTTTTTGTCTCCGGTCCTTACAATACTCCCACAGGGACACATGGAAGAGGCTCAAAGCGCTATATGAATCAGGCCCTCCACCTGAACCTCACCGCTACCGGCCAGGAGACTGGGTGTACGTGTGTTGTCATCACCAAGAGACCCTAGAGCCTAGGTGGAAGGGACCCTTCCTTGTCGTCTTGACGACACCAACTGCTCTCAAAGTTGACAGCATCTCTGCTTGGGTCCACTACACCCACACACGGCCTGCAGACCTGTTCCTCCCCCAGTGGAAGGCCGAATTGGACAAAAGTAATCCACTCAAGCTAAAACTGCCAAGACAACGAAAGTACTCACCTTCGGGCCGTGTTTATTGAACAAGTTAATGACCTTCATCAAGAGCCGCATCAACACGGTGCAACTTATGGTGCTCAGGTCCGTGTACAGCTCTGCCAGTGGCCAGTGGCCCCCTTAGCGGAAGAAAATATAGAGCTGGACCCATGATTGGGTCTGTCTTGGGACCTTGAGAAGGGGGAATGAAGAACCTAAGCTACCCCATTTTGTTAAAAAAGACTCCATTTTAGAGTTTTGAGGAAAGAGTTTTTGGAAATCCCCTGACCTCACTCCACCACCTGCGAGCCAATCAGATCCCAAATCAGGATCTCCTGACTTTACGGTTCAGGACTTAAGACCTGCCCAGGAAATTCGAATTAAGCCCGGGAAATGAAAACCAATCAGAACCCAACACCTAACCCTTTCACAGAAGGTACTCCCAACCCGGAAACTCCTGTTTTTTGAATTTTTCGCGCAAGAATACCCTATACAAGCAATGAAACCCAGAGTTCGAGGCTCCTCTCCTTAGCTGCTGCGTCGGTAATGGTGGGAGCCCCAGCTCGAGCTTGGTAATAAAAACTCTCTTGCTTTTGCATTGGATATCGGCTCCCTGGTGGTCACTGGGAGACATCGCGCCTTGGGCATAACACTGGGACTGCATCAGACTAAAAAGCTTTTGCATAACAAAAGGGACAACCAAGAAAAAGAAAAGCCACCCTGTGGACTGAGGGAAAATATCTGCAAATCATATATACGATAAGGAGTTGATATTTGAACTATATAAAGAACTCACACAACTTAATGGCAAAAATGTCCCAAATAATCTGATTAAAAAATGGTCAGAAGAACTGAACAGACATTTCTCAAAGGAGACATAAAAACGGCCAACAGATAAATGAAAAAGTCCTCAACATCACTAATTTTCAGGGAAATGCAAATCAAACCCACAATAGGATCTTACCTCAGAACTGTTAGAATGATTATCATCAAAGGACAAGGGGTAAGAAATGAGATTATGGAGAAAAAAGAAGCCTTGTGCAGAGTTGGTGGAAATGTAAATCAGTGCAGCCATTATGGAAATGGGTATGGAGCTTCCTCAAAACATTAAACATAGTACCATCATAAGATTCAGCATTCCTATTTCTGTGTATTTATCCAAAGGAAATGAATTCATGATCTCAACGAAAGAGCTGCACTTCCACGTTCATTGCATTAGCCAAGATATGGAAACCACCTAGCTGTCTAGGAATGGATAAAGAACATGTGATATATATGTATATATACATATATATATACATGAGGTAATACTATTCACCCACGAGAAAGAAGGAAATCCTACCATTTTTGGCAACATGGATAGACTCTGAGGGCATTATGCCAAGTGAAATAAGTCAGATAGGCAAAGACAAATGCTGTGTGATCATACTCACACGTGAACTCTTAAAAAAAGCCAATTCATAGAAACAGAATTGAACGGTGGTTACTGGGGACTCAGGAGTGGAAGAAATTCAGAGATGCTGATGTTGGTCAAAGGGTACAAACTTCCAGTTACAAGATGAAAAAGTTCTGGGATTCCAGTGTACAGCAAGATGACTATTTAACAGTAAAGTATTACATATATATTATAGATAGCAACTTGAAAGTTGCTAAGAGAGTTAATATTGCATGTTCTTGTCACACAGAAATGTTAATTTTGTGACATGATGGAGGTGTTAGTGAGAGAGTCATTTCCTAGGCAGGTTGATAAGTCTAGGGGTCCCCAAGGAGATAGGGGTCTGGAATTCTCAAGGAGGAGAAAAGGACAAACTTTTTTTCCCCTCTACATTCCTTAGGATTATGTATCCTGCCTGAGGACAGTCTCTGGATTAAACCTTCTGGCTAATTCTGTTATCTTAAAATGTAAATTATGGGAGGAGGTCACAGTTTAGTTCAGTTCTTTGTCCATCACCAACTCCCGGAGTTCACTCAGACTCA
>SJYX01021036.1:68263-96984 GCA_006410675.1 Oreotragus oreotragus | reverse complement strand
TGCTTTTGAACTGTGGTGTTGGAGAAGACTCTTGAGAGTCCCTTGGACTGCAAGGAGATCCAACCAGTCCATCCTAAAGGAGATCAACCCTGGGATTTCTTTGGAAGGACTGATGCTAAAGCTGAAACTCCAGTACTTTGGCCATCTCATGCGAAGAGTTGACTCATTGGAAAAGACTCTGATGCTGGGAGGGATTGGGGGCGAGAGGAGAAGAGGACGACGGAGGATGAGATGGCTGAATGGCATCAGGGACTCGATGGACCTGAGTCTGAGTGAACTCCGGGAGATGGTGATGGACAGGGAGACGTGGCGTGCTGCGATTCATGGGGTCGCAAAGAGTCGGATAGGACTGAACGACTGAACTGAACTGAACTGACTGGTTGATCTATTCAAATTAACTTAGTACTACATTTTAAAGTGGTTGGAAAGCATCATGTAATAATAGGAGGTGTCTATCATAAATTCAGATTCCTATGTTAATTTAGAAATTTTCTAAATGTTAAGATGAAATCAAATTTTCATGAATTAAATTGTTTTTCTTATTTACATTAATAATCTGGAGTTGCTTTCTCAATTTCTTCTTGGTGTAAAGTTTACAATGGATATTAACATTTTGACTGCTTCTGAGTTTTCCTTCTTTGCCTTACTACTTTTTTGAGGTAGACAGGATACATCCTCGGAGAAGGCAATGGCACCCCACTCCAGTACTCTTACCTGAAAAATCCATGGACAGAGGAGCCTGGAAGGCTGCAGTCCATGGGGTCATTGAGGGTCGGACACGACTGAGCAACTTCACTTTAACTTTCATGCGTTGGAGAAGGAAATGGCAACCCACTCCAGTGTTCTTGCCTGAAGAATCCCAGGGACTGGGGAGCCTAGTGGGCTGCCGTTTCTGGGGTCTCACAGAGTCGGACATGACTGGAGCGACTTAGCAGCAGCAGTAGCAGGATACATCCTTCTTCAAGAGATTGAGAGCTTTACTATCCGGCTTGAAAAGAAGTATTGTATTTTCTCAGGATAACAAAGTATTTGAGATGTGTAGTTAAAAATAAAATACTGAGATAAAATTAAGATACAAAAAGTATACATATTCATTGTACATAATTTCATGAGTTTGGTGTATGCATGTATCCATGAAACCATTACCATTATAAAGGTAATAAGCATATCCATCACCTCCAACAGGTTCCTAGTGCCCCCTCCACTTTTTTGAGAAGGTTGAGAAGGGAAATAACACTTAACATGAGGTATACCTTCACAGTTTTTTAAGTGCACCAGTATTAACCCTGGTGGCTCAAATGGTAAAGAACCTGGATGCCAATTCAGGAGATCCAGGTTCAATCCCTGGGTTGGGAAGATCCCCTGGAGAAGGAAATGGTAACCCACTCTAGTATTTTTGCCTGGATAATTCCATGGATAGAGGAGCCTGGAGGTTTACAGCCCATGGGGTCGCAAAGAGTTGGATTGACTGAGCGACTAACACTTTCAGTTTCACAGTATTAACTGTAGTTAATACACTGTGCTGAAAAGTAGAGACATTTACTCTTCCAACAAAGGTCCGTATAATCAAGGCTATGGTTTTCCCAGTGGTCACATACAGTCGTGAGAGCTGGATCATAAAGAAGGCAGAACACCAAAGAATGGATGCCTTCAAACTGTGGTGCTAGAGAAGACTCCTGAAAGTCCCTTGGACAGCAAGGAGATCAAGCCAGTCAATCTTAGTGGAGATCAACCCTGAATATTCACTGGAAGGACTGATTATGTGTTATCAGTCAATTATTATGGTTATGTGATGTGAATAGATGACTCATTGGAAAGTCCCTGATGCTAGGAAAGATCGAAGGCCGCAGGAGAAGAGGTTGTCAGAGGATGAGATGGCTGGACGGCAATGTAATTCATTGAACATGATGGAATAAACATGAACTTGGGAGACTCTGAGAGATGGTGAGGAACAGGGAGGCCTGGTGTGTTGTAGTCCAGGGAGTCTTAAAGAATCAGACATGATTGAGCAATTGAACAAAAAACAACACAGTATTAACTGTAACATATACACTGTGTTGTACAGCAGATCTCCAGAATTTATTCATCTTGCATAACTGATTCAGAGCTATGAGGGTAACTTACATCTTATGATTTTCCTGGTATTTTCACAATGTCTATCCTGCAACTTCACTTATCTTATTTATATTCAACATAGCAGGAAGGGGGAAAGAGACATGACCAGCAAAATCACTCCCTTGCATCAGGAAGGGAAAAGCTTTCCCTGAAGCTTCCCCTCAGTTTTGCTTTTACTCAGTTTCTATGGTAAAGATTGATTTATCTGTCATTTCTAGCAACAATGGAGACAGTGAAGTTGTCAAGGAAGTGGTCATTTGGGAATGGGCAGTCAGCCAACTCTCTGCTTATTACTGAAACATTGCTTGGCTCTAGGTTTTGTTCTTCAGTTCTCATGTAATACTGCAACCAATTCTTAAGCAATCTTACATAATCACCCACCTCATGTTACCTCTTTCCAAAAACATACCCATACCTCACCTCTGAGTTCCATATCTGTTTGCAGTATACTACCAACCAGACTTACTCCTTTAAAGAGTGTATATATTTGATGTATCAAACAACTCAGTGCACACACCGTTTTGGAAACCTGCTAACAAACAACCATCCTTTGACTCCCAACACACACGAACACAATAACAGCAACAACTACCAAGCACCCACAGACAATATATTCAGTTCACTGAAATATTAAGTAAAAGTTAAAATGCAGGTCTTGTCATGGATTCCCCCTTGCCCCTTACCACCCATCATGATTCACTCATGGATCCTCTCAAGCTATATTTTGACTTTGTCCTCTGTTCCCTGTTAGAGATAAATTACATTAATTTAGGTTCTGAATTGCTGACACCAGAACTACTGCAAAATCCCCTGGGCTCCAAACCTCTGGTATCTTTGTTCTCAAACACCTCTTTAGATAATACTGTGCATGTTATTTTAAAGGTATAAAAGGCTTATAATGTTACTCCTCTGTTCAAAACCTTTTTATTGATTTCTAGTACTTAGTACAAGCACCTAAATATGGCCTTTACTTTGTTTTCTCACCTTTCTCCTTCATTATTCTAGCCATATTCAACTATTTGCAGTTATATGCAAGTTTGTGCAAATTGCAATACACAGCTGGACATGAACTCTAATCACCTAATTCATCTGCTTTTGAATTCTAACTCATCTGTATGATCCATTACTGTGATATCTGTGGTGTGTTTTTTTGTGGTTTTTTTTTTTTTTTGGTCATTTTCTCCATAAATGTTACAACCATCCTTCCCTACTTAGCATTCCAACTTTCCATACTTTTATCATGGAAACAAGACCTTTATTTACTCTGTTTCTCATACTAGAATGTGAGCTTGTTGGAGGGAGTGAATTTTGTTGCCCTCTGAATCTTCAGAGCCTAGAGTCTTACAGAGCATGCAGTCCAATAAGACTGGTGTCCTTACAAGAAGAGACACTAGAGCTCACTCATGCTTCCTCTCTCTGTTTCTCTGTCTCTCTCTCTGCCTGCAAGGCTGTGTGACACAAACAGAAGGTGCCATTTTGTAGCCAGGAAGAGAATCCTCACCAGCACCAAAACTGTAACATCTTGATATTGGATGATATCAAGTTTCCAGATTTGAGGAAGAATAAATTGCTCTTGTTTAAGCCGTTCAGTCTGCATCATTTTGTTACAGCAGCTTTAGCAGACCAATACAATTTGTGGATCAACTGTTCATTTCATTTAACCCTTTGAATAGTATAGATTGTGCTAGTAAAATTCATCAAAGATGTGGTTTTTCATGAGAAAGCAGAATACACAAAGGTTGAATTTATGGCAATTATAGCAAAAGGAAACTTGCATTGCATTTATTCAGTAAGTTGAGAGGATTGTCAGATCATGATTTAAAAGTTAGAATCTGAATAGTTTAATTCATGCTTATATTCAGAAACAGTATCAGGAGAAGACAATATAAAATTAATTTTCAGAGTCAAAATCTTTGTATATTTTTAATTGAAATACAGTTGATTTACTTTGTTGTGTTAGTTTCAAATGTACAACAAAGTGATTGTTTGAAGAAAAGGAATATATACTTTTCCACATTCTTTTCCATTATAGATTATTATAAGATATTAAATGTGTAATACAGTAGATATTTGTTGTTCACTTATTTTGTACATATGTTGGCATGTATCTGTTAATCTCAACTTTCTAATTTATCTCTCCCATCACCCCCTCCCTCCTTTCACAACCATGAGTTGGGCATCTGTATCTGTGAGTCTATTCTGTTCTATAAGTAAGTTCATTTGTATCATTTATTTTAAATTGTGTCACTTTTAAATTTTGTTTCCTTCAGGTGTCCTTTAATTAAAAAACTCAGAAAAACTAAGTATATCAGTAATTCTTATTCATAGTGTAGAGTTTTTCTTCTGTGAAATAGACTGATTAAATGAAAGCAATTTACATAAAATATATTATTTAAATTTAAATCCAGTTGATTACATATTAAATTCCCATTTTGTACAATCGTAAACATACCATTAAATTCTATATAAAGTGACTCTAATAATAAATAATTTTGCTATACATATTGATCTTTCCCCTTCTTTAGAATATATTTTAATTACACTGATTAACAAAAACAGAAACAGAAAAGTTAAAAATTCTTAGCAAATCCTCAGACTAGGATAATAAAAAAAGAGTAAAGAAAAGAAGATTAAAGAATTTGCAACATTTTTATTTATGTGGGAAATTAATGCATTTTCATGGTTATTATTATTGCTGGAAAAAAGAAAACAACAGAAATATGACAGTTGGGATTGGTGCTTACATGTCAGTAAATTGGCCAGGCCTGAATTCAAGCTCTGCTGCTTATCTTCTTTATGACTTTGGGCAATTTATTTAACTTCTCTGAACTTGAGAAGGAATGTAAAAAGGGAATTCCTAAAGAAAAAGAATAATTATGGAGCTCACCTTCTAAGGTTGATGTAAAAGTCACATGAGCTAACATATGTAGAAGGCTTGGCATAGTGCCTGACATCTAATAACACCCATTGAAAGTGGCTCTCTAATGATTATGCTAATAAGTGTTCATGATGCATTTTGTATTTTATATTCAAAATTAACATATTTACATTGGGTAAATGCAGGTTAACCTATTAGACCTGTAATAAATGTCAGAGATATGTCTAGTTCACTCTACCACCTATAATCATCCAAGAATTTGAAGTATTGACACTATATAAAGAAGTTTTACCTATAAAAAATCGAATATGCATCAGCTTCCTGATATACTGTGTGGAGCAAAATGTTTTTGCACCAAGAAGGCAAATGCCTCTAAAATACAGTTTCTGTATTTTCAACGAAAAAAAGATGTACAACTTGAGAGTTGTGAGTTAAGTTTTATTTGGGGCAAAATGAGGACTGGAGCCTGGGAGGCAGCATCTCAGCTAGCTCTGAGAGACTGCTCCAAAGCAGCAGTGGGGGAAGGGCAATATATAAGATTTTGGTGAAGAGGAGTTCAATACCATGAAGCACTCAATTTACAAAAGGTTTTTTGTTAGTCCTGAGGGTCTGATGTCCCCATGAAGGGATTTAGTGCTTCTCCAGATATGAGGAGATGCAAAGATTAAGATGATAAAATCTGTTCCTAAAAACATCTGTCTAAAGACCTGTCCCACCAGATTCCCTGGAGCGCAGAGTGTCTCACTCCATCCTGAACTCCCTCAGGGATTATTGAAGGTCAACAGCTACAGCAGCATGGGGCTTAATCTCCCTAGAGGCAGATGGCAAATGCCTTTTTGTTCAGTCCTTGGCAATGCTCTTGGTAAGTGTCAATTTGTAGTTGACAGTATAATACAGAGAATTCATTGAAGGAAAGAGGAAATCACCAGGTTATCTCGATAAAAATTTATTTTCACATACACACACAACTAAAATTAACACTCACCAGAATAAATAGCTGCCAGGTGATGATTCACAGAGAAATGTAAATATTATTAAAAAGGCATGAAATCAATAAAGGAAAAGCTTAAGTGTAAATGTTATTTATATACCAGTAAAATACATAGTTTCTTTTTCTTAATATATGCAAATACTGTCTAATTTGACAATCTAAGATGTTTTGAAGTTAATAACACAGAATAAGATGGTTTAGGGGATAATATGAATGGAAACTTGTAATTTTTAAAAAGTAATACTTGAGTACCCTCTTCAAGAGCTTAAAAAAAATTGCAACCATCATAATGAGGAGAAGATATTATCATTAATTACTTTTCAACAGCAGTGGCAGTGTTTCAAGGTTGTCTTCTGCCTGCAGATTTATTAGCTCCTTCATGGAATATGTCACAAGGGAGGTATTTTTGAAGCAATAACAGAAGTGTGTGAAAAATCTCAGTATGATGCATGAGTGTAATCTCCTTCTTGCAGATGTTAATTCCCTGCTTGTTGCAACTAGAAAGCAGGTGCCAACATATCTGTGAATGTTCTTTCCTGCTGACAGCAGACAGGCAAGTTGGGAAGGATCCTGTAACATTCTAGATGCCACTGATATGTGATAAATCTTAGTAGCTCTGAAGTCTTTCCAAATGCATGAGTAGTTTCAGATGATATTTAGCCCCCTTAAAATTGGAAGATGAAATGTAGCAATTGAAGCTGACTATGTACTCTGAGCTTGGAGGTGAGATATTTCCTCATCATGTGTTGTCTCTGATGAACTCTCAACAAACACAAATAATGGATGCTGTCAAATACCTTCAAAAGTGAATTTATTTTCAAAAGAAAGTATCCTTCAAAGCACTATTCTTTAATGAAAAAATTAAAAAAAAAACATGATAGTAAAAGAAAAACTCAATAAAAAGTTTCAACATTCAAGGTCACATAGCATAACTCTGTAATCTGAAGGTGATAGAAATGAGAAGAGTGGGAAGAAATGTGAAAGCTATGATCAATAAAAGAGAGTTTATATTCTCCTTATAGAACAAATAGATTAGAAAAAGGGGATATCAAAATATGTTAGTTTTTTTTTTTTGTAATAGACATTGGCTTTCAGAATTAGTGTGACTTCCAAACTGACAACTAATAAAAAAATACAGTACATTTTACCCAGGAGATGACCTTAACTGTCTAATATAATGATTCGTTATCTGAACAAATGCAGAAGAAAATGAGTTTTCTGTGTTATTGTTGAGTTCTAATTGTCCAAATAACTTTAATATATTTCCATGTACCGAGAACCTCTAGTAATATCCTCCAGAATTATGAATGTAGGAAGTAAGCGGGGCTAGTATTGAATTTTTAGCATGTGCAAAACATAGTTATAAATACTGGATGTGAAAAATAATTACTTTTACAAAAACTTTTAAAATAGTCTTACTTTCCTAATTTAAAAATGAGGAAATTGAAGCATGGAGTAATCATATAGCACCACAAAGCAGTTAAATTTTAATCACATCAAACATCTGAATCTAGTAATATCCTCCAGAATTATGAATGTAGGAAGTAAGCGGGGCTAGTATTGAATTTTTAGCATGTGCAAAACATAGTTATAAATACTGGATGTGAAAAATAATTACTTTTACAAAAACTTTTAAAATAGTCTTACTTTCCTAATTTAAAAATGAGGAAATTGAAGCATGGAGTAATCATATAGCACCACAAAGCAGTTAAATTTTATCACATCAAACATCTGAACCAAAGGTATTTGTCTCCAAAACTACCTTCTAGACTTTTGTAATAAAAAAAAAAAAAAAAAGCCCTTAGATGAATGAATCAAAAGAAGAGTTTACTTCTAGTTAAGAAAATGCACCTAAACTTAAAGATGAGAACAAGAAAAAATAGGAAGGAAGCAGTTACAAAAGATAAGCAAGAAAACCATTACCAAGCTTTGTATTCTATTAAACTTGATCATCTATAGATAAGCCAATATATTTAAAAATATGGAGGGAAGTTTTGTTAATAGTTCTTTTGCTGTTGTTGTTCAGTCTCTATAAGTTGTGTCCAACTGTTGCGACGTCATGAACTGCAGCGCACCAGGCTTCCCTTTCCTTTAATATCTGCCAGAGCTTGCTCAAACTTATGTCTATTGAGTTGGTGATGCAATCCAACCATCTCATCCTCTGTTGCCTTCTTCTCTTGTTTTCAATCTTTCCCAGAATCAGGGTCTTTTCCAATGAGTCAGCTCTTTGCATCATGTAGCCAAAGTATTGGAGCTTCAGCTTCAGCAACCGTTCTTTTAATTAATATTTAGGATTGATATATACTGCTGCTGCTAAGTCACTTCAGTCGTGTCCGACTCTGTGTGACCCCATAGACGGCAGCCCACCAGGCTCCCCCATCCCTGGGATTCTCCAGGCAAGAATACTGGAGTGGGTTGCCATTTCCTTCTCCAATTCATGAAAGAGAAAAGTGAAAGTGAAGTCGCTCAGTCTGTCCGACTGTTAGCGACCCCATGGACTGCAGCCCACCAGGCTATTCTGTCCATTGGATTTTCCAGGCAAGAGTACTGGGGTGGGGTGCCATTGCCTTCCCCGGGGAGAGATATATTACACTTTGATACGTAAGTATGCTATTTATTGTGCTAGAGGGTGATAAGTGGTCTGTCAAAAGAAAACCATGTGATGGTTATGTTATGCATAGAGATTGTAAGTGTGGGTTATAATTTCAAAATGAAGATTAAAGTGGGCATCACAAAGAAGGGCACACTTGAGCCAGTGCTTGGAGATTTCCATTAGGAAATCTGGGGAGATATTTTCCAGGCAGATGGAATTCAGGGGCAAATGCCCTATGTAGAGGTGTCATGTTCCAAAAACAAGAACACCACTCCCACAGCCCCTTTCCCCATATGATTTGAAGGGAAGGAACTATCAGGAGAGCAGAAAATGAACTTGGAGAAGAAGCAGCTGTCAAATGAGATTCTTGTATCCAATTTCAGGACTTGGATTCTGCTTATATTTTCAGAGGAGAGCCAGAAATGTGTCCAAACGTCCAATATGAAGGAAAAATACAATGAGGAATGACATCATGTATTTGAAGAATGATGGTCTAAAGATGTGAAAAATGAAAATGTCACCAATGAAAACAAAGAGATTAGTAGGCAGAGTAGATTTGGAGTAAAAACATGAATTATACTATGTTATTGTGTGTATGTGCTCAGTTGCTCTGTCATGTCCAACTCCTTGCGACCCCATGGACTGTAGCCCACCAGGTTCCTCTGTCTGTGGAATTTTTCAGGCAAGAATACTGGAGCAGGTTGCCATTTCCTACTCCAGGGGATCTTCCCAACTCAGGGATTGAACTGACATCTCCTGCACTGGCAAGTAGATTCTTTATCACTGTGCTACCTGGGAAGTCCAGGGTACTACATTATTAGATATGTAGAATTTGAATTTTGAATGTCTGTTAGGCTCCAGTTGAGGTGTTAGGTAGCAGTTGGACTAATGAATCTGGATTTCAGGTGAAAAAGACTAGAAACTGTATTTTGGAGTCATTGGCACATAAACTATGAGGCTGCATTAGATAACCACTGTAGTGAAGAAGTAGAGATCTGAGGATCTGAGCAGTCATCATTATGAAGTCAGAGACAAAGGAAGGGAAAAACAAAACAAAACTAAACTAAACAAGAGTTAGGAGAACAAACAAGACTAGTGACCTGAAGATAAAACAAGGAAAGCCTATCAAGGAAGATATAAAGATCAAGGGAATTGTATGCTGCTGATGGGTCATGTAAGACAAAGAATGAGAATCATATATTGGATTTAGTAAGATGAAAATCACTGATTACATCAACAAGAACACATTTGCTAGGACGGGATTAATCCATGATCAGTGTGGCTTCATAAAAGAGTGTGTAGAGAGAATTTGACAACAGTGTGGGTGAACAACTCTTTTAAAGAACTTACCTGAAAAGGGAAACGCAGAGGAATGGATTTGTAGTTGATATGGAAAAGAGGATCAGTCAGAAGTAATTATTTGTAGTTTTTTAGATTTTAAGTTTAGTTCAGTGTCTCAGTTGTGTCCGACTCTTTGTGACCCCACGGACTGCAGCATGCCAGGCCTCCCTGTCCAGTAACTCTTTCAAAGAACTTACCTGAAAAGGGAAATGCAGAGGAATGGATTTGTAGTTGATATGGAAAAGAGGATCAGTCAGAAGTAATTATTTGTAGTTTTTTAGATTTTAAGTTTAGTTCAGTGTCTCAGTTGTGTCCGACTCTTTGTGACCCCACGGACTGCAACATGCCAGGCCTCCCTGTCCAGCACCAACTCCTGGAGTTTACTCAAACTCATGTCCATTGAGTCAGTGATGCCATCCAACCATCTCATCCTCTGTTGTTCCCTTCTCCTCCTGCCTTCACTCTTTCCCAGCATCAGAGTCTTTTCAAATGAATCAGTTTTTTTGCATCAGGTGGCCAAAGAATTGGAGTTTCAGCTTTTATAATTTTAAATAAGAGGAATTTCAGAATATTTTTATGCTGATGAAAATAATCTAGTATGTTGGGTAATTTTTAGTGTCACTGTGACTAGTCTATTCTTCCCAGTTACCTGGTCAAATACCAATCTAGAAGTTGCTGTATAGATAATTTTCAGACATGATTAATATTTCAATCAGTAGACTTTGAGACCCCAGTTCGATTCCTGGGTCAGGAAGATCTGCTGTAGAAAGAATAGGCCACCCACTCCAATATTCTTGGGCTTCCCTTGTAGCTCATCTGATAAAGAACCTGCCCAAAGTATGGGAGATCTGGGTTTAATCCCTGGGTTGGAAAGATCCCCTGGAAAAAAGAAAGGCTTCCCACTCCAGTAATCTGGCCTATAGAATTCCATGGACTATCCATGGGGTCGCAAAGAGTCAGACATGACTGAAGGACTTTGATTTTCACTTTCTGACTTTGAGTAAAACATATTACCCTCTCCAATGTGGATGGATTTCATCAAATCAGCTGATGACTTTAAGAGAAAACATTCTGAAATCTACCTAGGAGAAAGTAATTTTGCCTCCATATTTTTCCATTTGTTTCCCTCTATATCACCCCTTCTTAAGAGAAGGAAATGGCAAACCACTCCAGTATTCTAGCTTGGAGGATCCCATGGAGAGAGGGGCCTGGTAGTCCATGGGGTCACAAAAAGTCAGACATGCCTGAGGGACTAATACACCCCTCTTGATCCTATTCTGATTAATCCCATTTATCTGGAAAAACTTGACTAATATAGAATTAAGCACATAAAATTACTGAGATGAAATTTTTGAGTGGGTAAAAGGAAAATAATCCAATGTACATATAAAAGGACTCATAATTAAGACATGGTCATTTCTTCTAGAGGAGTTCTTAAAATTTTTATACCATAGACTTTTGGGAAAGGTGCAGAAGCCTATTGTCCTTTTATCAAAGTACTATTTTAGAACTTAAAACCAATCATATGTCAATGCTTGTGTCCATATACATTTAAAAACATAAAGTTGTATTATAGTAACATGTGTTTCTCTATCAATGGTTTAAATAACAAGTTGAAGTGGTAAGTTTGTGATTGTTTTTAAGCTATGATAAATATAAAGAATATCTTAGAAGACTGTAAGAATTATAACATAATTTGAAACTATGTGCTTTCTAACAATGATGGAGTTTGAAATAGTGCAGTTCAATGATTGCCTGTATTCATAATTTAAAGAAATATAAAATGTCAGTTAGAAATTAGTGAAAATAAAGATATAGGTTATTTTCATCAAAATTCATGAGCTAACTCTAGTTTCCATCCATGAGAAATTTAGGGGCTGTTGGCACTTAGTTGGCACCTGCTCTACAGAGATTGAAAGGCCATTAGATGAAACTGTGCAAATGGTACAAAAAGATAGAATTGGTATTGGGAGTTGGTAAGTTTGTCTTTAATTGCCTCTAATGATTGATGACAGGAGGAGAAGGGGAAGACGGGATGAAATGGTTGGATGGCATCACCAACTCAATGGACATGGGTTTGAGTGGACTCCAGGAGTTGGTGATGGACAGGGAGGCCTGGCGTGCTGCAGTTCATGGGGTTGCAAAGAGTCGGACATGACTGAGCGACTGAACTGAACTGAATGGTCTAAGACACAGAATATCAGCTGCTGGTGAGAAATAGGAGGTGTAGCGATTTGGAGACAGGAGAAGGTAGGTAATAACTGGCTGAAAGAATGAATGTCCTAAAGAAGCCTCAGTTCAGTTCACTTTAGTCGCTCAGTCATGTCCAACTCTTTGCAACCCCATGAACCACAGCATGCCAGGCCTCCTTGTCCATCACCAACACCCAGAGTTCACCCAAACCCATCTCCATTGAGTCAGTGATGCCATCCAACCGTCTCATCTTCTGTCATCCCCTTTTCCTCCTGCCCTCAATCTTTCTGAGCATCAGGGTTTTTTCCAGTGAATCAACTCATCACATAGGGTGGCCAAAGTATTGGAGTTTCAGCTTCAACATCAGTCCTTCCATGAACACCCAGCCAGGACTGATCTCCTTTAGGATGGACTAGTTGAATCTCCTTGTAGTCCAAGGGACTCTCAAGGGTCTTCTCTAACACCACAGTTCAAAAGCAGCAATGTTCTGCACTCAGCTTTCTTTATAGTCCGACTCTCACATCTATACATGACCACTGGAAAAACTATAGCCTTGACTAGATGGACCTTTGTTGGCAAAGTAATGTCTCTGCTTTTTAATATGCTATCTATATTAGTCATAAGTTTCCTTCCAAGGAGTAGGCATCTTTTAATTTCAAGGCTGCAGTCACCATCTGCAGTGATTTTGGAGCCCAAAAAATAAAGCCTGACACTGTTTCCACTGTTTCCCCATCTATTTCTCAAGAAGTAATGGTACCAGATGCCATGATCTTCGTTTTCTGAATGTTGAGCTTTAAGCCAAATTTTTCACTCTCCTCTTTCACGTTCATCAAGAGGCTTTTTAGTTCCTCTTCACTTTCTGCCATAAGGGTGGTGTGACCTGTGTATCTGAGTTTATTGATATTTCTCCCGGCAATCTTGATTCCAGCTTGTGCTTCTTCCAGCCCAACGTTTCTCATAATGTCCTCTGCATATAAGTTAAATAAGCAGAGTGACAATATACAGCCTTGACCTACTCCTTTTCCTATTTGGAACCAGTCTGTTGTTCCATGTCCAGTTCTAACTGTTGCTCCCTGACCTGCATTTAGGTTTCTCAAGAGGCAGGTCAGGTGGTCTGGCATTCACATCTTTTCTGAAATTTTCACAGTTCATTTTGATCCACACAGTCAAAGGCTTTGGCATAGTCAGTAAAGCAGAAATAGATGTTTTTCTGGAACTCTCTTGCTTTTTCCATGATCGAGCAGATGTTGGCAATTTGATCTCTGGTTCCTCTGACTTTTCTAAAACCAGCTTGAACATCTGGAAGTTCACGATTTGTGTATTGCTGAAGCCTGGCTTGGAGAATTTTGAGCATTACTTTACTAGTGTGTGGGGTGAGTGCACCTGTGCAGTAGTTTGAGCATTCTTTGGCATTGCCTTTCTTTGGGATTGTAATGAAGTAGATAAATGAATAATAGATAAGTTACGTAGACATAGACGTATGAAGTTTCCTCAAGGAATGTTACCTCCAATAGGTCAAGTAAGCAAAGTAAAAATCAGCCAATACAAGTGCCAAATAAATCTTTAAAGATAAATAATATTTTAGCCAATAAATGATACCCATTGCATGTTTTATACAAATTGATAATTTCAGTGAAGTGAGTAACAAACATTTTTATCTAATTGTTTTTGGCATATATATATANTAGGTCAAGTAAGCAAAGTAAAAATCAGCCAATACAAGTGCCAAATAAATCTTTAAAGATAAATAATATTTTAGCCAATAAATGATACCCATTGCATGTTTTATACAAATTGATAATTTCAGTGAAGTGAGTAACAAACATTTTTATCAAATTGTTTTTGGCATATATATATATGTAATACTTATTTCAATCAGAATAAATACAAATATGTATGTACCTGTTTTTAATTGCTTGCTATTATTTACTAGTTCTTTCAACATTTTTCAAGAGCTTCCACTCTGCTGTTTCCAAAACCCCTTTCACTTTCCTAGCTACATGATGAAAAAGTTGTAAAATATAGGTTGGATAATAGGGATCCAAATGGTGCTAGGGACTAAGAATCATCCTCCTTTTTTCTCTGGATCACATTAAAGAAGGGATAAGACAGAATAGTAGCGCTGAGTGTAAAGTGAGAAAACCAACTAAGCAAGAGGCTCTCTATATTTAGCAAACTTTCACAAGTGTTCAGAGCTTAGAGAAAATACAAATAATCTTAGCTCCTAAGTTTTGGTGTCAGTGACATGCAGGCAAGAATTTTTATTTCTAAAATTAAAAACAATTATTCTTAAGCAAATTTGTTCTGTTGAATAGAGAGATTCAGATGCAGGATAGGCAGTGCCAAGAAATCATTTTCAAAATAAATGTTCTATTCTCTATTAATAACAGTCCTAGTAGATTTAGAAATAGATCTCATAAATGTTCATATTTATAACATTAATAGGAATATTTGAACAATTAACATTATAATGCTTCAATATAACATATAGATTGCTTATATGTCCAAGACATTATTTTAATAACTAGATAAAAAGTAGAGACAAAATTATGATTTATTAGGAGAATTGCCTTTCATTAAATGACTAAATTACATATTTCATTACAAGTAATGAAATATCCTTTTAAACATTAGAAGATAGATGCATTCATTTTTCAATAATAATAATGATTGATCATTTATTCATTAATTCACAAATTGTAGTTAACATGTTTTATTTGTTTTATTCCATATTTAAAGTTTTAAAATTTATTACAGATGATAAATCATGCATAAAAATGGTTATAAAACAAATTAAGATGCCATGAATTTTAAAGAAAATAAAGTGTACTCATGATGAACTAATAAAATGCTAGTCTCAAAAAGCTTAGGTTCATTTATTCTCAAGTACATACTGATTGCCAAATATTTGTCATAGTCTTTGTAAGGGGTTGATTATAAAAGAAAGAGTAACACAGATGCAATTATTGTATTGATAGCTATGGTTCATTTGAAGACTATACATATACATACATGTATGTGTATAGTTNAGCTTAGGTTCATTTATTCTCAAGTACATACTGATTGCCAAATATTTGTCACAATCTTTGTAAGGGGTTGATTATAAAAGAAAGAGTAACACAGATGCAATTATTGTATTGATAGTTATGGTTCATTTGAAGACTATAAATATACATACATGTATGTGTATAGTTGCAAGTGTGTGCATGTGTATGTATGATGGCACATGATGGAATTACTATGGTGGAAAATGTACCACACTCTGCTCAAAAAGAGGTTATGTAGATAATTTCATCTTTATGATCAATGAAGCCTATTGGACATTAGGGCCTTTAAGGGGAAACAAACAAAATGCAAGGTGTGTAGAGGAAAGGAAGAAACTAACCGAGGGTTCAGCTTTGGAAAGGGGACACTAGACAGGCTTTTGAGACATGAAAGAAACATTAAAAAGACAGTAAGAGAGTTGAGGTCAGTATAAAGCACTGAAATGAAGTTATTCTTTTCCCATAATGACACTCTTTAAAACCAAGCCTGAAGAATAAGGTTACCTGTTTTTAAAAGTTATTTCATTAATTCATTTTAATATTTCATAAAGATTAAATATCTTAATGCAATAAATTCCCTTATCTATATAACACAAATGATACTCAAATCCTATAATTTCCCATTTAATATGCTCCTTCAATTTGTAGAGCAATATATGAAAACACAGGGATAGTCTGTGTAGTCATTTTATTTTACAAAATAGTGAGCAAAGGTGAGAAATGGGATAGAGAAATGGAAAATTCCAAATACAAGTTATTAATTATATTAGAGAAAATCAAAGTTACTCTGTGTTTTCCTTGGGAATAGATATTTTCATTACATTGTACAAATATGACATTTTCATTAAAATCTAGTTCACTTTTTGCCTCTTGACTTCAAGCATATAATTATATTCTGTTTTAGCCACTGAATAACACAGGGAAAATAATTCTATTATACTGTATATTAATCAGAATCCATTTTTGCTTATACAACCTGTCTCTAAGTGGTGGTAATTATTTGTTTTGAATATTTTTCTGAATCTTGACATGAACACTCATTTAAAAATCATTCTCAATTAGATAAATGCTCATAGTTTTCTGAACAGAGGATTTTGTTAGTCTTTCTAAGTTACCAACACAGTTAATCCTGGGGCAAAGTCATATTTATCAGTTATACTATACTGGCATATCAATGCCTTTAAAAGTCTACTTGTATAGCTCTGATATCAAAATTGTTTTTTCATTTTCAGGAATTTGATCTTGTCTTTTGGTATGCTTGTTGTTTGTATGTTTATTTATTTGTTATTCATTTGAATGCTGGTCATTATTTATACAATGTCAATTTCTCAATGAGAATTTTCTTTATTCAAGTGAGGCTTACAATTTCTTCTGTTTAAGGTCAGGTCGTTTAATACAGACAGAAGCTGAGAATACTCAAAACTAAGATTAAGTTTTTGAAGAATGGTCTTTGGTGCTTTCTATAGCATAGCACTCCATGGATCATAATTGAAACCCTAAGATTTTATCTTTTCTCTTTGGTAGTCTGTGAACTCCATTTTTCTGTCTTTCCAAATACCAGAGATGTCAATAGCCAAACTCTGCTTGGTTTCTTAGTTTCTTAGCTTCCATTTAAGTGGCATTTCCCCATGAGCCACTTACAAAGTGCAATACAAAGCACTGTTACATGAGTTTTAGCTAATCTCTGAACTTTTCTTCTTTATGGTACTTTTGTCCCTTACGCCCTGAATTACTTGGTAGCTTTAACAAGTCTTCAAATATTTTTCAAGTATTTTTTATTGTTGACATTGTTGTTAATTGAGCCTCACTTTTCTGGTTATTTTTAATGATTTCCTCTGAATCTGTTGGTAAATAATAAATGAATCTGTCATTTACAAGTAAATTGTATTTATCTGTGCCTCATTCATTTCCCCCACTAGAAATATGCAGTCATGTATTTCAATAGAACTCTAAATCTTTTAAAATATATTTTACATCAACAAAAGTAAGCACATTCAGAAAACAAAGAAGTACAGACACATATATACCTGTTCACAGTTTGACTTATCCTTTGCTTTTCTTTGCCAGGGTTTCAGCTCTTCTCCAAAACATAGCAAAGTAGACTAACATGTCCAGATTTCACATCATTATACATAAGAACTGATTAGAAAATAAAACACTTGTGTATTTTTTCCACTCATGAAAATAATGATTTATAAAGAAGTTTGAATCTTCTTAAAAGATTTCATTAGATACACTATACATTAATATTACATATTAGCACAGATTAACACTAAATCTTCAAAATATGGTATGTATATTATGCTTAACAACACATCTCAGTTCGAACATCATATTTTACCTTCACATTAGCTACATATGACTAACAGCCACTATATTTGAAATTACAGTACTAGTTCAATTTCAGTATTATCTTTATAACTAACAAATGAGTATGGTAATCAATAAACTATGTTCCTTTAATGTAACCTAGATAATACTTATAAAGTACTTCATAAGGAAAACATAATACAGAGAACATTCTAATTAATGTCAAGATGTATATAATTTTTACATTTTATTCTCTTCCATATTGCATATCATTATTTAAAATTAGGACATATTGGTAGTTATCACCAAGTGCTCTTTATTTACAAATCCAGAGGCATTGCAGTTTGGATTTTCTTTTAAAATTAGTTATTTTATTAAGTAAAACAGCCTGCAAAGAGAGAATTGAGATGCAGTTGCATATTAATTGCCTAGAGTCTTTCATAGATTTTTGCTAAGTTAAGTTTTTAGGCTACATTGTACTAGAAAATACTATACAATTTTAAGGACCATGGGCTATATTATATTCATNAGTAAAACAGCCTGCAAAGAGAGAATTGAGATGCAGTTGCATATTAATTGCCTAGAGTCTTTCATAGATTTTTGCTAAGTTAAGTTTTTAGGCTACATTGTACTAGAAAATACTATACAATTTTAAGGACCATGGGCTATATTATATTCATCTGTTTATCTCAAAGACATTTACAAGATTGACTGGAGTATATTTAAATTATTTTATGAAACATTTTTATTCTCAACTTATAATTAATATTTTCCAGATATTTATTTTTTTCTGAGAGGCTGGTGGTGGGCAATTTCTGATTTGATGTCTGATTTTGAGAGGTTCCAGAAAGCATGCATGGATGGTAATAATCTTTTTTTACAGAATGGTTTCCAAAATGATGAGAAAAAGCAATAAAATTCTAATTTAATTAAAAAAATATCATTTGTTTTGGTACATTTGAGTCATATAATCTATACTTCATTTTATGCAGTGCCAGCAACAGCTTTCACAAAGCTACATAATAGTGTTTTCTGAGATATTCAGCTTTTCTGAGAAGTGGAGTTTGAGAAAGAGGAGGAGAGATATTGGGAATGATATTTGAAAATTATTAAAACATATACTTCTTTGATATAGTTTGCTATGAACTTATAGCCAAAGGTCATACTACCAGGTTTATTATCTTTGAAACAGAAATTAGTCATTTATAAAATTAGTAACATAGTATGGATATATAAGTGATTGCAACACTTACCAATGTTTGGATACAAAGATAAAACCATTCTTACCCATAGATTTCTAGTTTCATTAAATCACAGAAAATGAGTTTTATGACCAGTCCTCCAGATGGGCAAATGTTCACATGCCACACAACATTTTGCAGATTTATATGAAAAGCAATCTGTAACCATATGCATATTAAAAATGAGAAAATGAATCTTCAAATACACATGGATTGCCGTTAGGTGTACAGCTGTACAAATTGGAACTTTTCCTTCCAATGGTTGACCTGATGCCCTTTTACTGTTTGTCAGCTGTGGTGACTAATAGAGATTAACCTTTACAAGAAATTAAACTCCTGAACATAAACAGTGTTTCCTTGTACTGGTAACTTATGAGAATAACTTATGCATTCTACCCAAAATGAGACATGAATTTTGCATCATCCACAGTTATCATACCCAGAAATAGAAGGGTGTACAGAGTCCCATATTTATTTTAGTCTCACAGAATTTATTTCCTTATTTTTTTGTATAATAGCAAAAGTATCACTAATAGAAAAATAATATCTATCAAAATATTTTGGTCAAGATTAAAATGTTTTAAGCACTGGTGTAATCAGAGATAATTTATTATCCATACATTTTCTAAAATCCTGTTTCTCAATTTTTAATGATAGCATAAATATAATAACATAAGTACAAAACATATAATAGCATAAATTATGATAAATACTACCTAAGAATTCTCTTCCTTCTCTTTCTCCCGCTTTGTGGTCTTCTCTCTCTCTTACTATCAGAGTTTAATGATTCTTTAATTTCCTCCTACTCATGGTTAATTGGTGGAATTCAAAGATTTATAAGAAAGCATATTACATTTGTTCTTTTATAATGAAATAAAATTATTATATGATGCATGTAATCTATATCAACAATTCCAAGGGCTTGACTCCTAAGTTTTATAAAGACAAAGAGTTTCTTATTTGACTTAATGCTAACATGACTTGGAATTTTGCCAGGCATATAGTAAACCTTCAAAAATTGCTAAAATAAAACAAATCCTACTGTGGATGCTGTTACAGATCTTTAGAAAATCAATTACCATTAAATTGTAAAAAAAGTACAATTTTCTTATAGACATGCTTTTCATATTTTCCTCATAAAAGTCATGTTTTGTTAAATGCTAAGTTCCACATGTGAAATTATTTCACATGATATAAAAGTAATAATCAGTGAATAAATCATAGCTTTTAATATAGTTTTACATTTTTTAATTCTCAAGGTCATTCTAAGCTACTTTCAGATTTTATTAAATGTATTCTATAATCACACAAATAGTCCTGTATTCTGTACAGGCTTCTCTAGGAAGTTAGGTCATTAATGTATTTTTCTTGCCTGTGTGTCCCTTCAGCAAATTCCTGAGCAGATAAATCCCACCAGTGGTCTCATTGACCCATAAACTAAATGTTTTGAACTTTGGTAGTTGTAACAATGTTACATTATCAAAAATGGATTTTTTGGAATAAACATGAAGCTCAAATTTCTGTAATGAGTTGCTAATTATGAAATCAAAGTTAATTTTGGCAAAAATACGGCAGAATATAAATTATCACAAGGATCAACAATTTTCTATGTGCATCGTTTGTAACTCTGCTAGTTTACTATCAGTGTAAATCTTTACATGTAATTTTGATTTACATTTTTATATTGTCTTAACACAGAATAGTGTGACAAATATTTAATAATATAATATAAATGTGTTATAAAATATAAAATAAATGTGTTATTTTACAAATGTTGAGGATACATTGATTATTAAAAATAACAATTAATTAGAAACACCACTGATTTAAGAGTTATAGTTTTTTTCCTTCATGTTCCCCCAAGTCAATTTTATTCCCCAGCTCTGACTCCAACTTGTCTAGCTTCCTCTCCAGAAGGAATTACAGATCACACACTTACCTATTGTCTTTCCAAACTCTGTGTTTCTATTTTTTGCCAGAAATGACCAGACTGATTGACCAGGCCTGGAAACTTTTTGCAAAATGTGTGACTTGACCTAACAATACCACACAATAGAAATAACATACAATAGGAAACCACTAACCCTAGTTTTGTGCTATGACTACTGGGGAAAAAAATAATTTAATTTATAGTTTCCACAACTGTAAAATGGTGATCTATTTTTGGATTGGTTTAAAAATTACAATGTTCTTATATAAAAGCTGGCACAAAATTTACCTGGAAAATTCTTTCTTCATTCAATACTTATTGGTGATATTCCTTCAACTCTTCTTTCAAACTTTCTCCGAGATCTTCCATTTTTGTTAGGCAGAACCAAAATTTCTGTAATCATGTGGATGTCTAAACAGATGATGTTGGCAACTAAGGAGAATGTTTACACTTTTTATAAATCTAGCCTCAACAGAGAGAAAGCAGAAACTCTTCTATATTTTATAAGCTGTTAAATGCTTTATGGCAAATTATAATCACACATTAATAGCCAGCCTCTACTGATTGTCTATCTGAAATAAAGTTTTATTAAAACACATAAAATATTTCATTTATGTGTCATATTAACAGTTTCTTCTGTTTAAAAGTGTACATTGCCATGAACTAGTTACTTCTTTCTTGACTAAGAGAGCTTCAAATATGGATAAATGACATATATTAATAAGCCACTTACATATAATTTAGTGTTTCTAAATGCAACTTTTCCTCTTAATTAAGTTAAGCATTCTTCTTGCAATTCTGGTTAACAATGCTAATTTTAAAATTTTTTTAATATTGGAAAACAAAGCCAGATTTTATATTTTATTCAAATTACCTTTATTCTAAATAAGAATCTTCTAGAAGAATTTTTTTTTCCTGTGGTAGAAATGGCAACCCACTCTAGTACTCTTGCCTGGAAAATCCCATGGACCGAGGAGCCTGGTAGGCTACAGTTCATGGGGTCACAAAGAGTCAGACATGACTGAGCAACTTCACTTCACTTCATGGTAACCCCAAGCAGTGTTTTTTTTTTTTTTTTTCCAAACAGTGTTTATTGAAGTTTTTCAAAATACAAAAATAAAATTAAGATCCAATATGTTCTCTAGCAATCTCAATATGAACATGAATTGTGCCAGGTATTATTATCATATCCAAGGATATTTCATTGCTTCTCATTGATCCATCTAAATCAATAATCTTCTGGGTCCAAGGTTTACAATGCCTCACTTCCCTCAGCCCCCCAAAGAAGAGTAGTTTCATGCATACCCTGCCTTCTTGGAGATAGGGAATATAAAAAAAAAAATTTACTGAAACCATATTATTCTTACAATACACATATAAGTAAGGCAGAAAGATTTATCATGCACATTTGTATATAAAGAAAATAATACATCTAGTCATATGGACAGTTGCCCTAGAAGACTTATCTGTAAAAAAGCTTACTTGGGCTACCCTGAAAATTCTGAAATTTGAGTACTTTAATAGCTGTGATTTGACATGGCTATTCATTGACTAGCATAGGCTATTCATTTATCCATTTTCTATCATCAACATACACGACATCCCCAAAAGCTATTTCAGTGTTACTGAGAGAGGAAAGAAAGAGTCCTTGTTAAATATCCCAGTTCTTGCATATGTTAAGTGTTAGATGGACATCACATCTGTTTCTGTATTCTACACGGCCCCCCACCAACATGTATATTTTCTAGAAAAGCATTCAACATGTTCTCCTCTTGTTTTACACGATGTTGAATCTCATGAACTACACCTATTCTACATTGGTTTGTTTGTTTTCTCTAACATGCTAAATCCTCAGTCACAGAGTTCTGTTACAGTGATACAGGCCAAGTAAACCTGATTTATCAACAGGATTGTTCATGGAAAACATGTAAATCTTAAGCCCAATCAGTGAGAAAACCTTTTGAGATATTTTTCTTCTGTGCTTGTTCTTGCTTTTGTTTTCTATTAATGGCAGATAAGGAAGGCTCATTTTTTCCCCCATCTGATTATGATACTCTTAAAAATAGAAGTGCATGACTGTCTGCAGTCATAGCTTCCACTGTGTAGAGAGAACACGTCTTGAGAAAGAAGTGAAAACAAAAAGAAATCAGAAAGAATAGAGATCAAAGAGGAGAGACAGTGCTCGACTCTATAATTCTAGTCATTTCTTCGGTTATATACATTCCTGATATATTGATTTCTTTTTACAAAAGCTATTCAATTCAACTTTTTTTCTGCCTAAATTAGTTGGAATCCTTTTGCAAACAAATAAGTGCTAGTAATCTAATGTTTTAATATTATAATAAGTACTAAGTTACATACTTTGAGAATTTTAAGGTGCCCCCAATTTATCCTCTTTCCCCTTGCAGGTTCTGCATCAACTGAAAAGTGAAAGTGAAAGTGAAGTCACTCAGTCGTGTCCGACTCTTTGTGACCCCGTGGACTGTAACCCACCAGGCTCCTCTGTCCATGGGATTCTCCAGGCAAGAATACTGGAATGGGTTGCCATTTCCTTCTCCAGGGGATCTTCCCAACCCAGGGATCGAACCCAGGTCTTCTGGATTGTGAGCAGACGCTTTAACCTCTGAGCAACCAGGCAGATAACTGACATTGGATAATATGCCTTGGATGTTTGACAATAGGGCTTTGATCCCATACTCCAGAACTGGAGAAACTTATCCTCTTTATAAGAGGCTGTGCTGGACTTTAATGTCTGTTGGAAAGAACTTATCATGGTGAGTTACATTATGGAGTAACAAAGAACTTGTTTCTTTTTCTTCTAAATACTCTCATAAGGCAGGTAATTCCTTCTGTCTAGAGGAGGAAGCAGTGAGAGAATAGATAATAGACCAGAAGAGTTACACTGATGGGTGTCCTATCCTCATGAAAGGAAACATCAGGATTTGTAAATCTGCCCTCCTAACTTGATGAAAGTGAAGGAGGAGAGCGAAAAAGTTGGCTTAAGGCTCAACATTCAGAAAACGAAGATCATTAAAATGACAGGCAATTTGTTTAAAAATAGTTTGCTGTTATGTAAAACATGACATTTTCTGTTAGAAAATTCTACTACTTTTGTAGCCAGTATGTTTGGTGTAATTTAATTAGTTTCTTAAGCATGCTTTTGCATCCTAATTATATAAAAATGATTTGAAACATGAACTTTAGATGGAAATGAACAAACTTAACAGGAAAATTGATATTAATCTTTTAAAAATCTAATCTGTGTTGTCAACAAATGTCAAGGATGGTATGACTCTAGTCTAACATTCAGCTTCAGGTAATACTTATGTAGCTTTTCTTCCTGCTACAAAGAAACCATATTTCTGCATTACATTCCCTACATTTTCTCTTTATACAACCATAAAACAAAAACTGTAGAATCAGAATAAAAGTGGATACGAAAGTTGTTACTGCTATGAGTTGGATTTTCAAAGAGACTGCTAAAATAGGGCAGCACTTTCAGGGATTCAAAATGATTGTCACTTTTTCATTGCCAGATGCAAATAATAGAAAAGTCTAACCATTTTTGCTTCTGTATCTCCCCCTCTTCTTTTTCTATCCATGTATTAATAATTCAACATGAATACTTGCCTTGCATTGCATTGCTTGAGATTTTGAGTCCGCAAGTGCAAAACTGAGACAAAATGAAATAATTCTCATAAATTTCTCCTACATCTAGCAGCATTCTTAGACAACATTCTTCAGACATGTGAGTCCATAGATTCTGAAAAATAAGTCTAAATTAAAATTTTAGAAACAAAAAAATAAAAATTATATTCTGCATTTTGTGTTATCGCTCATTAGCAAAACAATGGAAAACAGTCATGGCTGAAATATCAAGTTGGTAAGAAGTCAAATTTATTCATGCAAAAGTCACTTGTGGATTATTGGAGAAGAGTGGGATCAAGTAAATAGGTGTTTTTACTTTGACATGGATGCTAGAGTTCTAAGCAAGTAATTTTTAGCTATGTGATTAGTCTAAACAGTGTTTGACTAAGTTATTTCAGGAGATGATTTAAATTTATTTTCATATTGCTCTTGAATGTTATAGTAATAAAAATTACCTTCCCAGCAAAGAACCTCTACCTAAATTATAATATAAATAAAAGTTGCCAATGGAACATTTTCAACTGAATTTTCAAAATGTTATGGTCTTGATTTTTATATTCTGTATGTCTCTAGTGTATTTGTTAATAATTGTGTCTTTAAGTGATTATTTTTGGGTATTTGGCAAGAAGCAATGTGCACCAAATATACTATAAGTCTTAACTCTTCCACTGAAAAAAGGATTATTTTTGGAGCAAACTAATTTCTCAAATTAAGCAATTTCTCATTAAGAAAACCATTATTAAATGAAATAATTCCATACCAGGCACAATACAATTATCATATATCAATAGGTATAAAATATGCATTAAAAATCATGTATGGAAGTGATTTAAAAGATCTAGCGACTAACCATAACCCAGAAGCTAGGCAAAGTTGAGACACTGATGCTATTTCTGTATAAATAAAAGTACACAGAAGTAGCTCTGGCAATCATATTTACTGAAAATTTCAGAGTTGTTTCTTCAGAGGGGCTTTCTAAACACCTCATAGTATGTTTCAAAGGAAATTTATGTCTCAAGCAAAGAAATAAAAATTCAAACATTGAACAATTTTTTGATTGTTTTTCTGTTGACCTCTACAGAATATTGCCATCTGGTTCTTTTTGTCTCATTTAAAACTCTTTCCATATAAAGCTCCTGACATCTTTTCTCATTCAAAAAAACAAAATTCGTATGTATACTGTCTGTTATGACAAGTATAGTTAAAAGCAAGACCAATTATTTCATACAAGAAAATAGCAACAAAATAATACATATATATACACATACAACATATATACACACAGGAACATATGTACATATATGCATATTTTCCCTTTATCCTTAAGGGTTCTATATTTTAATTTGGAAATAGTCATTTCAGACTTTAGCTAGTGCCGTTATTGAAAGTCTGATTAGGTATTATCCTGATTTGCTTTTCGTTATACTATAGATTTATTATTTAACAAGTTAAATGATTTCTTTAAAAGAAGTTAAGAAAATATTTCTTCACCATGCTTTAAAATATTAGTTTTCATTTTGCCTCAGAATAAGATATTTTATTCATTGGAAAAATTCCAAGTCCAATAATATAAAGGGAATAAATTATGTACATTTGGATGGCACTTTAGTGGATTCTTAATTAAGAAATGGTAACCATCATCTAAAGGGACAAATTTTATTTAGCAAGCAAAAGAACAGATCCATTAACCCCCATAAATTCCAATTTTTATCACTAGAGATGAATTTTAAATTACTGTTAATTTTTATCATTGTATAAAAGAACTAACCTTAGGATATTGATTAAGTATTAAGAATGAATGAAATATCCTTAATATATAGGTATAACAAATATTTTGAACATATACATATCAAATTTGAATATAGTCATTATTTTGAATGTTTTGTTATTAAAGAAACAGTGGATTTCTGGCATTTTGAAGCAGTTTAACACACTGTAGTGCTTAACAGAGTTAGTTATTGATCAGACAAGAATTTAAAGTTCATCTGAATATTCATAGGTGTAGATAGTGTGATTGGATATTCTCTGATGATAAAAAAGCACCTTAAAATCAGTGGAATATATTACAAATTTACAAATATTTACTCTATAGATTTTTTTAAATTGATATACGTATGTTTTTGAACAGAGAGAACACAAAGCAACAAGAAGGTCCATTTATAAATGGGGAAGGAAGGAAGTAGTCAGTTAGATATTTTATACATGCTATATATAAAGATAGAAATAAAAATAGGGTAGATCTTGATATTTTACTAAAATAGTAATGGTTAAAATATTTATGTAGTAAACATGTACAGATAAAAACGTAAACATAATAACAAGCATTTCTGGGAATTTTAAAAGATAACTCTTTACAAGTAATATTTTCTCAATTTGTCCTACCCTCTCCTTCCCCCACTGTGTCTACATGTCCATTCTCTACATATGTGTCTCCATTCTTTCCATGGTGGTAGGTTCATTGGTACAATTTTTATAGATTCCATATCTATGCATTGATGTATGATATTTCTCTTTCTGATTTACTTCACTATATGAGTCATTAGAACTGACTCAAATTCTTTCCTTATTATGACTGAGAAATATTTCATTATATATATGTACCAAGCTTCTTTATCCGTTCATCTCTCAGTGGACATCTGGTTTGCTTCCAAGTCTGGGTTATTGTAAATAGTGCTGCAATGAACACTGATGTACATGTGTCTTTTTTCAGTTATGGTTTCCTCAGGGTATGTGACCCATAATGGGATTGCTGGGTCTTTCCTAGTTTGTTAAGGAATCTCCAAACTGTTCTCCATAGTGGCTGTATCAATTTACATTCCCACCAATGGTTCAGCAGGATTCCCTTTTCTGAACATCCTCTCCAGTATTTGCTCTTTATAGTTGTTTTGATGATGGCTATTCAGATTGGTGTGAGGTTATACCCCTTGTAGTTTTGATTTTAATTTCTTGGATAATGAGTGATGCCTATCCTCTTTTCATGTGGTTATTTGCCATCTATATGTTTTCCAATGGGAAGCTGCTGTATAAAACAGGGAAGCACAGCCTCGCATTTTGTTGTGACCTGAAGTGTGGGATGGGAGAGGGAGGAAGACTCAAGAGGGAGGAGATGTGTATATATATATATATATATATACACACATATAGTTATGACTTGTTTGCATTGCTGCATGGCAGAAACAGCACAATATTGTAAAGCAGTTATTCTCCAATTAGAAAATAAATGCATAAATAATAAGTAATGTTTTCAGAGTAAAAAGCAAATGAGTATTCAGTCCAGCCTGTGAAATATTTATTGATTTGTAAAATTCTGGTAGAAGTGATTTGCTTGTTTTTGTGTAGAATTTTTCACCTTTCAATATGTTAACAAAGATGTGATGAATATTTAAGAAACTGATGATATTATGAAAGTGGTATAACATATTTACCAAACACTGGCCTTTGACTTATAAGCAAAAATGGCTACTTATTATGATTTGTTAGCAATACTATCTATCAGTATCAGGGTAAAAGGTAAGAAAATGCCAATAAAAATCAGTTGTATTTGGTTTTCCCTTATTAAGGAAAAGTATATTGGCTTATAAAGACACAGTATACTTAAAAATGTAATACTCTAATACTATATTCCCACAACATTTTAGAGAGTGTATTTAAATCAGTTCAGTTCAGTCACTCAGTCATGTCCGACTCTTTGCAACCCCATGAATCACAGCACGCCAGGCCTCCCTGTCCATCACCATCTCCCGGAGTTCACTCAGACTCATGTCCATTGAGTCTGTGATGCCATCCAGCCATCTCATCCTTGGTCGTCCCCTTATCCCCCTGCCCACAATCCCTCCCAGCATCAGAGTCTTTTCCAGTGAGTCAACCCTTCGCATGAGGTGGCCAAAGTACTGGAGTTTCAGCTTTAGCATCATTCCTTCCAAAGAAATCCCAGGGCTGATCTCCTTCAGAATGGACTGGTTGGATCTTCTTGCAGTCCAAGGGACTCTCAAGAGTCTTCTCCAACACCACAGTTCAAAACATCAATTGTTCTGTGCTTAGCTTTCTTCACAGTCCAACTCTCACATCCATACATGACCACAGGAAGAACCATAGCCTTGATTAGACAGACCTGAGTCGGCAAAGTGATGTCTCTGCTTTTGAATATACTATCCAGGTTGGTCATAACTTTTCTTCCAAGGAGTAAGTGTCTTCCAATTTCATGGCTGCAGTCACCATCTGCAGTGATTTTGGAGCCCCTCAAAATAAAGTCTGACACTGTTTCCACTGTTTACCCATCTATCTCCCATGAAGTGATGGGACCGGATGCCATGATCTTCGTTTTCTGAATGTTGAGCTTTAAGCCAACTTTTTCGCTCTCCTCCTTCACTTTCATCAAGAGCCTTTTTAGCTCCTCCTCACTTTCTGCCATAAGGGTGGTGTCATCAGCATATCTGA
>SJYX01021036.1:0-63619 GCA_006410675.1 Oreotragus oreotragus | reverse complement strand
CCAGTCACATGCACAGCTGGGTATTGTTTTTGCTTTGTCTCCATCCCTTCATTGTTTGTGGAGTTATTTCTCCACTGACCTCCAGTAGCATATTGGGCACCTAACGACCTGGGGAGATTCTCTTTTGATATCCTATCATTTTGCCTTTTCATACTGTTCATGGGGTTCTCAAGGCAAGAATACTGAAGTGGCTTGCCATTCCCTTCTCCAGTGGACCACGTTCTGTCAGCCCTCTCCACCATGACGCACCAATCTTGGGTTGCCCCGCAGGCATGGCTTGGTTTCATTGAGTTAGAGAAGGCTGTGGTCCTAGTGTGATTAGATTGACTAGTTTTCTGTGAGTATGGTTTCAGTGTGTCTGCCCTCTGATGCCCACTTGGAACACCTACCATCTTACTTGTGTTTCTCTTACCTTGGGCGTGGGGTGTCTCTTCACGGCTGTTCCAGTAAAGCACAGCTGTTGCTCCTTACCTTGGATGAGGGGTATCTCCTTACCACCACCGTTCCTGACCTTCAAAATGAGATAGCTTCTCTAGGCCCTCCTGCGCCTGTGCAGCCACCGCTCCTCGGGTTGTTCCTCCAAGGCGCCAGCCGTGGCCTCAGGCGTGGGTGGCTCCTCCCAGCTGCTGCCCAAGGCCTGGGGCTCGGGCCCGGGGTGGCTCCTCAGGGTCACCACCCCTGGCCTTGGGCGCAAGGTGGCTTCTCCCAGCCGCCCCTGACCTCGGACGCAGGGTAGCTCCTCCCGGCCACCGCCCTGACCTCAGACGCGGGGTATCTCCTCCGGGCCGCCACTGACCTTGGACGCGGGGTAGCTCCTCTCGGCCGTTCCTGTGCCATCACAGCCTGGCACTCTAGGCTGCTGCCCTTGACCTCGGACATGGGGTAGATCCTCTTTCCCGCACTTAGTGTGCCGGCCCGGCTCTCGCAGCCACCTGCGCTTGGTGCGTGTTTTTAAATAACTCAACTGTATATGTTATATGTGGCTAGTTAGAACATTGAAAGAAAAGATTGATTTAAATTAAGCTATTTGTCTCTTATTGCTGCATGATTTCTTTATCTGTCAAAGATCAGACTGATGCTCAGACAGTATTTCTGCCTTATAATATAGACCAGAGTGTCCCAATTTCTTTGAAAAGAATATTATTTTAATAATTAAGTTATTTTCTAAGAATAAATAGTTTTTGTCATAGTGTGTTGTTGTTGTTGTTCTGTTGCTAAGTCATGTCTGACTCTCTGTGACCCCAAAGACTGCAGCACGCCAGGCTTCCAGTCCTTCACCATCTCCCAGAGTGTGCTCAAACGCATGTCCATGGAGTCAGTGATGCCATCCAATCATTTCATCCTCTGCTACCCCCTTTTTCCTTCAATCGTTCCCAGCATCAGGGTTTTTTTCACTCAGTGGGTTCTTTACATCAGGTAACCGAAGTATTGGAGCTTCAGCCTCAGCATCAATACTTCCAAAGAATATTCAGGATTGATTTCCTTTAAGATTGATTGGTTTGATCTCCTTGCAGTCCAAAGGACTCTCAAGAGTCTTCTCCAGCATCACAGTTCAAAAGCATCANAGTGGGTTCTTTACATCAGGTAACCGAAGTATTGGAGCTTCAGCCTCAGCATCAATACTTCCAAAGAATATTCAGGATTGATTTCCTTTAAGATTGATTGGTTTGATCTCCTTGCAGTCCAAAGGACTCTCAAGAGTCTTCTCCAGCATCACAGTTCAAAAGCATCAATTCTTTCATGCTCAGCCTTCTTTATGGTCCAACGCTCATATCTGTACATGACCAGTGGAAAAACCATAACTTTGATTATATGGACCTTTGTTGGCAAAGTGATGCCTCTGCTTTTTTAATATACTGTCGAGATTTGTCATAGCTTTCCTTCCAAGGAGCAAGTGTCTTTTAATTCCAAGGCTGCAGTCACCATCCTCAGTGATTTTAGAGCCCCCAAAAATAAAATCTGTCACTGTTTCCATTTTTCCCCTTATATTTGCCACAGGCAAATAAGGGCCAGAAGCCATGATCTTAGCTTTTTTAATGTTGAATTTTAAGCCAGCTATTTCATTCTCCTTTTTCATCCTCATAGACTCTTTACTTTGTCTTCACTTTAGCTTTTTTCAAACTCTGCAAAATGCATACTTATGCTTTATAGAATTACTGAATCAATTCTGTGTGCTGATTTTCAGGATCTTTCAGGGAAATAATGTTTTTAAACTAAAGTTACTGTGCATTTAATGCTGTCAGGATTCTTTGAGATGTTTACCATGATGTACCAATATCCCATGTTATAATGACTTTAAATAATTTTTTATCAATTTAATTGGCACAAATTAAATTTCTCATTAACTAAGCTATCATTAGTTCATATTTTGATACCTCTTTTAAAAGTAAAAGAAATTTGTAAGTCATAACTACAAACTAGACATTTGATTTCAATCATGCTAAAAGTCATTGGTTAGAATTTTATTTCCACTTTTTGCATAGAAACAATTTGTTATAATTTTATAGATAATATTTAAATATCTGACTCTGTTTTAGTAATATTTATCATTGCCACTTATTCCATAATTTCTGTTTGTTAATGTTTAACAGTAACTCACTGAGTAGTAGAATATCTTTTTTGTACTGATGCAATAGCCTTATTTCACTGACACTCTGAAGTTAATAGTTTACCCCATTTTAGACTCAAAGAACAGTTTCCTTTTCTCAGGTCTTATAAAGGATTGCTCTGTCTTACCTGTCACATTATTGATGAGGAAAGGGCTCTCAGTTTCATTGCTACTCTTTTGTAGATAACTTATACTATTAGACTATTTTTTCAGATTTTCTCTTCCATCTAATATTTCCAATTTCATTATTTTCTTTCTCTTATTTATTTATGGATTTATTTTCTTTATCTTATGAAGTGGATTTATTTTATTTATCCTATGAAAGGAATTAGTGTCAACTTTTAAGGTAAGATTCATGTCTTTCAATTAGATTAACAGTTACTAGATCTAAGTTTTTTTCTATAACATTTTCTTAATTATCTTTATCTGAAATAATCATTAGGCACAAATTGATGCCTCTTAAAATAGTATATGGGCTTCCCAGGTGGCCAAGTGGTGAAGAATCTGCCTGCCAGTGCAGGAAACTGAAGAGATGTAGGTTCAATTCCTGCATCAGAAGGATCCCTAGAGTAGGAATGGCAACCCACTCCAGTATTTTTGCCTGGAAAATTCCATAGACAGAGGTGCCTGTGGGACTACAGTCCACGAGGTCACAAATAGTTGGACATGACTGAGCACACACATATAAACTAGCATACTGTGTTTCTTAATAGCTTTTTCATAGTTTTCTTTCTCCGTGGAGAGTGATGGGGTCCTTAGTCCTAAAGTCTAATTAACTAAAATACCCTAAGAATTTGTCCAGTCTGTAGTTTATAATAGGTAGGCTTTTTTCTTTTTTTTACTCCAGTAATTACATATTTAACTTCTGTGTGTTCATTTTTAATGTACATGCTTATTTAATCTTCTACTTTTAAATCACACACTCTGGAGAGTTATAGGGAATTATACGAACACTATTACTTTCTTGTATCTGACTTAATTAATCATAGTTATTGTACTTATCTACTTTGTCTAGATATAAATCTGGTTTTTGAATTTGTTATGTATAATTACTACAAATTATTGTATTTTCATGAAAGCAACACTAGCTATTCTAATAAATAGACCCTAATTTATAACATTATAAAGGACCAGAGATCACATTACCAACATCTGCTGGATCATCGATAAAGCAAGAGGGTTCCAGAAAAACATCTCTTTCTGCTTTATTGACTATGCCAAAGCCTTTGACTGTGTGGATCACAATAAACTGTGGAAAATTCTGAAAGAGAGGGGAATACCAGACCATCTGACTTGCCTCTTGAGAAATATGTATGCAGGTCAGGAAGCAACAGTTAGAACTGGACATGGAACAACAGACTGTTTCCAAATAGGAAAAGAGGTACGTCAAGGCTGTATATTGTCACCCTGCTTATTTAACTTCTATGCAGAGTACATCATGAGAAATGTTGGGCTGGAAGAAGCACAAGCTGCAATCAATATTGCTGGGAGAAATATCAACAGCTTCAGATATGCAGATGACAACACCCTTATGGCAGAAAGTGAAGAAGAACTAAAAAGCCTCTTGATGAAAGTGAAAGAGGAAAGTGAAAAAATTGACTTAAAGCCCAACATTCAGAAAACAAAGATCATGGTATCCAGTCCCATCACTTCATGGGAAATAGATGGGGAAACAGTGGCTGACTTTATTTTTGAGGGCTCCAAAATCACCGCAGATGGTGATTGCAGCCATGAAATTAAGACACTTACTCCTTGGAAGGAAAGTTATGACTAACCTAGACAGAATGTTAAGAAGCAGAGACATTACTTTGTCAACAAAGGTCTGTCTAGTTAAGACTATGGTTATTCCGGTGGTCATGTACAGTGAGAGTTGGGCTATAAAGAAAGCTGAGTGCCAAAGAACTGATGCTTTTGAACTGTGGTGTTGGAGAAGACTCCTGAGAGTCCCTTGGACTGCAAGGAGATCCAACCAGTCCATCCTAAAGGAGATCAGTCCTGGGTGTTCATTGGAAGGACTGATGTTGAAGGTGAAACTCCCAATACCTTGGCCACCTGATGTGAAGCGCTGACTCATTTGAAAAGACCCTGATGCTGGGAAAGATTGAGGGCAGGAAGAGAAGGGGACTACAGAGGACGAGATGATTGGATGGCATCACTGACTCAGTGGACATGGGTTTGGGTGGACTCCAGGAGTTGGTGTTGGACGGGGAGACCTGGTGTGCTGCAGTTCATGGTGTCACAAAGTGTCAGACATGACTGAGCAACTGAACTGAACTGAACTGAATTTATAACAGCTCAAAGGCACCATTAATTATGATTTCTTTTTGCTAATAACAGTAAAGCAAAAATGGCAATTCTTAATGGTAGGTATCCTAATCTCCTTCCATCTTGTTGTACCTCTATCAAGAAGAGCTTCAGAATTTTTTTTTTTTCATGCAGAAGGCAGAAGAGAAAAGAGATCATATCTGAAAAGCACATCCATAGTTTAGAATCTTCACACTAAATGAAAATGAACTCACCACTTCACATTTCAATGGGGGAAAAAAGTTCCATGGCCACGCATAGATTCAAGATCCCCTGGAGTAGGAAATGAGAATCAGTTCCCTGTACTCTTGCCTGGAAAATTCCATGGACAGAGGAACCTGGCAGGCTACAGACCATGGAGTCAAAAAGAGTTGGACATGACTGAGCACACACACACACAGGCAGGTAGAACCTGGTCCAGCAGCTGCTTTCTAGTAATAGTCACAGGTCTCTACCATGGACAGAAAGACAAAAATTGACTGGTCTAACCATTTCTTCCAACTCATTTTTTTTTTTCTTTTGTGTACTTTGGACATATAGTTTGTAGGTTTACCCTGAATCTCTGAGTGGAAATTGTCTCTCTTTTCTCTCTCTGTCCCTTGTTCCTTCCCTCCCCCTTTCCCTTCATTCCCCTTAGTAGTTGGTGTTGTGATTGTTTCTTCCTGACACTAAGACCCCCAAATATTCCATAGCTCATATAGTCATGACGAAGATCATGGCACCCAGTCCCATCACTTCATGGCAAATAGCTGGGGAAACAATGAAAAAATAACAGACTATACTTTCTTCGTCTCCAAAATCACTGCAGATGGTGACTGCAGTCATGAAATGAAAAGATACTTGCTCCTTGGCAGAAAAGCTATGATGAAGCTAGACAGTTTATTAAAAAGCAGAGACATTACTTTCCCAACAGAGGTCTATCTAGTCAAAGCTGCGGTTTTTCAGTAGTCATGTATGGATGAGAGAGCTGGACCATAAAGAAGCCTGAACACTGTAGAATGATGCTTTTAAACTGTGGTGTTGGAGAAGACTCTTGAGAGACCCTTGGACGGCAAAGAGATCAAATCAGTCAATCCTAAAGGAAATCACTGCTGAATATTTATTGGAAGGGATGATGCTAAAGCTGAAGCTCCAATACTTTGGCCACCTGATGCAAAGAGCCAACTGGTTGGTAAAGACCCTGATGCTGGGAAAAGTTGAAGGCAGGAGGGGAAGGGGAATATAGAGGATGAGATGGTTGGATGGCATCACTGACTTGATGGACATAAGTTTGATCAAGCTCCAAGAGATGGTGATGAACAGGGAGGCCTGGCGTGCTGCAATTCATGGGGTCGCAAAGAGTCAGACACAACTGAGCGACTGAACTGAACTGAACTGAGAGTAATGATATTACCCTCAGTTTTTCTACAGAATGACATTGTCACCCCTTGGTCCATTCCACAACCAGTATTCCAGGATGCTAGCAAGATCAGTCTGAACTTTTTACTTTGAAAAACTGTTTTTTGTTTTTTTTTTTTCCTGTGTCTTGTGACATTTATAGCTCTTGCTCTGGATTTAGAGTATTATGGATTTAAAGATAAAGTCCAGTCTTTTGTATTGCTAGATCACCTTTCTATGTCAGCTTATATTTCATTAATCATATTTGATGCCAATCAATTTTACATATTCTTTTTTGGATTTTGTCATTTTCTAGTCTCTGTATTTATTAAGGTCTTAAAAATTGGATACAGGATGCTTGGGGCTGGTGCACTGGGATGACCCAGAGGGATGGTACAGGGAGGAGGGTGGGAAGGGGGTTCAGGACAGAGAACACATGACACCCGTGGCAGATTCATGTTGATGTATGGCAAAACCAATACAATATTGTAGAGTAATTAACCTCCAATTAAAATAAATAAATTTATATTAAAAAATAACCATATTTGATGTGAATATTTCTGGTTGCTTTAGTGCTTCCAAATATTTATGTTTATGTGGAAGAGTAGATAAAAGCACACTATTAATAATCTGTATCTTTATCTGATTCATTTTACGTAATCCCTATGTGTCCTTTTTTTTTTCCTTTTGTTTTTGTCAGCTTGTTTTGTTTGAGGTTTTGGGGGTTTTGTTTGTTTTTGCTATGTTTGTATACACTGCTTCAGTTCAATCCAGTTCAGTCGCTCAGTCGTGTCCGACTCTTTGCGACCTCATGAATCGCAGCACGCCAGGCTTTCCTGTCCATCACCAACTCCCAGAGTTCACTCAAACTCAGGTCCATCAAGTTGGTGATGCCATCCAGCCATCTCATCCTCTGTTGTCCCCTTCTCCTCCTGCCCCCAATCCCTCCCAGCATCAGAGTCTTTTCCAATGAGTCAACTCTTCACATCAGGTGCTTAGTATCTGGGAATTAAGTCCATAGGGATAGAAAGGAATTAAGGAACTATTAAAACTTTAGAACAGGCACAAGAAAAGTGACCCCAAAAAATGACCTGATTTTTACAGTTATAACCTCCAGATAATTTGAAGTGAAGGAGACCTTATCTTTTTAAAACAAAGTTAAAGTAATCTGAGAGTCTTTCCTGAGAAGTCTAGGACTTTGCACCACAGTTAGTAAAATGATCCATGGCTGCTTTGTTTCTCTGGATTTGAGAACTCAGAGAGCTTACTCTTGCCTAAGGAATAGATTTGTGCTCATTTCTCTTTTCTTCTAAAGCATAACGAATGATAATGACAGAAATTGCTCCCATGGCTCCCTCTAAATGTCTTTAAGATATATTTTAAGAAAAATTACTTTTCCCCATCCTGATTTAAACTTCATGTTACCCAATGATTCTTAGTCATTCATGAAATTTAAGCAGTTTCTGAAGTTTAAATTAAAATTGTAAGATAATTTAATAATTAAAAGTAAAACTACCTGTAACAACTCTGTTCTGACAAAATAGTTTTCACTTTTGCATAATTTCACATGCTGGCATCACTTCTCTTTCTTTCAAATAAGATTAAAAGAGTATGTATGAAAAAATAATTTCCCATCATAACCAACACCTTCATAATAGTTTTTCTCAGTATTTATATTTCTAATTTCTATCAAGACATGTCTTATGCCATGATGGCCTTCAGACTAATATTTCCATGTGAGGTTACAGTCAACTATGGTTTGGTTTCATACAAAATGAATCCAAATTCCATTCTGACTTAAATATATACTTCAACCTCACTTGTTTTTGTGAAATTGAAAGTATAATACCTACTTGCTAAAAGAGGGTGGGATGATTTGGGAGAATGGCATTGAAACATGTACACTATCATGTAAGAAACGAATCACTAGTCTAGGTGTGATACAGGATACAGGATGCTTGGGGCTGGCGCACTGCGATGACCCAGAGGGATGATATGGGGAGGGTGATGCGAGAGGGGTTCAGGGTTGAGAACTCATGTGCACCTGTGGTGGATTCATGTCAATGTATGGCAAAACCAATACAGTATTGTAAAGTAAAAAAATAAAATTTAAATTTAAAAAAATTAAGAAAAAGATTTTGTTTTCTAACTCACACGGTTCTACAAAAGGAACAACTAAAGATAAATTTCAGTTGTCACATTCATAATTTCATATATTTTCTGACAAAATAAATGTAAATATACATTTCAGATTTTAAAATAAATGGAAGGAATACATATTTTATGTGCTGCTAGCTGTCTAAAGTAAATAGACTTCATGTTTAATATATCTACTCAATATTTAGGAAGTTTTTCTTGATGTAATAAATTATTATTTAAAATCTTGGATTATCTTTCATACCACAAAGATTCTGATTAATCATAGTCAAATTTTTATAAGTAAAAATTTAGCTATTATGTATTTTATTTTGTACAAAATATAAGAAGTATTATTTTGCTGATGAAATACATATTGTTGAAATATATATACAAATGTTTGTTTATATTTTTCATACACTCCCATTTTTATTTTATGTGTATATTGGAAAATTCAGTAAATGTAATAAAATTAATATACATGTTGATAATATTATATCAAACTTAGATCTGACTTTCTAGTGTCTGAGTTACTGACACTTATTTATTATTTTGTTTGCTTCTTTTTTGATTTTTTTCCCCATTATTTAACCTGTTATATCATTCAGCTAAATACACTATATTGAAAAGAAAACTTTCACTATCAACCTTCACAAGTAATATAAAGATGATATGTTGTGGCTTTTTAAAATGTATTTATTTTGATTATAAAATAATACATGGTAATGCTGGAAAAACTGGCAGGGGATAAAGGTCTAAAAATAATCTGTAATTCACTTCCAGAAAATAACATTTTCATTATGTTTCTTCCCAGGTTATTTTATATTTATATTCACACATAAATAAATATTCAGTGCAATCATGAATTTATGTAACATGCATTTCCCTTGATTTTGAGAACTTGTACATTATTCCATTATAATAAGCCCCCTATTTTACTTGGCTAATCTCTTACTGTTTCTAAATTGCAGCTTTTGAATATAAACTTTAGAAATTACTGGTAGTACTTGCTTCCTTAGAAAAAATAAATTTCAGGTTTCCGATTATCTCAAAATATATATTTTATGCACTTTGAAAATATATTACCAAATTATGCAGTGGAAATTTTCCATAAATTTATATTTCAAAAATATACATCATAATCAACATGCTGTTTTTTTTATCAACACAATTAGAAATATATACTAGGTAGGTCACATGTGTTTCAATAATCATAGGGAGGGTGGTAGAAAAGCAATATGAAAAATTTTATGCATTTAAGAGACAAAGGCTGAGGCGATTTAGGAATCATATGGAAAAACATCTAATGACTCTTAAGACCAAAAGTTTTCCCAAACTATAATAAATATTCTACATTCCTCAGATTCCTCACTCTCTCCCTGACTTCTGGCCTGAAACATTCATTCTCCAGCATCAGAAGTGTGAAATAAGGGCAGACAATAGCTCTCTGCTGAGTTACTTCCAAGTCTTGCCATGGGCTGAAGAGAGACGCTTGCCCAGTGTCATTCCTCTTCCTAATGGCAATCCACGTGTAATAACTGGTTGATTTGGCAGTACAAAGGTCTATATCCACTGCTCCACTTTGATACAACTCTGTGGGGCCATTCGGATTCTAGAGCTCCCTTTGGATAAGACCTTTGTTATAGTTCAACTTCTACTAATACCTAACCTTGCTTCTTTACTTACTTACAAATGTTAATTCTGAGAATGTTTATAATAAAATTTCTGTATGTAAATTTCCATGTCAGAGTCCTTCTGGGTGAAACTGACTTGCAACTTGTATTGTAATCTTGATAACACCAGTAGAAGAAAAAACATATTTCTTATTTTCTTTTCCCTGTGTAACAATTAGAAAAAGATTGATAAATAATGAGGCTCCTTTATTTAAAATTAAAGGTATCACTAGAAAGGGAAAATTGAACAGGAAATAATATAGAAAAAGAAAACTGAGGTGGTCAGTGGCTCCTGTACAAGAAACAATTAAACTGTGTCCACCTCCATTGAAGTTTTCCTCCATTACTCTCGATTAGCAATTTTTTGAACAATGCTTGGTGCTTTCACTATATATTTTCCATTTTGCAGAAATAGGGGAAATTGGAGTGAGGAAGAAACTTTAGAGCTGATTTTCTCTGAAAATCAAAGTTCTTGGGGTCAACCTGAAATGAAAAAAAACTGTTCAAAAGCTTAAAATATGCTGGATAAGAATAAAATAGGCAATATGCCTCAAATCTGAAGTGATTTGAGGACTTTTAACCTAAACACATTTTAAAATGGCAAAGACTAAGTCTACCAACAGGCAAATGCAAAGCATAGAGACCAGAATTGTGCAAGCCCAGCCCTCAGGTCTAATCTCTAAGGAGAAGAAAACCAGTCTCAGACAAAGTACATATGAAGTCAGGGAGAATGGTTAGATATTTTCCTGGGAAGTATCTAGTCTAGGTAGGGATCTTCATGTTAAAAATCAGCAAGACTGAAGGAAATATGGCAAAAATTACAGAGAAAAATTTAGAAGGAAGGCAAAAAGGGAAGAATGACTTGCCAAAATTAAAGGCAAAACATATTTTTAACTTCTAGGCTAATAAAAAATTTTACTATCAGTGAAAAAGAGTTATATTTAAAATACAAAGTTAAGATAAACAGATAATACTGAGGACCAAATTATTCTAGAAAAAACAATAACAAAATAAAAATATAGTAGCAGATTATCTTGTATTAGTACTTAAACCAATAGTCTGAAAGAAAGATTGGGATAATCCCTGAGAAATGAGAGAGAAAGTTAAGTAACAACCACCTGAAGTAAAATAATTATTATTAACTACGTGTGTACAAAATATTAAGAAATGAATAATTGAAGCAGACAACTAAAAGCAAAAGTTATTTGTCAATAATTAATTAAGGTACAATCAACACTTCATCTATTATGTTATGGCTATTGAAGCACCGCCACAATTACATAATATTCAAGTAAGTTAAAGGCTTGAAATCAGGATGATTTCAAACCTCCTGAAAGTCTTCAAGAATTTTTGTAGGGCAGTGAAAGAAATCCAGCCAACCTGTAATGCTGCTAGAAAATCAAAATTACAAGGTCATTTTCCTACTGTATCTTAACTAACTGCTCACATGGTCACACTTAAAATTGACTGCCAGCACTAGTAACTACCTTTTTCTGAAGTGCGTATTTTAAGAATCCTGTAGAGAATGCTGGGGGCCTAGTTCAAACCCTAACCCGGGAATTAAGATTCCACAAGCTGAGCAGCATTGTCAAAAATAAATAAGTTAATTAATTAAAAAATATAAAAAATAATTCATGACAATCAAAACTAGGGGGAAAAAAAGCCTATATATATATATAAAACCCTGTCTCCCAGATATCATGTCTTTTCCCACCAAGTTTACTTATTCTAAGTGCTATTGTACTCCAAGAGTCCTTTGACTGCACTGAGAACTCCAACCAATTGATGCCGCAAGTTTTCACTATGCAACAATCAATTTGTTTTCTCACTTCCTTTATTAACAATACCATCCCTTAAAGTCTTCTGCTATTCTTTCCATCTGACATATGCAAGTAGACAACCTTCACTCCAGTTATTCATCTATTTTGAGTTCACACCTAAGTGTCTGAATATCACTAGAAAAAGAATGTAACAATATTATATAGTCTAATCATATTTATGTATGCAAATCTTAAATGGGCACTATTACATGTATATATTAACTTCACATTCCCAATTTCTGATATAACTATTTTATATTTCATCTATCTGCCCCTGCATAACTCAGCAGAAAAATTTTACTAACATTTTGTTTAAAAAAGAAAGCAATTGGAAGAGAAAAACATCATACTTCTATTCTCATACTTCTAACAATGCTCCTTCTTCTGAACATTTATATTCTGACTTCACTTATATTACATATTAAGAAGTCCTTTACTTCTATCAAAGGTCTTGTCACTGAGCAGGCTACTATGGGATCTTCCTAGGACAAGATACCTGCAACCATGTCCTCTACCTGCCTCTTGTTTATAAAAAAGCTGTAGTCTTCCAGGGCTCCCATTAGTCACAAAAGCCTGACTCATGAATTAATGATCCAAAGTAAGTAAACCTGCAGTGGAAAAAAAAAAAAAAAATCCAGACAGCCATTTTGCTTTTTTGCATTTCTTTTCCATGGGGATGGTCTTGATCCCTGTCTCCTGTACAATGTCATGAACCTCATTCCATAGTTCATCAGGAACTCTGTCTATCAGATCTAGGCCCTTAAATCTATTTCTCACTTCCACTGTATAATCATAAGGGATTTGATTTAGGTCATACCTGAATGGTCTAGCGGTTTTCCCTACTTTCTTCAATTTAAGCCTGAATTTGGAAATAAGGAGTTCATGATCTGAGCCACAGTCAGCTCCTGGTCTTGTTTTTGTTGACTGTATAGAGCTTCTCCATCTTTGGCTGCAAAGAATGTAATCAATCTGATTTCGGTGTTGACCATCTGGTGATGTCCATGTGTAGAGTCTTCTCTTGTGTTGCTGGAAGAGGGTGTTTGCTATGATCAGTGCATTTTCTTGGCAAAACTCTATTAGTCTTTGCCCTGCTTCATTCCGCATTCCAAGACCAAATTTGCCTGTTACTCCAGGTATTTCTTGACTTCCTACCCCCACCAAGCATATAAAATTAAGTCAACTTATATCATTACTTCATATATTTACAACTTCCCTGGTGGCTCAGACGGTTAAGCGTCTGTCTACAATGCGGGAGACCTGGGTTCGATCCGTGGGTCGGGAAGATCCCTTGGAGAAGGAAATGACAATCCACTCCAGTGGAATTGGAAAATCCCATGGACAGAGGAGCCTTGTAGGCTACAGTCCATGGGGTCGCAAAGAGTCAGTCACAACTGAGCGACTTCACTTTCACTTTCATATGGATACTTCATATATTTATAACTAGTACTTATAAAATCTTTGAAATGAGATGCTCTTATAAGATTTCACCTTTTTTTTTTTTTGGCTGTGCCATGCAGCTTGTGGGATATTAGTTTCCTGACCAGGGATTGAACCTGGGCCTTCAGCCATGAGAGCGTGAAGTCCTAATCACTGGACCACCAGGGAATTCCCAAGATTTCACTCTCAAAGTCATTTAACCCTCTTACATGAATATTTCTTTTAGTTTAGCTCATTTTTAACTTCTCAAATCATACATTTTCCTCTGAGATAAGTCAGAGTAAAGAATTTTTCACCTTTTATAAAATCAACATATACACTGATTTACTTACTGTACTATACCAAATAACTGATAAACAAAATTCTGGAAATCAATTATCCTCACCTGTCCATATAGCACTGTTAGGTCCCTAAGCTATTCATTTGTATTTCATGACTCAACTGGAGATGAGACATGGCCTGAAGAACAGGATTAAAAGCAGAGTACAAGCCAAAAATGAGGCTATTTCACATAACCCTCTCCCAAGAATATGCTGCTTTGTCCTGAAATTGGAATAATTGACTTTGAAGAAAGGAAGGAATAAGGCACAGAGGTTGTTCTAAACCACGTTTATTAGCCAATAACCAAGGCTACTTCCTTTAACCAATGAGATTGTCCATCAACAAAGCATTCAAACCCTCACTATGTAAGTCAAGGCAATTTCTTAGGGACAGCGTCTAAAAATTACATTGTAGGAAAAGGGCCAAACTAAATTCTATGTGTCACTGGGACTTCACTTCACAGATGAGGGGAAAAATTAAGGGGTACACAATTGATCACAGAAGTAGGAATCCATTTCAAAATCATCACTGATGTAAAGTACTATTCCATCACTAGGCAAACCCATACCACACATCTGGAAGTACAAGTATGGTGTTAAACTAGCACCTAGTTAAATCCATATCAATCCTTCAGAAGAAACTGCCTCCTGAAAGGCTTCTAATAACCTTTTAAAGTTTTGTGAAACTCACTCTAATAAGGTAGAGATTCTGATTTGAAGAGCATTCCTGGGTAGTAATGTGGATACAGAGGTCAAGGGAAGTAGATCTGAACCTCAGTTCACCATAGGAAGATATAATGCCAAGCTTAAGAGTTAAGTCTACCCAGGCTGTCCCATAAATAGTCCAGGAGACCAGCACATGCCACAAACAGAACCAAAAACTCTGCTGCTGCTTCTCAGAGCCTATGTAAACCTCTCAAACCAGAGAGAGGCAATCTTATACAAACAAAAATTTCCATTAAATGCCTACCCTCAAATAGACAGTCACTTTAAGTCATCTAAGCTACTGCAGTGCCCCCACCTGTATATCCATAATCCTGGCTCTTCCAAAGATGGAGAAATACAACGAGACCAGTTGAGGACACTTCATCAGATTTTACAAAAAACTTGTTATAAGTAAAATAAGAGTAAGATTTTCCACCAGGCCAAAATAATAATTCTAATTTATTTTAAAAAATTATCAGATCTGGTATAAAGTCATCAGTATAATCTAGGGGGGTGATTACTGACTGTCCTTTAGGTCACCTTTAAGTGACTAAGAGCGTGTGCACTTTATTCCATGAGGTCAAACCCAAGTATGAGTATAAGTCTCCAACTCAAGTAGTGTTTCCTGTTTCCACCAATCCACATTATTACTTGAGTGGTTTGCCAAGGCTTGTGATTATACTCCACTCTCCTTTTTCTTTTCTTTTTCATCTCCTTCTATCTGATCCAGATATCCGAGCAAATGCAAGTCTCTGGCTGTGGCAGCTGAGAGCAGATATCCTTACCAAGGTGTCTCTGGTACTTCAAGAAGTACTATGTATGTATTAAACTAAATCAATTGCTGAAAAAAAAAAACCTTTTTTTTTCTCCCTGAAGAAAGTAGAATTTTTGGCTCATCTGCAGTGATATCATGAAAGTTCAGAAACAGACCCTATTTCAGGCAGGGCTAAGATCACTTTTCTGGAATTCTAGAAACTCTCTTTGAAGATGCAAGACAATTTTTTATACATATTTCTTCCAGAGTTGCCACCATCCCCAAACATTATCTNCATCTGCAGTGATATCATGAAAGTTCAGAAACAGACCCTATTTCAGGCAGTGCTAAGATCACTTTTCTGGAATTCTAGAAACTCTCTTTGAAGATGCAAGACAATTTTTTATACATATTTCTTCCAGAGTTGCCACCATCCCCAAACATTATCTCCGATCTTAAACAATCTTGATTCTCAAAGTCACCTGATCTGATAGTTATGGTCATCCAGATAACAGAAGCTGGTGGGGCTCTTCAAAGGTTCTGCCCTTTGTAGGCACACTGAAGTCAACATGAAGCTTACCTTCTGGAGTCTGTGAGTGCCACTTGTATCTCCTCCTTTGCACGTCTTTCCTGGTAGCTAGTAGGGTAACATCTAGGAGACAGTATGCCCAATTACTCTGTTTTTCTTAGCACCAGGCATTTCACTAACTTCAGTTGCTAAACTTGGAGATGTACAGTTAGAATACCAGCTTCCAGTGAAGTTCCTCAAGTGCCGTTAAGTAAAGCAGCTTTGGCTTTTGGATCTGGACTTGATGCTGGGACTTAGAATTGTCCAAGAGAAATACAAAAGGCATGTGCAGTCACTCCAGCCTTGGCATCAAAATAAAACAAGACTAGAGATGGCATATATCCTATATAACATCCTGTGTCTGTTCTAAAACCATGATAGCCATACAAGGTTCATTTTACCTAAAGAAAACTGAAAGACTCAAAAAGTAAAGCAGTTTGGCTAAATGATCTTGATGTTACTTCTGGCTCTGAAATATCAAGGGGACTCCAGTTATGCAGTATATCCAAACTACTAAAACTTGGGTTACTCAGTAGATAACCTGAGTGCATCATATATATTTAAAAACAATAAAGAGACACTTCTGCTATGTCACATTCATTAGGTCTGCTTACATCCCATTGGCCAGAACTTGGTCACATGGCCACATCTTGCTGGCTGGGAAATGTAGCCTTTATCATAGGATGGCCATTTACCCAGCTTAAAAAAAAAAAAATAAAAAAAACTGTTCAAAAGCTTAAAATATGCTGGATAAGAATAAAATAGGCAATATGCCTCAAATCTGAAGTGATTTGAGGACTTTTAACCTAAACACATTTTAAAATGGCAAAGACTAAGTCTACCAACAGGCAAATGCAAAGCATAGAGACCAGAATTGTGCAAGCCCAGCCCTCAGGTCTAATCTCTAAGGAGAAGAAAACCAGTCTCAGACAAAGTACATATGAAGTCAGGGAGAATGGTTAGATATTTTCCTGGGAAGTATCTAGTCTAGGTAGGGATCTTCATGTTAAAAATCAGCAAGACTGAAGGAAATATGGCAAAAATTACAGAGAAAAATTTAGAAGGAAGGCAAAAAGGGAAGAATGACTTGCCAAAATTAAAGGCAAAACATATTTTTAACTTCTAGGCTAATAAAAAATTTTACTATCAGTGAAAAAGAGTTATATTTAAAATACAAAGTTAAGATAAACAGATAATACTGAGGACCAAATTATTCTAGAAAAAACAATAACAAAATAAAAATATAGTAGCAGATTATCTTGTATTAGTACTTAAACCAATAGTCTGAAAGAAAGATTGGGATAATCCCTGAGAAATGAGAGAGAAAGTTAAGTAACAACCACCTGAAGTAAAATAATTATTATTAACTACGTGTGTACAAAATATTAAGAAATGAATAATTGAAGCAGACAACTAAAAGCAAAAGTTATTTGTCAATAATTAATTAAGGTACAATCAACACTTCATCTATTATGTTATGGCTATTGAAGCACCGCCACAATTACATAATATTCAAGTAAGTTAAAGGCTTGAAATCAGGATGATTTCAAACCTCCTGAAAGTCTTCAAGAATTTTTGTAGGGCAGTGAAAGAAATCCAGCCAACCTGTAATGCTGCTAGAAAATCAAAATTACAAGGTCATTTTCCTACTGTATCTTAACTAACTGCTCACATGGTCACACTTAAAATTGACTGCCAGCACTAGTAACTACCTTTTTCTGAAGTGCGTATTTTAAGAATCCTGTAGAGAATGCTGGGGGCCTAGTTCAAACCCTAACCCGGGAATTAAGATTCCACAAGCTGAGCAGCATTGTCAAAAATAAATAAGTTAATTAATTAAAAAATATAAAAAATAATTCATGACAATCAAAACTAGGGGGAAAAAAAGCCTATATATATATATAAAACCCTGTCTCCCAGATATCATGTCTTTTCCCACCAAGTTTACTTATTCTAAGTGCTATTGTACTCCAAGAGTCCTTTGACTGCACTGAGAACTCCAACCAATTGATGCCGCAAGTTTTCACTATGCAACAATCAATTTGTTTTCTCACTTCCTTTATTAACAATACCATCCCTTAAAGTCTTCTGCTATTCTTTCCATCTGACATATGCAAGTAGACAACCTTCACTCCAGTTATTCATCTATTTTGAGTTCACACCTAAGTGTCTGAATATCACTAGAAAAAGAATGTAACAATATTATATAGTCTAATCATATTTATGTATGCAAATCTTAAATGGGCACTATTACATGTATATATTAACTTCACATTCCCAATTTCTGATATAACTATTTTATATTTCATCTATCTGCCCCTGCATAACTCAGCAGAAAAATTTTACTAACATTTTGTTTAAAAAAGAAAGCAATTGGAAGAGAAAAACATCATACTTCTATTCTCATACTTCTAACAATGCTCCTTCTTCTGAACATTTATATTCTGACTTCACTTATATTACATATTAAGAAGTCCTTTACTTCTATCAAAGGTCTTGTCACTGAGCAGGCTACTATGGGATCTTCCTAGGACAAGATACCTGCAACCATGTCCTCTACCTGCCTCTTGTTTATAAAAAAGCTGTAGTCTTCCAGGGCTCCCATTAGTCACAAAAGCCTGACTCATGAATTAATGATCCAAAGTAAGTAAACCTGCAGTGGAAAAAAAAAAAAAAAAAGGCAATTGAGCTAGGAGAACTAAGAATTTAAACAGTAAATAGCCATGTGACAGTAATGGGACCTCTCTAAAGTACCTAGATAACAATAACTGCGGTACAATCCTATGTTGTTTTGCATATGCTAAACCTCTACCAAATGGAAGAAGTTAATTGCATGAAGGCNTTAAACAGTAAATAGCCATGTGACAGTAATGGGACCTCTCTAAAGTACCTAGATAACAATAACTGCGGTACAATCCTATGTTGTTTTGCATATGCTAAACCTCTACCAAATGGAAGAAGTTAATTGCATGAAGGCCATTAGTAAGTATCCTCCAGACCTACTGGAGCCTGAGGATTGATAATATTAACTCCTGTGACAAAGCCCTGTTATTGCACCATCAACCAATCAGAGAATTGTGCACAAGCTTAATCATACATACTGCAACTCTCCTCCCTCAGCTTGTCTTTTAAAATATTTCACTGAAACTCCTCTGGGAATTTGGGTCCTTTGAGCAAGGTCACCCATTTTACTTGTATAGACCATGAAATAAACCCTTCTCCCACTTCAAACTCTGATGTTTTGAGATGAGTGTCCTCACAGTGTGTTGGGCACATGAACTTGTGTTGGACAATAGTCTTTCGTTTCTAATCTGATTGCTATATCCCTCCATCAACTCAAGTATCAACTCAATACTGCAATTTTCTTCTCTCATCCTTTATCATCAATAATTCTTTTTTTAATTTATCACTTACAGAGTTTTACTATAAAAACCCTTATTGCAAAAAGATTCCTTTGGCCCAAACTCTCCCTCTCTTCTGTCCCTTGAAAAAAATAGTAACCTGAAAGAGGTGTCTAATTTATGTTTCTTTTAGTTACATGTGCATTTTTTTCAAGTCATTGCATATGGACTTTTATGTTCATCTAATTTCTAAAAAGAATTTTAAAAGGACTTTGTAAGATGGATGAATATTAAATATATTTTCACAGCAAAATGTTTGTTATTTATATATTAGATTATATTATAAGGATTGTTACAACTATTCTAATCTGTAACATTCAAAGAATAATGGTAACTAGATTATTAAGACTATAGATGAGAAAAATAAAATTTATAATTGGATATCTCAACTTTTAATCTTTATACATACGAGAGAGAGAGAGAGCATAATACATTCAGAGGGAATATTAGTAATCAAGTACTTAGGCTAAGTCGCTTCAGTCGTGTCCGACTCTGTGTGACCCCATAGACGGCAGCCCACCAGGCTCCCCCGTCCCTGGGATTCTCCAGGCAAGAACACTGGAGTGGGTTGCCATTTCCTTCTCCAATAATCAGGTACTTATACAAGGAGTTTAAATACTGGTGAATATCTGCCCAACCATTCAAGCAGGTAGAACTTAGAGAGTTTCTATTTCCTCTCAAATATTTTAAAGACACGAGGTAGAGAAATATATCAGCTATAGTTTCCAAGAGAAACACAATTAAGAAGATATGTATATGTGTATAAAGAGAGAAATTGCAGAATCTGCCTTCTGCAAGGTGGAGACCAAGGAATGGTTGTTTAGTTCAGAGGCATGAGAACCAGAGAGGTGATGGCATATTTTCCAAGCCTATGTCTGAAAGTCCAAAAACCAGGAATATCAAAGGCAAGAGAAAAATCATTGTTCAGATCAATGAATCATGAATATATATATATATATATATATGGAGAGAGAGAGAAAACGAATTATTTTTCTCCAAATTTTTATTATATCCAGGCTCTAAAGGGTTTTTATGATGCCCATTCATATGCAGAGGGAAATTTTGTTAACTCTGTCTACCAAATCAAATGCTAATCTCTTCTGTCAACATTATCCCAAATACACTCAGAAATAATGTTTAATCATGGTATCTGAACATCAGTGATACAGTTAAGTTGACACACAAAATTAACTATCACAAGATTTTATGTTAAAAGGTTGAGCTATTATTTATTTTGATATTATATATATTAGTTTGATATTATATATATTGACTATATGTCAATATAGTCAATCTCCAATATGTCATTGGCTAAGCATGTATGTGTGCTCAGTCATTCAGTCATTCCAACTCTTTGGGACCCCATGAACTGTAGCCCATCAGGCTCCTCTGTCCATGGACTTTTCCAGGCAAGAATACTGTAGTGGGTTGCCACTTACTACTCCAGGGGATCTTCCTGACCCAAGGATTGAACCTTCATCTTCTGCATCTCCTGCACTGGCAAATGGATACTTTACCACTGCACCACCTGGGACACATACCCATAGCATATAAAAGCACTAGTTAAAAAAGACCCATTTGACTGATATTCACATTTGGAATTTGAATCTTTTATTCATTTAAAAAATTGATAGACCTATTAGTCATGGCCTGTCACTGAAAAGTGTTTACCTCCTAATATTTGACCAATGGACTTCCCCAGTGGCTCAGCTGGTAAAGAATCCGTCTGCAATGCAGGAGATACAGGGAGTGTGTGTTTGATCCCAGTGTTGAGAAGATCCTCTGAAGGAGGAAATGGCAACCCACACAAGTATTCTTGCCTAAAAAAATCCCATAGACAGAGGAGCCAGAAAGGTTACAGTCCAAACTATCATAAAGAGCCAGACATGACTGAGAAAGTAAGCATGCATGCACGTGTTTGACCAATCATTTTCCCGTCTAGATTTTGAAATATTCATGTTATTTGCTCAGTCATGTTCGACTCTTCATGACCCCAGGGACTGTAGCTAAACATCTCCTCCATCCATAGGATTTTCCAGGCAAGAATACTGGAGTGGGTTGCCATTTCCTTCTCCAGGGGATCTTCCTGACCCAGAGATCAAACCTGGGTCTTCCGAGTTGCAGGCAGGAACATTACAATCTGAGCCATGAGGGAAGCTTACTGTAAGATACTTTTAAAAATAAATTTCAAAGCTAAGTGTTTATTTTTATTTTGTACATATATAAGCACGTATAACACCCAAAAAAGATGTCCTTTGCATTATAGGGGACTGGAATGCAAAAGTAAGAAGTCAAGAAACACCTGGAGTAACAGGCAAATTTGGCCTTGGAATGTGGAATGAAGCAGAGCAAAGGCTAATAGAGTTTTACCAAGAGAATGCACTGGTCATAGCAAACACCCTTTTCCAGCAACACAAGAGAAGACTCTACACATGGACATCACCAGATGGTCAACACGGAAATCAGATTGATTATATTCTTTGCAGCCAAAGATGGAGAAGCTCTAAACAGACAGAAGAAACAAGACCGNCCAACTACAATCAGGAAATGCCAGTGGTTTAAAATTCCACTCCTGGGAGAGGTGGAAACTGCAGTTAGATTGGGTATTAAGTCTAGGTGGGGCTTACCACAAACGACTCCATTTTGAATTTGAGTATTTCTTTTTAGCAATTCGCCCCCTTTGATCAAACTCTTAGTCTGAGAGATGTGATAAAAATGTAGGCCTTGGTGTCACCCTCAGCTGCCACCTGGCAGGCTCCGTAGTCCTCTCAGCTTTATTGGTCTTTGACATGGTGTCTGTTGCTCGTGGATTTTTGCTTAACCCTTGTGATGGTCACAGGTTATGTTTCCAGTTCACAGTGTCTAAGTCAGTCATTCTCTTTGTTCCCTTTTTGAGCTTCCTGTAGCAAGGTGATTGTTTGTCTGGTGGTCAGGGGCTTTGAAGAACCATTTAAAGCTTTTGAGAGAATAACACATCAGGGGGATTTACCATCATAACTATAAGCAGGATAATTCCCAAGGTTTGAAGTGTACTTCAGAGTCACACTCTCGAAGTCTCAAACCAATCCAATAAGTCAAAGAGAGACCTTATTGACAGAGTCACTTTCTTCTTCTTTTTTGCCTCACAGCTTGCAGGGTCTTAATTCTCCTACAAGAGACTGAGCCTGTGCCCGCTGCGCTGGAAGCATGAAGTCTTAACCGCTGGACCACCAGGGAAGTCCTCCTGACAGCATTTTAAATTATTTCCACTGGGAACCCTCCTGACAACATTTTAAATTATTTCCACTGGGGAGTGCTACTGGTATCTGATATTTGAGGGTGAGGATGCTATTAAACATCCTGTAATCACAGGATACCCCTCCACAACAAAGAATAGCTCCACTAAAATGTGAGTTGAGAAAAGATTGATAAACACTTGTTTAGATAGAGAAAAATAGGGTTGAATGGCTCCCAAACCTAGAACTGAAGTGAAAGATGCTTTTTTCTTTTTAAAAATATATTTATTATTTACTTATTTGATTTATTTCTTTGTCTGCACTGGGTATTAGCTGTGGCATGTGGGATCTAGTTTCCTGACCAGGGATCAAACCTGGGCCCCTTGTATTGGAGTGTGGAGTCTCAGCCACAAGACCACCCCAGGAAGGTCTTAAAGATGTTTATTTCTGAGTTCAAATCATTCTGCTTTGCTTCTTTTCTTCTCTAAATTTTGGGCAGAAATGCTCCCTTCATTTCAAGATTCTAGTTTGCTCAAAATTAACCTAGGGTATTAGCCAACTGTGGGATCCAGGTCTGCTGACATGCATACCTTTACTTCTCTCTTTTAAAAACAACCAGAAAATAATTATTATATTTTGGCTGCACAGCATGACTTGTGGAGTCTTAGTGCCCCGACCAGGAATTAAACCCTGCACCCTGGGCAGTGAAAGTGCAGAGTCCTCTTCCCTGGATGGCCAAGGAATTCCCAAGAACCAGATTATTATTGTACCTTCACTTAAATCTTACTCTTCTTCCCTGCCTTATGATCCAGAGCAGTTAATAACTTTAAGGAATGTCTGCATCCACTCCATTTAATCTAGTGGATGGAATAATTTTGAGGGAGAAACAATTAGCTATTGTTTCATATTGCATCCATTTTCATATTGCATCACAAAACACCCTCCCAGTGTCTGCTAAAATGATCCTGACCAAGTCATACCTACCGCTCAACACTAACACCTCAAAAGTAACATTGCTATTTTGTACATAACCTCATGCCTCATAAAAAGATACTGTTATATCTATTTCAAGGTTTTCTTCAATTTTCAGTTCTTACATAAGCAAAGAGTTGTTTGCTGACACCTGCCTGTTTTCTTCTAGCTGTCCATATATCATTCTATATCATTTTCAATATTATGTTTTGGCTTTTATTAATCATCTTTCCCATGTGTATATGTGTATGTGTGGCATCATTAGAAATGCTTAAACTATGCTAATTGGGCACTTTGGGCTTAGTAGCTCAGTTGTGTCCGACTCTTTGTGACCCTGTGGACCGTAGCCTACCAGGCTCCTCTGTCCATGGGGATGCTCCAGGCAAGAATACCAGAGTGGGTTGCCATGCCCTCCTTCAGGGGATCTTTCCAACCCAGGGATCGAACCCAGGTCTTCCACAGTGCAGGTGGATTCTTTACCATCTGAACCACCAGGGAAGCCCGTTTTAGCTTAGTAACACTAAAACGTTTTGTTTATGAGCTCGTTGATGGCAGGGGCTGTGAATCTCAGAGGCTGTTTTATCCCAAAGTTCATGAAGCTAAAACCGTAGGGTGCCTAGTAGTTATAGTTCTTTCTTCTAAGCCTCATGTTCACCTCCAGGGACTTGGGGAGGAAGAAGCCCTAGCCACACACCAAGGTCATGACCTGCTGCTTTTGACTGGAAACTTTGGAAGCAAGAATACTATTTTAATAATTTAGATAAGAAATGAGGGTCTGAAGTAGGACCCAACAAGACTCAAAGGAATGAAAATAATACATGGTAATTTAGAATTGCTTTTCATATGCATCGTGTGCTATTGTTTCCACTTGGCTTTGTATTACATGAAAGGAAAAAAGTTCACACTAGCTTAAATTGCAAAAGGAACTTATTGGTTCAAAAGAATTGATGCTTTGGAACTTTGGTGTTAGAGAAGACTCTTGAGAGTCCCTTGGACTGCAAGGAGATCAAACCAGTCAATCCTAAAGGAGATCAGTCCTGGGTGTTCATTGGAAGGACTGATGCTGAAGCTGAAGCTCCAGTACTTTGGTCACCTGATTCGAAGAGCTGACTCATTAGAAAAGACCCTGATGCTGAGAAGGATTGAAGGCAGAAGGAGAAGGGATGACAGAGGACAAGATGGTTGGACGGCACCACTAACTCAATGACATGAGTTTGAACAAGCTCCAGGAGGTGGTAAAGGACAGGGGAACCTGGTGTGCTGCCATCCATGGGGTCACAGAGTCGGGCACGACTGAGCGACTGAACAACAAAGTTGGTTCAGAATGTGAAAACTCCAGGGCCAGTAATAACATCAAGTGTGGCCTGTTTCATAACTCAGGCCATGTGATGACCACAGCCCACAATCTCTTCATCCCTCTACTCTGCCATCAGGGGGCCTTCATCCCTCATCACTTCACTGAACACTAATAACTCTAGACTCCTCTGCATCACTAAATTAGAGCTGCCTCAGTTTCAGGCTTCATGTCCTTGCATAACTTGGTGTTTCTCTTTAGGAAAAATCATAGGAAAAACAAATTCACATACAAAGGAGCTTATGTTTTAGGTTGCAAAAGGAAATCACAACAAACTACAAAAGTTAAAAGCTGACAAATATCAAATTATTGCAAAGTCAGCATCATATTTTATTATTAGTTAACTGGCTGATATATATGTCTAGAATATCTTCTTTCTATATATTAGGCTACATAATCTTTGAACAGGACTCTCCAGGTGGTGCAGTGGTAAAGAATCTGCCTGCCATTGCAGGAGACCCAAGAGACATGGGTTCAATCCCTGGGGTGGGAAGATCCTCCGGAATAGGAAATGAGAACCCACTCTAGTATTCTTGTCTGGAAAATTCCATGGACAGAGAAGCCTGACAGGCTACAGTCCATGGGGCTACAAAGAGTCGGACATGGCTCAGCACACAATCTTTGAACATCTCTTCACATGATGATTTTGTAATAGTTTCTGTAGAGAATATGGAAGTTAATTCAATCTTTCACCTATTAGAGTTGATTTTTAAATTTTATTATTACTTCCAGCTTGTAAAAATTTTTTCCCCTACTGTTTCACAACTTGTTTTTGGAACTATCCCTTTTGCAAATTCCTCCATGGTTTCTTGCTTAGGCTAAGTATGAATATTTGCTGTTTCCAGAACACACCAAACACTTTTGTATCATTAATCACAGTGTTCCTTAAACTGAGTGTATTATTTTCCTTTCTTGGCTCTTTCAGAAGCTTGTTAGCATGTAAGTTGCTTGCTTTTTGAAGCCCTCTAGTATTTCTGTACCTAATTTCTATGTCCTGCATTTCCATCTCCATGTGAAATAAGTCCCACGTAGCTTTGTTATCTCAAGAGAATGAGATCTAGTGTAACATTGGTCTGTTTTCCCTGGCTTTCTGGTAGAAACGTGAGCAAGTCTCCCTGAGATGCACAGACTGCTTAGAGCAGCCATGTGTAGAACAGCTAAAGTGTCAAGATGATCTACAGATAGATGTATGAGCAATAACATATTATTGTTTAAAGCCATCAACTTTTTTTGAGGATTTTAGGCAATATAGGTGCAGTGTAGGTGGATCTGCAATGACTGATCTGAACATACTCTGATAGTCAAGAAGACCTAAAGATAAAAGGAATCACCAAATGATAACAGGATATACACTTGATCAAATGTTGTAAAGAATGTTTAACAATAAACATTAGAAGACTGACTTTACCTGAGTGTGCCAATCATGGTTGCATACAGCCTTCTATGAGGTACACTCACTTCATGCCTGAAAAAATGATGAAATTTAACACCAAGTGCTTTATCCGTGAAATTGCCTAGCAGAAAACAGAGAGTGCTCATATTTTTTGAGAAATATATAAAAAATTCACTGGCTTATTGTCAGTTTTCTTATAGATACAATATAATTTCTGGACCAGTTACTTTCCCCCTATTTTCCCTACAATGGTTATAAGAATACAAAGAATGGCAAGGAATATAAGAATCAACGTGAAGATATTTCCTTACACCCAAGTTTCACCAGGCCTGAGGCAACTTTGTAAGAAAAAAACGCTTCACCTTTGGCCAAAGAGTAGAGAAGATACAACATTATTAGCACACCACTGCATCATCCTCCAAATAGCTATCTAACAGCCTGATTGGTACATCTTTTGTTTCATATATTTTAAATGGTGTAGTGAATTTAAATTTGCAAAGTGAATTAAGAAAAAGGAGAGAAAATAATCTTTTGGTGGAGCTATTGTATATATATATATGCACATATGTATGTATGTGTTGAACTTTGCTAGACAGTTAAATCCATAGAAATATGCCCTGGTGAATTTAGAACTATGGGTGTTCTGAATGTTAGTAAGAAATCCTTCAAGATGCTAACAGTACTACAAATAATTGTCTTTCCAGCTGTGATATTGTATTAAATAAGCAGTGTAGAAAGAGATTTTTAAGACTTTTGTACATTTGTCTATGATCTTTCTGAAGATTTCAGTCTTCCCTGGTGGCTCAGACAGTAAAGTGTCTGCCTACAATGTGGGAGACCTGGATTCGATCCCTGGGTTGGGAAGATCCCTTGGAGAAGGCAATGGCACCCCACTCCAGTACTCTTGCCTGGAGAATCCCTTGGATGGAGGAGCCTGGTAGGCCACAGTCCATGGGGTCACAAAGAGTTGGACACGACTGAGCGACTTCACTTTAACTTTCTGAAGCTTTACTGTGCCATATATCACCCGAATAAAACATTGATCTCTCCAAACAGTGTCTTTTCAGTTTACTCATAATTATTTATCTAATTCAATTCTAGAATTAAACAGTTTTTATACATTATGACTCAACTCATAAAATATACCAGGTTGTCAAGTTTTCACTGTTCAAATTAGAAAGTTAAGGAAATCAAGATGCTATCATTAACTAAACTCATAAAGATTTCTGTTTTTTTAAAAATTATAGGTCAATATTTTTACATACACTCATATTTTTCTCCTTATACTCCAACTTTCACACAAATTGAAATACTTAAAATTCTGACTGTGATCCCTCATAGAATGGAAAAAAAAAAAAAACTATGCCAAATCTATCAACACATATAATGCATTGTAAACAAGGAGAGAGGCACATATAGGAACTATGTTTATTGCTGTGTTAGTATGGTAATGGATTTTATGGCTTGTGATCATTTAAAAACATTCAATGATCTTGTAAAAAATATATGCAGAAATTCATGAGTTTTTTTTTTTTTTTTAAGAGCAGATTAAATGAGTGCCTTTTAAAACTGTAACCTTCAAGTACCTCGAGTATTATAACCAGCTGCTGTTCATTTCCACTGAGAGTAGAAGACATTGAGATATGTTTAAAACCCAGCAGGAGTGATTTAGATTGGACAACAGGAAGATACACTTGACAGAAATTCATACTGGACCATAAAAAGATTACCAAGGGAGATTTGTAAACTCCTTTTCCATGCAGGTCTTTGCAAATAAATTAGATTCTACAACTACTGTGACAACAGTGAGTTCTTGTAAGTAGGTCAAGGAGATGAAATGCTAAGGTAATCAGAAGTCTTATTGCTCAGTTCTAGGATGGTAGAAATCATCACGTTGTACTCATTCGCTTTCTCACATACATGACTTCCTTTTCTCCCCTTACCTAATATGAATCCTGATGTCAGTGTAAATTGGTCATTTCTCTGTTCCCACTGTGGTGCTTTGTTATGAGCAATACAAGCATACACCAGAATAGCAAATGTAAAGAGAACTAAAATGATGCCATTTTTAATTGAATTATCTCATACTTTACTCAATATTAGAAGTGGCCATTCATTTTCTATATTGAATGTTATGAAGTGAAGTGAAGTCACTCAGTTGTGTCCGACTCTTTGCAACCCTGTGGACTGTAGCCCACCAGGCTCCTCCGTCCATGGGATTCTCCAGGCAAGAATACTGGAGTGGGTTGCCATTTCCTTCTCCAGGGAATCTTCCCAACCCAGGGATTGAACCCAGGTCTCCAACATTGCAGGCAGATGCTTTAACCTCTGAGCCACCAGGGAAGCCCCATCAAAATTATTTATTACTGCTTTAATATTTATTTTATCTTGCTGTTTTTCACTTGCTGTTTTCTATAACATGAATCAAAAAATCATTTGCTTTCAGATAGTATTCTACCCTGTTTTTGAAAATGTATTTGAATGAGATAGAAATAACATACTAGTATGAACGTGTAAAAACTGTTGAAAGGATAATTTTCCTTCTAGGTTATGCTTCCCCACTTAATGTAGTATCATCCTTAGTAGAATAAATTAAAATGTTATTTCTGTAACTAAACTGGCTATCTATATTCTTATGCTAAGTATTGAAGTTAATTTATTTCAATGTGTCAATGATTCCTCCTACTCCATGTGTATTCTCTTTGGCAGTACCTTTGCCATACTTCTATTAAGAAGTAGTTTATTTCCTCATCTACTGAATCTGAACTGGAAATGAGACTTCCTTTGACCCACAGGATGATGTACAGATGATTTTAGAGTTCAAGAGATAACTTATCAAGAAGTGTCGAACATCCTTTCCTTTCCTCTTCTAGCCATAAGGGCATTATATGCCACTGGAACGTGAGAAATGACATGAATGAGAATTGCGGAACCACAGCTACACGTGAGTAAAGACGTATGGGACCATTCAACCTCAATCAAGTCATATTATGACTGCTACCCTATGAAAACTGCAGGGGAACCCCTCACAAAGTCCCTCATCTGAGCCAAGCTCATGTTTCCTACTCAGAGCATCATGAACAATTAAGATGGCATTGTTTGAAGCCACTATGTTTTGGTATGGTACTTAAGGAGCAGTAAATAACCCACAATGGCATAATGGACATATTACATCATCAATTTATAATCTACAAACAAAATAAATTATAACATGAAACATACTTTTACTCATGTGAAAATGATAGTCTATACTGCATTTTAATAGTTTATGGTGTACCTTAATAAAATGATTATAAGTGAATGAAAAATATAAAATAATTAGAGAAGACACATTTAAAGGGAAAAAAGTAGAGATGGAAAAACATAGACCTATACAACCAATTCAATAAAGATTTCCAAGAGTCATGGACTGTTTAGTGTAAAGCACCTGAATGACTTAGGTAGATGAGTTTTTAAAAAATACTCTTCAGCTACTATTGACAAAAGCACTATCTCAATGTCTTTAGTTTTCCAGTGTGATGCTCTACCCATAAATTCATTGTACTATTTTAATTGTCCTTTATTAACCTTTTCTTTGGTTCTTATTTGCCAAGACTTTCAAAAGAATAAGTAGATAACATTCAGTGGGATACAGGGGAGTCAGGAAAGCAAATGAAACCAAGTGGCATAGTGAGCTGCCTGCCAGCCAGAGTCCTGAAGCAGAGAGCCTGGGGATCATCAAGTATCAATGGTGGCAGTGATGCTAACTTTAGCTGATTATTCCTGTGGAAAGATTTTGACTGTCTTTCTTAGTTATTGTCCAGGTTCTACTATCCCGTTGATTCTACAAATGCTCTGATATATATTGCCCAACCAAAAGTGGTTTCTATTGCTTGCAACCAATAAGTAACAGTGTGGCATTATCTGAACTGAGTGGAAGCAATAGAACCCCAGGAATATGAGGAAAACCTGGGACTGGACACCTGAGTTTGTAGCATTAAAAGAGTGAAAATCAGAAGCTGGGTACCTGGTTGCTCATGGCATACAGTAGAGAACCAGCTCAGCAAATTCTAGTCTGGAAAGTAGTTCTCATGGAGAACTAGTATTTGGGTGAATAAGAGGCCACTTCTATGGAGGAAATGAGAAGTTTAAGATGTTGATTTCTTTTAATTACATTGGAAAAATTCAATAGAATAGAAACAAAAGCTCAAATAAATTTAGAAATATTCTATATTTTAGTCAGTTTTAACTATAACTTGCTGCTAAATAACTTACCAGGTTGATATTATTTTCTTTCATCCTGCTATGGCACTTGTAAATCACAACAAAGTATCTAATCAATTTAATAAAAAGATCCACAATTTAGCTTAGGATGATTTATATTTTTTTCTGCATATTCCCTAAGGACATTCCATGTAAACAGAAGTTGACCAACCATCCAGGTGAGTTTATGGTGAGTTCTGTAAGGTCACCATAGCTTTGCCTCCTAAGTATACTATCTGATAATAATAATTAAAAAAAAAAAAAGCTACTCTTTCCAATCAACAATATACATTTTTATGAGTTCCTGAGGAGCCCGGTTTTTGAATATTTATTATTTAACAGAAACCAAAACACAATTGAGAGAAATGAAAATTAACATAGTATTAAGTAGAGAAACCATACAATTTATTGTTCACACAGTGACAATTTTGCGAGTGAAATGGGGTATTATTGACAATAACGTGGATATATAATGGTCTTCCCAGGTGGTTCAGTTGGAAAGAATCCACCTGCCAATGCAGGAGATACAGGGTTGATCCCTGGGTCAGGAAGATCTTCCAGAGAAGGAAATTGGATACCCACTCCAGTATTCTTGCCTGGGAAATCCCATGGACAGAGGAGCCTGGAGGTCTGCAGTTTGTGGGGTCACAAGAGTTGGATACTACTGAACACACACACGTATATATAATGGGCATGAGTTGACCTGTTCTAGGCAAACTGGGAGATATAATCTCCTCTTAAATCATACTGAGGACCCATTTCTCTAGATTTTCTTAATTCAACTTTCAGTATTCTTCTCTTAGGTTATATTCAGCACACTTGGAAACATTTTTTCAAAGTTTGAATTTCCCACTAGAATGCAAACTTCAAGAGACAAATAACCTTATGTGTCTGATTCAGCATCTAGCATGGTTATGATATGTAATTTTGCTAAATATTTGATAAAGTATTCATTGCTAACTACCCAGCTAGTGTTTGGTGTAGACACAAGAAAAAAATCTAGATAAAATTGTTAAACAGAGAAGTTTCTTTCCTTGGGTATCCATATGACAGAAGGCATTGTCCAATATACTATTTTTGGATCTTTACATTAGTGAAACTGATTTGAACTTCTGGAAGATAATAACAAAAAATTATATGAATTGAAGAACTGAGATAGTTCTATCTATCCATAAATGTGATTTAATGCTCACAAATCTAATTTGAGTATGGATATAAAAGTACAGAAATATCAGAGATGAATGGAAACATTAATATCAGTAATTATTTTATCAAATAATATTGGGACAGTTTTTCTACCTTCAGATTACCATTTTGGATTTCTTTATTGAGTTTATGGACTTTGTGTTTGCACATAATTATGAAATCTGTAGAATTTTACTTTATTTAAAATTTTAAATTGCTTGAAATTTTGGTTAAAACTGAATATATATGAATTACAAATACTGTCAAGTGTTAGTTTGTCAATTACTGCATTCTTTTAATATATTTTAATCTAAAATGAATTACAAATATTTTTAAAATATTTTAATACATATATAAAATCAGCATCTCTAGTATTGCATGTGATATAGTTATTCTTTCAAAGAAAAATTGTTCCTGGATCACTCAATCAGTAATTTTTTTTATTACAGAAATAATGTATGATAAATGTTAACTGTGCTTCCTTGCTTTTTATTTTCATATTTTTCACTACTAAAATCCATCAAGAAATTGCTCCTTAGAGTCTTTTATCTCAACAGTTGGGAATCATGAAGTAGAATCTTATAAAACTGCAAATAAATTTTGAATTATTACTTGAAAATCCAATACGAGAAGTCCTTATTTGAAATTCAAAGACTTGCTTACAAAGCTACCAATATGTCAACATTTTTTATGTCTTTCTCATTTAAAATACACCCACACACACATGCATACACATTATTACATTGTGAAAATCCCTAAATACTTCTAATATATTTTATTAATGGAGAAGTTCAGATAAATACTATACAGTGGTATTAATATAAATTTAATATGTATTATATATTGAATTTATAAGTTTAATTATATATTGATTTTGTCTAAAATATACATTTCTAGAAATAAATATCTGTGATAGAGTCATGACATTATAATTGCTTTGAAATGAATATAAAACATGAAGTTAACTCTCCATTCTATCATAGTTTCTGTGATATGTTATGTCCATTCTTTATTTCATTACCTTAGAAGATAATTACACATCTTGGTTAAAACACTGTTTTTGATTCCTCAGTTGTTGGACATCATCAAATTCATGAAACATAGATTTAATTATAAATTTGAATTCTCTACTTTATCCAATATAGAAGAGAAATACATTTTCTAATATAAATTCTAATTTCAGCTACACAAATCTTTGACAGCATGATTGAGTAGTTTTTTTCTTTTTGACACATCTTCTACCTTGAAAAATAACCTTTATAATCTTCTTGAGTTTTTCAGATAACAAGATCTTTCTGCAAAACAGACACCGAGGAAATAATCACAGTGGCTTACTCTGCCTTGTAGCCCCCATTTTATCAGCTCTGCTCTTCAATGTCCTTGTTGACCTCCAGAGTCGAAGCTGAAGAGCATCTTAAGGCTTTTTTCAGCATCGATTAGAAAATAAGCAAAAGATTAGCATGAAAATTAAAGCCTGAATGCATACTTTCATTCTCATATATATTTAGAGTATACTTATTAATTGAATTTAATAACAAGTAGGAATGCAATTATAAGCAATTTACTTGATATTTGTGTCCTCAGAGCATTTTAAATTACAGAACAAAAAGTCAACACAAGGAAGGAATGCTATTGAAAATAGGGGAAGCTATGAAGAGGTTCACTTTTTGGCTCATAGAATGTGTACATGTTAAAGGTCAACAGACACTAACAGACATGGGCTTTAAAAAATAATGAGCTTACTATGAGGGTGGTCCTATCAATTTTTAGCACAAAATATGTTATACTGTTTATGAATTATTTTTATAATCCAGAAATTAATCACTTTGTAATCATTTAAGAATTAAGAATGAAGGTAAAAAAGATGCCTTGTCATTTAATCATAAGTCCAGGATTTAAATATTTAGATACAAATTATTTTCCTTGAACATCAGTATTTAGTTTATCAACAAGTTGTTTCAAGTGGATAAGGTAAATAGGTATCTTAAAGACACTCTGGAGTCAAGTGCAAACATGCATGTGAAATCTCACACACATATTAAAAGATAACAATTACAAATATATTTTCTTGAATTACTACTGTATATGTGTTTAGTCATTCAGTCTTGTCTGACTCTTTACGACTCTGTGGACTCTAGCCCTCCAAGCTCCTCTGTCTGAGATTTCTCAGGCAAGAATACAGGAGTGGGTTGCCATCTCCTACTCCAGTGCAAAATGAAAATGTTGGATTCTCATTTTTAAAAATTTTCAAGAAGCCAAGAGCAGAGTCCTTTTATCCATAGGGACCTACTGCACAGTTATCTCAATTCATGGGTCTGGGTGGTGACCTAAGTTTATGCTTGTCTCCTCTCTTTCTGTCATTTTCCTTATTGACATTATAAACAAATCCAGTCTGTTAAGTCTTCAATATTCAACTTTTGATCAGTTCAGCACTGATAATGTCACCACCCAGACCCAAGAATTATGGCAAACAGGACCAGCTTCCTATGTGATATAACTGTGCAGTAGGTCCCTGTGAAAAGGACTCTGCTCTTGGCTTCTTGAAATTCTTGAACATTTTTTTTAAAATGACAGTCCAATATTTTCATTTTGCACTGGTCTGTCAAATTATGTAACCAGAACTGATTGCAAAGGTTGTCTAAATGCTTTCCTTGCTTCTGCTATTATTCTACTAGGCATGGCATAATTGCTAAATTGATCTATCAAAACTTAACTTAGATTATATTACTCCTTTGCTTAAAGTCATCTGACTGTGTCAAAGTTGAGATTTTGACTAATAAAGTCATTCATAAGTTTTGTATCCTGTTCAGTTTAGTTCAGTTGCTCAGTCGTGTCTGACTCTTTGTGACCCCATGGACTGCAGCACACCAGGCCTCCCTGTCCATCACCAACTCCCAGAGTATACTCAAACTCATGACCATTGAGTCAGTGATGCCATCCAACCATCTCATCCTCTGTTGCTCCCTTCTCCTTCTGCCCTCCATCTTTCCCAGCACCAGGGTCTTTTCAAATGAGTCAGTTCTTCGCATTAGGTTGCCAAAGTATTGGAGTTTCAGCTTCAGTATCAGTTCTTCCAATGAATATTCAGGACTGATTTCCTTTAAGATGGACTGGTTGGATCTCCTTGCAGTCCAAGAACTCCCAAGAGTGTTCTGCATCAATTTATTTGGCACCAAGCTTTATAACCCAGCTCTCATCCATACATGACTACTGGAAAAACCATAGCTTTGACTAGATGGGCCTTTGTTGGCAAAGTAATGTCTCTGCTTTTTAATAATGCTGTCTAGGTTGGCCATAGCTTTTCTTCCAAGGAGCAAGCATCTTTTAATTTCATGGCTGCAGTCACCATCTGCAGTGATTTTGGAGACCAAGAAAGTATAGTCTCTCACTATTTCCAGTTTTTTCCCATCTATTTGCCATTAATTGATGGGACCAGATGCCATGATCTTAGTTTCTGAATGTTGAGTTTTAAGCCGATTTTTTTACTTTCGTCTTTCATTAGTTTTTCTTAACTTTCTGCCATAAGGGTGGTGTCATCTGCATATCTGAGGTTATTGATATTTCTCCTGGCAGTCTTGATTCCAGCTTGTGCTTCATACAGCCCATCATTTTTCATGATGTACTCTGCATATAGGTTAAACAAGCAGGGTGACAGTATGCAGCCTTGATATACTTCTTTCCTGATGTGGAACCAGTCTTTTGTTTCAGGTCCTTTTCTAACTGTTGCCTCTTGACTTGCATAGAGATTTTTCAGGACACCAGTCAGGTGGTCTGGTATTCCCATCTCTTTAAGAATTTTCCACATGGACCACAGCCTTGTCTCAATCACTTAGATGATACAAAATATAATGCATATTAGAAAATGATGAATATGAATCTTTGTTATTTTAATTGAGAACATTATTTAAGCTTACATAATTTTAATTTTAATATTTCTTTTATTTTACAACTTCCTCACATAGGTTCTGAAAACTTTCAGGCAAAGTTTGGTTCAGGTTTTAAGACTACTGATACACATATGTACTAGAGTCTATTGAGATATTTTATTACACAATGGAACTTTGGGGAAGAGTAGGGTAGGTCCCTAAGCAGACATGCTTTACTGACAAAGCTATTTTTAAGTAATATAATATTTAAGTTTGAAGAAACATAAAGAGACTAGAATTTGAAGCAGTTAAGAACATGATTTTTTTTTCCCAGAGACTACTATTTTACACTCAAGTATTTAACAGCTGTCTTCTAAAATTACTGGTTACTGAAATGATTTTCTTTTAAAGTGTTATTCAGAAAATACTTAGAGGCTTATGAGAGGTAAGATATTTGGGGGCAAAGGTAAGCACAAAAAGATTTCATTGATATTTATTAAAAATAAAGCTATCTATAGATATTCCTATTCTCAGAAACACATTTTACCACATTCTTCCTCTATTTCTAAACTTATGACTACTTGACTGTGGTGAGCTAACAAAAAACATTGCCATATTTTTTTTCCTAATGAATTTATCTTTGGCATTGCCTTCCTGATAATACCTACGATCGTAATCAATTGTCTTTTAGAGTATCACTGTTAAATGTTTAAAAACCACTTGGTAATTACAACTGCTTTTATATTCCCTTTTAAAATATATTAATGCAAAGATGTTTTTTTCCTACTACTAAGTATGAACTAACAATATACTGAAATTTAATTAAAGTCATATTATTGGCTGAATGTCATTGCAGGCTATGAATTCTCAGAAATGCAATATGTATATTGCTTCAAAAATTGTTATGCTTATGTTATAATACTTAGGTTCACATTATAGTAGCAATGAGTGAAGTCGCTCAGTCGTGTCCGACTCTTTGCGACCCGTGGACGGTAGCCCATCAAGGTCCTCCGTCCATGGGATTCTCCAGGCAAGAATACTGGAGTGGGTTGCCATTTCCTTCTCCGGGGGATCTTCCCGACCCAGGGATCGAACCCAGGTCCCCCACATTGCAGGCAGATGCTTTAACCTCTGCACCACCAGGACATTATATTCAGTGACCATCAGTAAATAGTTGGATATATGATCAGAAAAAACATAGAATAATTGACTTTTCTTTATTTTCAGGGTCAGGAGAAGTCACATATATTATAGGGCTTCCCTGATAACTCAGATGGTAAAGACTCCATCTGCAATACAGGAGACCCTGGTTTGATTCCTGAGTTGGGGAGATTCTCTGCAGAAGGTATTGGATAACCACTCCAGTGTTCTTGGGCTTCCCTTGTGGCTCAGCTGGTAAAGAATCCATCTGCAATGCAGGAGACCTGGGTTCAATCCCTGGGTTGGGAAGATCCCCTGGAGAAGGGAAAGGCTACCCACTTCAGTATTCTTGCCTGGAGAATTCAGGCAAATTCTCTTGAATTTGCAGAGAATCAGACACGACTGAGCAACTTTCACTCATGGATTTCTATATATATAGTTTATAGGTAGGTTTGAGCCTTATAAAGCTTGGTGAGTTTAACTTAATTTTTTTCTTTTTTAACTTTTCAACCTGGCAGTTGAATTTTAGAGCACTTGCATATTTTTGTCTCATTGAAATACACAACAAACATGAGATACTACTTTAGTAAGTAGACCAATGATTATGAAATATACACAATTTTATGTAAGCTAACCTGCAGGTATCTATAAACCAATGATATTTACTTGAAAGTTGTTGGAAACGGGGACTATTTAAATAAATCCTGGCATTTTTCCAAGGCTGTATACAAGAAGAGAATTCTCTCCTTCTGTGGAAAAGTATCTCCCTGCTGCCAATTAAAATTACCAAGTGTGAAGAGTAGCGAGATTATATTTGAATATATAAAAGTATTTAAATATATAAAATAGTATGTCTTACATATATGTCTAAATAATTAAGAAATTCAGTATTAAATGCAGATGAGTGAGAAACACTTTTTCCTGTGAGAAAAAAACTCCTTGTTTCAATATTTGCTTCATTTACGTTCTACTAAAGGACAGTTTTTAATCAAACATATATACATGTGTAATCAAGTCTCCTTTAACTCCCCATGTGCCTCAGGTAATTCCAAGTGATTTAATCAATATTTGTCAGGGTGACAGGTTTTTCCATCACTGGACCATACAGTGTTATTAGTATCTATAAATAGTGAAATAATAAAAATTTTATAATGAGCACAGGTCTTTCAAATTCCAATCTTACGATTACTGATTTTGAAGAGAAATTATTAAGAGTAACATTTTGTCTTAAAACTCACTACACAAAGAGTAAGATTTTGTTTTATGTAGTATGCCAGCTTTAATAATGTTTATAAGCCATTGCAATAAGTGTGGAAGATTTAATCCTGTATGAGTATAATAATATTTGTAACACAAAAATTTCACCCCAACAATCTGAAATCGTATATGTATATATGACCTTAGTGTTTTATTAATGCACCTTGAAAACTAAGTTAATCAATGATTAATTTAGAAGTATACATCAGAAATTAGAAAATCTGCTAGCATAGTATCTGTTAGCATAGTACTTTGGTATGGAGAACAGCAACCTGAGGGAATTACTAGGGTAAACAGACAACGCATTTACTCTCTCACTCATCCTTCCTGCCACAGCAGTAATCACTGAACCCAAGTATGAAAATATTTTTTGGAAAACATTTCCTCATATATGTGACCTAATTTATAAGTATGAACTGTTTGATAAAAGACAGTATATGATTTATTTTCCTCCCTAAGCAAAATGTCCCTTAAATTTTTTATAAATTTTAAATTTCCACAAGTACAAGCCCATGTCCTAGAGCACAATCATCATTCTAAACATTTCCACAAATCAAATTTAATAAATTATATTTTATTTTCCCATCCAATTGGAAGAAATTGGAGATATGAATTACTTGATTTTCTCTCTGGTGATCTTTGCAATTAAAATGAGGTACAGAAATATTCTGGAATTGAAATATCTTCTATGTGAAACTTATACTACATTTCAACATGAATTTTATTTACTATCTGAACTTTTATTTGAAGAATACTTTAAAACAACTATTTTGTTTTTTTATCCCAAAATACTATAATTCTTATCAAGTGCTTCAAGATTCATAGTGGTTATGTAGAGAACTTTACATTGCACATCCAGATAATTTATGCTGCCAGATACGAAGAATGTTTAAGACCTAAGTATCTGGCAATGACACCCCACTCCAGTACTCTTGCCTGGAAAATCCCATGGACAGAGGNGAGTCATGACATTATAATTGCTTTGAAATGAATATAAAACATGAAGTTAACTCTCCATTCTATCATAGTTTCTGTGATATGTTATGTCCATTCTTTATTTCATTACCTTAGAAGATAATTACACATCTTGGTTAAAACACTGTTTTTGATTCCTCAGTTGTTGGACATCATCAAATTCATGAAACATAGATTTAATTATAAATTTGAATTCTCTACTTTATCCAATATAGAAGAGAAATACATTTTCTAATATAAATTCTAATTTCAGCTACACAAATCTTTGACAGCATGATTGAGTAGTTTTTTTCTTTTTGACACATCTTCTACCTTGAAAAATAACCTTTATAATCTTCTTGAGTTTTTCAGATAACAAGATCTTTCTGCAAAACAGACACCGAGGAAATAATCACAGTGGCTTACTCTGCCTTGTAGCCCCCATTTTATCAGCTCTGCTCTTCAATGTCCTTGTTGACCTCCAGAGTCGAAGCTGAAGAGCATCTTAAGGCTTTTTTCAGCATCGATTAGAAAATAAGCAAAAGATTAGCATGAAAATTAAAGCCTGAATGCATACTTTCATTCTCATATATATTTAGAGTATACTTATTAATTGAATTTAATAACAAGTAGGAATGCAATTATAAGCAATTTACTTGATATTTGTGTCCTCAGAGCATTTTAAATTACAGAACAAAAAGTCAACACAAGGAAGGAATGCTATTGAAAATAGGGGAAGCTATGACGAGGTTCACTTTTTGGCTCATAGAATGTGTACATGTTAAAGGTCAACAGACACTAACAGACATGGGCTTTAAAAAATAATGAGCTTACTATGAGGGTGGTCCTATCAATTTTTAGCACAAAATATGTTATACTGTTTATGAATTATTTTTATAATCCAGAAATTAATCACTTTGTAATCATTTAAGAATTAAGAATGAAGGTAAAAAAGATGCCTTGTCATTTAATCATAAGTCCAGGATTTAAATATTTAGATACAAATTATTTTCCTTGAACATCAGTATTTAGTTTATCAACAAGTTGTTTCAAGTGGATAAGGTAAATAGGTATCTTAAAGACACTCTGGAGTCAAGTGCAAACATGCATGTGAAATCTCACACACATATTAAAAGATAACAATTACAAATATATTTTCTTGAATTACTACTGTATATGTGTTTAGTCAGTCTTGTCTGACTCTTTACGACTCCGTGGACTCTAGCCCTCCAAGCTCCTCTGTCTGAGATTTCTCAGGCAAGAATACAGGAGTGGGTTGCCATCTCCTACTCCAGTGCAAAATGAAAATGTTGGATTCTCATTTTTAAAAATTTTCAAGAAGCCAAGAGCAGAGTCCTTTTATCCATAGGGACCTACTGCACAGTTATCTCAATTCATGGGTCTGGGTGGTGACCTAAGTTTATGCTTGTCTCCTCTCTTTCTGTCATTTTCCTTATTGACATTATAAACAAATCCAGTCTGTTAAGTCTTCAATATTCAACTTTTGATCAGTTCAGCACTGATAATGTCACCACCCAGACCCAAGAATTATGGCAAACAGGACCAGCTTCCTATGTGATATAACTGTGCAGTAGGTCCCTGTGAAAAGGACTCTGCTCTTGGCTTCTTGAAATTCTTGAACATTTTTTTTAAAATGACAGTCCAATATTTTCATTTTGCACTGGTCTGTCAAATTATGTAACCAGAACTGATTGCAAAGGTTGTCTAAATGCTTTCTTGCTTCTGCTATTATTCTACTAGGCATGGCATAATTGCTAAATTGATCTATCAAAACTTAACTTAGATTATATTACTCCTTTGCTTAAAGTCATCTGACTGTGTCAAAGTTGAGATTTTGACTAATAAAGTCATTCATAAGTTTTGTATCCTGTTCAGTTTAGTTCAGTTGCTCAGTCGTGTCTGACTCTTTGTGACCCCATGGACTGCAGCACACCAGGCCTCCCTGTCNATCTAAGAAATACTTTTAAAGATGCTAAATGGGTAGTATAAATGAAGAATTTTTCATATTTGAGAATGGTTTTCTGTTTTTTAAATTCATGAAAAAAAAAAAATTCATGAAAGAAAAACTTGTCCTAATTATGTATTTTAGGGCTTCATAAATTTCCTTTAACTCTAGATAAACTACTTCAATTGTTTTCTGGCACTTTTTTAATATAGTAGAGGAAAAAACCTACATCATACTATGTTTACTTTTTTTAAAGTAACTATTTTAAATTATTCTAACAGGATACTTAAAGGATTGTATTTCCAGTTTCATTATTATATAATTCATGAAAAAAATGAAAAAATTTCATCTCATGAGAAACTACAATGTTCTGTCTTTCCTATTCTAGGACTTGTCACAGGCAAATATTTTTGAACATTACATTCTTTAGTCTTTTGTTGTCCTATGCTTCTAACTCTACATAGCATGATTATAATACTGTGTGTTGATGAATAGATATAAGGCATTATTTGCTGACTACACTTGAGGGATACAATAATTTAGAGTTTTTAATTACATCTTCCTGCCAACACTTCAAATTTTTCAATGTGTGAGTAATTTCTGTTAATGATTGTGTTTTTAAATAGGATGCTGTCAAGAACTTTGAAAGGTCTAGGAATTTAGTTTACCTGTGAATTCACAAATTCACTAGCAACAACTTTATAAATAACTTTGCCAGAGAGAAAAGAAAATATATTGGTCAATGAAATAACAGTAGCCCCAGACATGCTACATTTGCTCATTCCCTGAGCCCCAATTCCTACAGTGCAACACACTGAAGGCAAGAGGATGCTTTCACATGCAGTGGAGCTGCTTTTTAGGAGATGAACCCTGACAATAGGAAGCCCCAGCATGTGTAAGGAGCTGCTGGAAAACCTGCCAATCTTTATCCCTATGAGAGTCATTATCTTATTATCCTAGAGGGTTCTGTCTTCTCAGAGGGAGGCATTCTCTATCTTTCAAGGTTGCTTACTATACAAACATCCTTGAAAAGATTGCCCAGAGCAAAAATACTGTAATTCTCCTTTTCAGGAGATACACAAAACACTCAAGAATTTTCTTGTTACATATATTTAATACTTAGAAGTCTATTTCTTGTTCAAATGACTTTTAACATCTTGTGCTTAGCACTGTCAGATCAAGCAACCAGCAGATTTATACATCTCTCTACCACAGTTTCTCTCACTTCTTTCTCTTATGTTCTCTTGCTCTTATTTTTTCCTGCCATATTATAAAGACTTATGTTACTTACACTTTGTCCCTCAATTATATGTGCATCCTGTTTCAGTTACCAATTGTAGAAAATTTTGAGATAATAGAATAAATATTTAGATTGTCTCCATTTCCTTGCAAGACTCATTAGAAAGATAGAACTAAATCCCTTAGTAAAGAAGGTTCCCAGGTGACACTAGAGGTAAAGAACCTGCCTGCCAATACAAGAGATGTAAGAGACAAGGATTTGATCCCTGGGTCAGGACGACCCCCTGGATGAGAGCAGGGCAACCCACTCTAGTATTCTTGCCTGGACAACTATGAAGTGATTTAGCGTGCAGTAAAGAAGGTTCAGTCTGTTGTTCCATGTCCAGTTCTAACTGTTGCTTCCTGACCTGCATATAGGTTTCTCAAGAGGCNCCTGGGTCAGGACGACCCCCTGGATGAGAGCAGGGCAACCCACTCTAGTATTCTTGCCTGGACAACTATGAAGTGATTTAGCGTGCAGTAAAGAAGGTTCAGTCTGTTGTTCCATGTCCAGTTCTAACTGTTGCTTCCTGACCTGCATATAGGTTTCTCAAGAGGCAGGTCCAGGAGTTGGTGATGGACAGGAAGGCCTGGCATGCTGTGATTCATGGGGTTGCAAAGAGACACAATGGAGCGAGTGAACTGAAAGAAGGTTCAAAGTTATTTTCAAGAGAAAGATTAAATGAAACCCTGTTGACAGTTCAAATTGAAACAAGTCATCAGCAACCAAGAATATATGGAATTCGTAGGTGAAGAAAAAGCAGGAGGCATAACAACCATCTAATATCCTCAATAGGAAGGAAATGAGACCAAACAGTGGAATTAAATGAAAAGTCTTACTTATGGCAGTTACAACCCTCATTGTTTCCAATGCCCTGTCTCAAACACCTTCTCCATTGTATTCAAACTGAATAAAGAAGCACAATTTCTACTATACTAAAGAAAAAAATATTAAGAACTAATTTTTAAATAAAAAAAGAAAAATAAGTGAATCTGGAAAACTTAAGACTATATTGGAAAATATTGTACTTCCTTTCTTGGCATTACAGAAAAAAAAGATGGGTTTATTTTCATTGATCTCTCCTGAAAGAACTTTACATATTATCATTTTTAAATTAGGCTTAACTTTACTTTCTTATTCTTTATGGCTTAAAAAATTTACTCCATTATTTATTTGAGTATAGATCCTGTTCATATTTCCTAATGTATATGTTAGTGTAACTTCTGTATCACACTCTATCTCTAGTTCCTTATTTTCTTAAAAGTAGGATTGTTTCTCAGATTTCCCCTCCACATTGCTACATTGTTTTCCACTGTAAATTATCTTCTAAATTGTTTACAGTATTATTTTTTCTTTTGCTCTTTTTGGTTTATGCAACATTTTTGCATACTATTCATTTTTATTTTTATCTACTTTTGTAGCCTTTTTTTCTTCAATCTGTTCTATATTTCCTGAAAGTCTTCCTTACGAAAAATTTCCCTAGTGTTTTTATATAAACCACATGTTCAAAGAGAATCTTCTGAATCACTGTTTATTATTTATTTGTGTTTATCTATCATGTTTTATCTCTCTCTGTCCTTTCATCCTTCCAATCACTTTGTCCTTGTATTCTACACTTCCTTCTATTTTCACCTTTCTTTCTTCTCTTCTTTAATTCTTTAATTTATCCTTACCTGAGAAAGTTCTGTCTGGACTTGGATTTTAAGTGACATTGAAGTTCAGGTTATTCTTTGTCTTTAAGACTAGGTCAGGCTCTTAACATCTACAGCTGGAACACAGGATAACTGCATCATTTTTTGCCAATTTTGGTGTTACACTGTTTCATCTGAAGGGACTTGAGATAAGATTACACTCAGTCTCCAGGTGAAGCATGTGAAAGTTGGACCCTTAAGTGCCATCTACTATCAGGACTATTATATCTCTGGTTCCAGAGCCTATGGGCATTATACATCTCAAGAGGAAAGCTCAACTCTCAAAACATTTTATTTTTCCTCTGTGGTTTTTTCTGGAAACTTCAATAACAGCATCAGTTTTCTAGCTGGTAAAGATTCTTGCTGTGTTAGGAAGAGTAAGCATAAGAAAGTGAAGTTGCTCAGTCGTGTCCAACTCTGCGACCCAATGGACTGTAGCCTACCAAGCTCCTCCGTCCATGGGATTTTCCAGACAAGAGTACTGGAATGGGCTGTCATTTCCTTCTCCAGGGCATCTTCCCAACCCAGGGATTGAACCCAGATCCCCTGCATTGCAGACAGATGCTTTACTGTCTGAGCCACCAGAGAAGCCAAAATGATGCATAAACTGGCTTCTCCCCTACTTCAGAGCACTTTTTCCAGAGCTAATTAAGAGGCTGTCTCTCATACTTTCATCCTCAGTAGGAACCTGAATAAAACTTAAACTCACAGCTCTTATGTTGTGGACTGTTTCTGTTAAGACAACAGTAATATATGTTGGAATGTAAATGAAAATCAGAAAATTACTTATTTATGAGAACTGCAGAACTTTTGGCAAATAATGGTTCTATCCAGCTCCATCCATTGAGGAAAGTAGCCAAACTCTTGCATGACTTCTACCAGCCTAAGTCCATATTCCTAAAATAACCCAGACCTCCTAACTTACCTGCCTGAAAACATTCCACCTCTCTAGGAGAATTTACTATATATTCCAGCCAAAATCTGGTGATAAGGAGGTTCCAGAGCTCCCTTACAGCATTTTAGGTAACAACTGTAAGTTCTTTGGTTGAAGGCAGGAGGAGAAGGGGACAGCAGAGGATGAGATGGTTGGATGGCATCACCAACTCAACGAACCCGAGTTTGAGTAAGCTCTGGGAGTTGGTGATGGACAGGGAAGCCTGGTGTACTGTGGTCCATGGCTTCCCAAAGAGTCAGACACAGCTGAGCTACCGAATTGAACTGGTAAGTCCTTTGACCTTTGAAATGTAAAGTTATCACCCAGAACTGTTCCCTGAATATTCATCTTTAAATATTAATATAAAATTCTCCCCATCTAAAGCAACATCTAAATGTGGGGAAACCTTTGTAAAATAGAAAAGCACTCAGAAATTGGTGAATGTATAATGTAAAAAAAATTGGACTATCTAATCATTTTTTCTTAGGTTGGAGTATAACAACAGAAGATGAGAAGTAATCACATATTCTACAAGACTTAACTATCGCAAAGTAATGTTAAGTAAAGAAATGGGCACTTAATCTAGTTATTCTACTTCTTAGAATGCAGTAAAGATGTTTCTGGAACTAACTTGTGAGTTACAGGTTTAAAATATATGTTGAGCATAGAACATAGACTTAAATGTAAAAATTTTTACTGTCTTCTGTTACATGTAAATGGCAAACATTGTCACCATCATTTTGGGAAAAGGGCCCTTTAGAATTATTTATTGTGTATATTTGTGTTTAGTACTAGGAACAGGAGAGATAATATGTGGAGAGAAAATTATTACTATAAATTTTTACACATTAACCTATTTTAAATTTCTTGAATGACTTTTAGAGAATGTGCTTGGGCATTATCTAACTCTTCCAGTTGTGGTGATTGAAAGCTCTAATTTGTGTATTTTTATAATGCTGTTAAACACTAAATAAAGAAATCTAATTTTATACTATGGTAATGATTCAAAAAAAAAAGAAAAACCATAGCTCCATTTAGAAATTTGTTCCTATTAATATTTTAATTGTTTTATTAACATAATATTAGGGACATTCACAGGTGTTGAGTTTTTCTTCTTTGCCTTATACTTAATTAATGGTAAATAGAGAAACTTGTAATCTTTTATAGCTTCTCGCTTTGGACACCTTTACTAGCATATTTGATATTTTTATCATGTCCATGATGCCATACAAAAATGTATCAGTGAATATGCATTAAATCTGTATATTAATAAAAATGATGAAAATAGTACTGTTTAAAGTAAAAAATATACATTTATGCTTTTTGATCCACTATATCTATGCTGAATTAGTAAGCTTACTCCGTTCCTTTTTCATTACTTCTTTTTTTATTATTATTTTTTATTGAAGGATAATTGCTTTACAGAATTTTGTTGTTTTCTGTCAAACCTCAACATGAATCATCCACAGGTATACCTATACCCCCTCCCTTTCGAATCTCCCTCCCACCTCCCTCCCCATCTCACCCCTCTAGGTTGACAGAGAGCCCCTGTTTGAGTTTCCTGAGCCATGCAGCAAATTCCTGTTGGCTGTTTATTTTACATATGGTAATGTAAGTTTCCATGTTACTCTTTCCCTACATCTCACCCTCTCCTCCCCTCTTCCCATGTCCACCAGTCTATTCTTCATGTCTCTTTCTCCATTGTTGCCCTGTAAATAAGTTCTTCAGTATCATTCTTCTAGATTCCATATATATGTGTTAGAATATGATTTTATCTTTCTCTTTCTGACTCACCTCACTCTGTATAATAGGTTCTAGGTTCATCCACCTCATAAGAACTGACTCAAATGCATTCCTTTTATGGCTGAGTAATATTCTATTGTGTATATGTACCACAACTACTTTAGCCATTCATGGGGTTGCACAGAGTCGGACATGACTGAGCGACTGAACTGAGCTGATGGTGGTTTTATTCCCAGGTTTTAAGGAATCTCCATACTGTTTTCCATAGTAGCTGTATCAGTTTACATTCCCACCAACAGTGCAAGAGTGTTCCCTTTTATCCATGACCACTCCAGCATTTATTATTTGTAGATTTTTTGATGATGGCCATTCTGACTGGTGTGAGGTGATACCTCATTGCATTTTTGATTTGCATTTCTCTAATAATGAGTGATATTGAGCATCTTTTCATGTGCTTGTTAGTCATCTGTATGTCTTCTTTGGAGAAATGTCGGTTTAGGTCTTTTCCCCACTTTTTGATTGGGTTGTTTATTTTTCCAGCATTGAGTTGTATGAGCTCCTTGTATATTTTGCAAATTAATCCTTTGTCAGTTGTTTTATTACTATTATTTTTCCCATTCTGAGAGCTGTATTTCACTTTGCTTATAGTTTCCTTTGCCATGCAAAAGTTTTTAAGTTTAATCAGGTCCCACTTGTTTACTTTTGGAGGTGGGTCATAGAGGATCTTGCTTTGATTTATGTCAAAGTATTCTACCTATGTTTTCCTCTAAGAGTTTTATAAAAAGTTTCTGGTCTTACATTTAGATCTTTAATCCATTTTGAGTTTACCTTTGTGTATGTTGTTAGGAAGGTTTCTAATTTCACTGTTTTACATGTAGCTGTCCAGTTTTCCCAGCACCATTATTGAAGAGGCTGTCTTTTCCCCTATTGTATATCCTTACCTCTTTTGTCAAAAATAAGGTATTCTTAGATGCATACCCATGCATCTGAGCTTTCTGGGCTTTCTGTCTTGTTCCATTGGTCTATATTTCTATTTTTGTGCCAGTACCATACTGTTCGTTTCCAAGGCAAACCATTCAATATCACAGTAATCCAAGCCTGTGGTCCAACCAGTAACACTGAAGAAGCTAAAGATGAACAGTTCTCTGCAGACCTACAGACCTTCTAGAACTAAAACCCAAAATGATGTCCTTTTCATTACAGGGGACTGGAATGCAAAAATAGGAAGTCAAGAAACACCTGGAGTAACAGGCAAATTTGGCCTTGGAATGCAGAATGAAGCAGGGCAAAGACTAAATAGAGTTTTGCCAAGAAAATGCACTGGTCATAGCAAACACCCTCTTCCAACAACACAAGAGAAGACTCTACACATGGATGTCACCAGATGGTCAACACCGAAATCATATTGATTATATTCTTGCAACCAAAGATGGAGAAGCTCAATACAGTCAACAAAAACAAGACCAGGAGCTAACTTTGGCTCAGATCATAAACTCCTTATTGCCAAATTTAGACTTAAATTGAAGAAAGTAGGGAAAACCGGCTAGACCATTCAGGTATGACCTAAATCAAATCCCTTATGATTATACAGTGGAAGTGAGAAATAGATTTAAGGGCCTAGATCTGATAGATAGAGTTCCTGATGAACTATGGAATGAGGTTCGTGACATTGTACAGGAGACAGGGATCAAGACCATCCCCATGGAAAAGAAATGCAAAAAAGCAAAATGGCTGTCTGGAGAAGCCTTACAAATAGCACTGAAAAGAAGAGAGGCGAAAAGCAAAGGAGAAAAGAAAAGATATAAGCATCTGAATGCAGAGTTCCAAAGAATAGCAAGAAGAGATAAGAAAGCCTTCTTCAGCAATCAATGCAAAGAGATAGAGGAAAACAACAGAATGGGAAAGACTAGAGATCTCTTCAAGAGAATTGGAGATACCAAGGGAACATTTCATGCAAAGATGGGCTCGATAAAGGATAGAAATGGTATGGACCTAACAGAAGCAGAAGATATTAAGAAGAGGTGGCAAGAATACACAGAAGAACTGTACAGAAAAGATCTTCACGACCCAGATAATCATGAGGATGTGATCACTAATCTAGAGCCAGACATCTTGGAATGTGAAGTCAAGTGGGCCTTAGAAAGCATCACTAAGAACAAAGCTAGTGGAGGTGATGGAATTCCAGTTGAGCTGTTTCAAATCCTGGAAGATGATGCTGTGAAAGTGCTGCACTCAATATGCCAGCAAATTTGGAAAACTCAGCAGTGGCCACAGGACTGGAAAAGGTCAGTTTTCATTCCAATTCCAAAGAAAGGCAATGCCAAAGAATGCTCAAACTACCGCACAATTGCACTCATCTCACACGCTAGTAAAGTAATGCTCAAAATTCTCCAAGCCAGGCTTCAGCAATATGTGAACCGTGAACTCCCTGATGTTCAAGCTGGTTTTAGAACAGGCAGAGGAACCAGAGATCAAATTGCCAACATCCGCTGGATCATGGAAAAAGCAAGAGAGTTCCAGAAAAACATCTATTTCTGCTTTATTGACTATGCCAAAGCCTTTGACTGTGTGGATCACAATAAACTGTGGAAAATTCTGAAAGAGATGGGAATACCAGACCACCTAACCTGCCTCTTGAGAAATCTGTATGCAGGTCAGGAAGCAACAGTTAGAACTGGACATGGAACAACAGACTGGTTCCAAATAGGAAAAGGAGTACGTCAAGGCTGTATATTGTCTCCCTGCTTATTTAACTTATATGCAGAGTACATCATGAGAAACGCTGGACTGGAAGAAACACAAGCTGGAATCAAGATTGCCGGGAGAAATATCAATAACCTCAGATATGCTGATGACACCACCCTTATGGCAGAAAGTGAGGAGGAGCTAAAAAGCCTCTTGATGAAAGTGAAGGAGGAGAGCGAAAAAGTTGGCTTAAAGCTCAACATTCAGAAAACGAAGATCATGGCATCCGGTCCCATCACTTCATGGGAAATAGATGGGGAAACAGTGGAAACAGTGTCAGACTTTATTTTTTTGGGCTCCAAAATCACTGCAGATGGTGACTGCAGCCATGAAATTAAAAGACGCTTACTCCTTGGAAGAAAAGTTATGACCAACCTGGATAGTATATTCAAAAGCAGAGACATTACTTTGCCGACTAAGGTCCGCCTAGTCAAGGCTATGGTTTTTCCTGTGGTCATGTATGGATGTGAAAGTTGGACTGTGAAGAAAGCTGAGCGCCGAAGAATCGATGCTTTTGAACTGTGGTGTTGGAGAAGACTCTTGAGAGTCCCTTGGACTGCAAGGAGATCCAACCAGTCCATTCTGAAGGAGATCAACCCTGGGATTTCTTTGGAAGGAATGATGCTAAAGCTGAAACTCCAGTACTTTGACCACCTCATGCTAAGTATTGACTCATTGGAAAAGACTCTGATGCCAGGAGGGATTGGGGGCAGAAGGAGAAGGGGACGACAGAGGATGAGATGATTGGATGGCATCACTGACTCGATGGACGTGAATCTGAGTGAACTCCAGGAGTTGGTGATGGACAGGGAGGCCTGGTGTGCTGCGATTCATTGGGTTGCAAAGAGTGGGACATGACTGAGCTGAGCGACTGAACTGAACTGAACTGAGATGAACCATACTGTCTTGATGACTGTAGCTTTGTAGTATAATCTGAAGTCAGGAAGGCTGATTCCTCCAGCTCCATTCTTCTTTCTCAAGACTCTTTGGCTATATGGAGTCTTTTGTGTTTTCATATGAATTGTGAATTTTTTTGTTCTATTTCTGTGAAAAATGCCATTGGTAATTTGATAGGGATCTCACTGAATTTGTGTTTGATAGTTTAGTCATTTTCACAATATTGATTCTTCCTACCTAGGAACTTGGATTATCTCTTCATATACTTAAGCCATCTTTGATTTATGTCTTTATTTTCTTATAATTTTCTGTGTCAAGTTCTTTTGTCTCTTTAGGTAATTTTATTCCTAGGTATTTAATTCTTTTTGTTGCAATGGTGAATGAGATTGACTCCTTAATTGCTCTTTCTGATTTTTCGTTGTTAGTTTATAAAAATGCAAGTGATTGCTATGTATTGATTTTGTATCCTGCAACTTTTTAAAATTCATTGATTAGCTCTAGTAATTTTCTGATACTATCTTTAGAATTTTCTGTGTACAGCATCATGTCATCTGCAAAGAGAACTTGACTTCTTATTTTCTGATCTGTATTTCTTTAATATCTTTTTCTTCTCTGTTTGATGTAACTAGGACTTCCAAAACTATGTTGAATAATAGCCTTGTCTTGTTCCTGATCTTAGGGATAATGCTTTCAGTTTTTCATCATTGAGAATGATGTTTGTTGTAGGCTTATCATCTATGGCCTTTACTGTGTTGGGGTAGGTTCCTGCTATGGCCATTTTTTGAAGAGTGTTAATCCTAAATGAGTGCTGAATTTTATCAAAGTCTTTTTCTATTGAGATTACCATATGTTTTTTATCTTTCAATTTGTTAATATAGTGTATCACATTGATTGATTTGCATATAATGAATTCTTACATTCCTGGAATAAACCTAACCTGATCATGGTGTATGAGTTTTTTGATGTATTGCTGAATTCTGTTTTCTACGATTTTGTTGAGCATTTTTACATCTATGTTCATCAGTGATATTGGCATATAGTTTTCTCTTTTGTGTGTTGTCTTTGTCTGGTTTTGGTATCAGGGTGATGGTGGCCTTGTAGAATGAGTTTGGAAGTGTTCCTTCCTCTGCAATCCTTTTTTGTTACTTCTAATAAACATCCCAACAGGAAGACTAAGTATATGCTGCTTTGCGTATTTATCAAGTTCTCCTTCAAAGTCACTTTTATTTTTTGCTCACCGTACTTTACATTTGAGTTAGATTACCATTTGACACATATAGAATACTGGAAGAAAGATGTGGAGAGTGTGTGGTAGTCATGATTGGAGTCTCTTTACTTTGAGGGTATAAGGCAGTGGAAGAAAGAGAAAAATATAGGCTAAAGTAAGAAACAAGGACTGTGGATATTATATCTGTACACATAGGTTTCTGTTTTAGCTCAGTCTATGGAATAGCAATGTCAGAACTCCTGAAATATGTTAGCTCAGGCCACAAAAGTTGTTTTACCATAGCATATATAGTTAGGTCTCAGTTTCAGTTCATTTCAAAGCACAAAATGAAAGAAAAAAAAAAGTGAATTGTTTCACTCTCATCTACATGATTCAGGGGTATTTAACCTTCAAAATGATTGATAGCGACCTAGTTTGAAAGAATAGTGGAAGACTATAGATGCTTTTTATGTAAAATTAGGCATTCCAATGTACTTCAACATAGTTGCAATATAGGAAGCTAGGTCATCCTCAAGAGAACGAAAGAAAAAGCTGCTGTACTTGTACTTTAACACTAAAAGAGCTACCATCTGCAGAGTCAGGCACTGGAGTGTAATTACTGTTTAATGTTGAGCAACTAGAGAACCATCTCAAACATCTAGAGGATCTAGAGGCATCTTATTCTATTGGCAGAAGCAGCATAGGACAACATAAATATCACTGAATGAAGCCATGCTGCTGACCCTCTCAATGGTCCCTGTGTTGCTATTTTTAGACCAAAGTCTTTTGATGTTCTTTTGGATTTTCCTTTTTAGATTTGTTTCAGACAGTGAAAGTTATGTGGGATTTAGGATTGAATTTAACAAACTTTATAGCACTGTTCAATATGGCATTTTCTCTTTCTCAAAGAACATAAGTCCTCCCCCAACCCCAAGGAGATGGAATAACAAGAAAACATGCTTTTTTTTTCTTCTAATTTTCTTCTCATGACTTTAGAAGATAATGGAATGTTTTCACTGCTGTAACCAAAGCAGGAAGTCATTGTGGGTATTGCAGAGGCCAGTAGGTGACTTTTTTGAAAAAAATAAAGGTAAAGAATGGAGATGGTGGCTAGAGTAGAAGGAAAAGGAAAAAGTTAAAGTCACCCCTTCTGCCTTCCCCATCAAGCTTTAAATTCAAGAATCAAGAAAACAGTGCTATCCAGGAAACAGATGCTGTCAGGTGAGGCCAGCTCTGCCCACAACAAAACCTACAGCTGCAGCTCATCCTAGCTCAGGACATCTCCTCCATCACTGAAGGACCTGGCTGATTTCCTGCCTGCTGTATAAATAGAGATAACAGTGTGTATTCCAACATTCCCTTTGCCCTCTGATAGCAAATATTGTCTGTAACCTTTTAAACCTTTGATATTCCTTTCAGAGTTATAAATTTGTTTTTCTTAGAACTGTACATTTCTTTTCAGATATTGCAAAACAACAGTATATCAACACAGAATTTCTCTTTAAAACAAAACAAAACAGGGCAAAAATTGCATAAAATAAAACAGAAAACACCTCATGAAATTCACTAATCTTTTGAAAACAGTTCAGTGGGCTACATGAAGGTGATCACAACCAGAAGTCATTTTCCTGCTTAATCATATTAGAAACCCCCATCATAAGTTCAAAGGAAGTGAATGTCAGAAAGACTTGGGCTAACACACTGGCTGGATATGGGAGTACAACCCTGATATCCTGCCTCCTGTCTTGTGCCTCCTTCACATTTCATCACACTTTCTTCCATTTTTCTTCACTTCCTCTTTTAAATAACCTTGAAATAAATTTCAGCTTATCAATATTTAAAATTCATCTTGATTTTTCTTATAAACTAAAGATATTTAAAATACAAATCAATACTATCAGCAATTGAAATTTTTTCAATAAAGATCACACATCTATATATTAAAATTATGAAAATAGTCACTAGTTGTAAGAGTGCAAATGTCAGTAGTACTGTAAAATTAACCACACTTATATGTTAATGAGCATTCATGCTATAAAATAGGTACCTCATTAAGTTTGAGTTAGATATATCATCATCATAAAGACTAGTAACATATTTGCACTTCATAAAAATAAAAACAGATCCTTGTATTTTAGCTTAGTTGCTTGAAACTTGATCAATCACAAAGTGAGCTACAGATTGAATGATTGCAATAATAGATATTTATGAAAGATAATGGTTTTTCTATGATAATTTGTTATATTTGGTTAAAAAAGAAAGAAAGAAAAAAGCCTCAGATGTCCAGTATAGAAAGTAAACTACTCAGGGGAGTGCCAAGTTTAATCGAAACAAGGATTACTGGCATTTTCATGCCAGGCCCCAACAAGGAACCTTCTACCCAGTGTGCATGCATACTAAGTCGCTTCAGTTGTCTAACTCTGCAGCCTTTTGGACTGTAGTCTACCAGGCTTCTCTGTTCATGTGGTTCTCCAGGCAAAATAACTGGAGTGGGTTCTCATGCCCTCCTCCAGGGGATCTTCCCCACCCAGGAATCAAACTCCCATCTCATGTCTGCTGCATTGGCAGGTGGATTCTCTACCACTAGCACCACGTGGGGAAGCCCTCTGCCCAGTGTAGCTGAATCAATAGAAGTGACCTAGTTTGCTTCAGAAGCAAAAAAATCTTTATTCTTTCTTTTGTTTCTCATTAGTTATCTATTTTATGCACAGTGTTATACATATGTTAATCCTAATTCGTCCACCCCTTGGTGTCTATACATTTTGTTCTCTAGTCTGTATTTCTATTTCTGCTTTGTAAATAAAAAAATGAGAAGGTGTGAGTTTGCATTCTGTAGAGGCCATGCTTTCTCCACAGGTGGTGGGCGGGGCTGCTTAATGGGGACCTTGTGTGGGAGGAGGTGCCGGCAGGGCAGGCGCACAGCTGAGCTGCTCAGGCTTCAGCCCAGCGAGGGGTGCAGCACCTCCTCGACACAGCCCACCACCGCCATCTTGAGCGTCCCAGAGCTTAAGTGCCAGGTGCAGTTTTGCACTAGAAATTCTGACCTGAAGTGTCAGGGGCAAGGCCTCTGCAAGCGGCACCCCATGAGTAAGTGAGACTGAAGCACAAAGGAAAAGAAAAAGGTGAGTCCTTAATCTATTACCCAGATGATTCTATTTTTAGTTCCTGAGAGTTGTTAATAGGTTTTTGCTGGGATGATGTTTCGGAATGTTTCCCCACAGGGAAAGGTGGGATTGCCGAGGATTTGGTGTTAGTCAAGTTTCCCATGGTCCACAAACCAAGTAGCCCCTACCCACCATGGTCCAATTTGAGCAGATAAACCACATTTCCTGGAGTAGAGAAGATTTTCATCCCCACTGACTGAATGCTCTTTGTTGCCCATTCATGCCTTCTGTTTTGTCTTGACCAGACATTCCTCAGGCTTCTCTCCTCCGTACAGTTTCCTGAATTTTAACTTGCCCCGGGTCTGAGAAAGAGCTGTAAACTCATCCTGGTATCTGACAAACTGCACAGAGACACTGTTCCCATCAGGCTCCACTTTTTTCCCTTGCTTGCACAATTCCTCTTATACGTTTTTGCGGATTTTCATCACCCATACTCTAAACTGCATGAGGAGATGCGGGGTCTTTGCAGTCTTTTTGCTCAGAGAACTTCAGGCTGAAGCACTTCAAGTCATAGCACTTCTGCACATGGTACACCATTGCCATCTTGAGCCATTTCTAAATGCAGCTGCCAAGATAGGGAGTGGGTGTGTGCTAGAAACTCTAACCCACTGTGTTAAGTCCAAGGCCTCTGCACACAGCTCCCTATGGACAAGTGAAACTAGACTAAACCTAAATGAAGAGGTTAGACTTTCTTGCCTAAGTTCTGTCTTGGGCTTCCGAGGTGGTGCAGTGGTAAAGAACCTGCAAATGCAGTAGATTAGGTTTCAATCCCTGGGTTGGTAACATCCCCTAGAGGAGACAGTGGCTACCCACTCCAGTATTCTGGCCTGGAGAATTCCACAGACAGAGGACCCTGGCAGGCTATAGTCCATGGGGTCACAGAGAGTTGGTCAGGACTGAGAATGCAGACATTAGGCAAGTTCTGTCTTATTTTTCCTGGAGATTCCCAAGGGCTTTGCTCATGACACAGAGAGGTTAAAGAAAATTTCTGAGATGATTTGACAGAAGAATTTATAGAGTAATTTATGTATAAAGGTAACAGTGGTGGTGATTTTTCAAATGAGGGGAATGTGGATAACAGCACAGGGGTGAAAGTCAACCATGGCTGATTGAGAGGCTTGAATTTTTATAATTGGAACAGAGATATTAATCAAGACAAAACACCCAGGTGCTTCAAGTTGAGGGCCAGTCTTTTCTGATTAAGTTAAATGCTGTCCTTCAAGTGAAAGTAAAAGCATTAGTCTCTCAATTATGTCTGACTCTTTGCAACCCCATGAACGGTAGACCACCAGGCTCCTCTGTTCATGGTATTCTTCAGGCATGAATACTGGAGTGGGTAGACATCCCGTTCTCCAGGATATCATCCTAACCCAGGGATCAAACCTAGGTCTCCCTCTTGCATTGCAGGTGTATTCTTCACCATTTCAGTCTATTCTGATTAAGTTAAATGCTGTCTCCCACATATATAGCAATAATTAAAGCAGGATGGAGAAAATAATAGCAAGTGAAGCAACTGACAAAGAATTAATCTTTAAAATATATAAGCAGCTCATGCAGCTCAACACGAGAAAAATAAATGACCCAATCAAAAAAATGGGCCAAAGAACTAAACAGGCATTTCTCCAAAGAAGACATACAAATGGCCAAGAAACACATGAAAAGATGCTCAACATCACTCCTTATCAGAGAATGCAAATCAAAACCACAGTGAGGTACCATCTCATGCCAGTCAGAATGGCTGCCATCAAAAGTCTACAAACAATAATGCTAAAGAGAGTGTGGAGAAAAGCAACCCTCTCACATTGTTGGTGGGAATGCAAACTACTACAGCCACTGTAGAGAACAGTGTGAAAATTCCTTAAAAAACTGAAAATAGAACTGCCATGAAGTGAAGTGAAGTCACTCAGTTGTGTCTGACTCTTTGTGACCCCGTGGACTGTAGCCTACCAAGCTCCTCTGTCCATGGGATTCTCCAGGCAAGAATACTGGAGTGGGTTGCCGTTTCCTTCTCCAGGAGATCTTCCCGACCCAGGGATCGAACCTGGGTTTCCCGCATTGGAGGCAGACTCTTTAACCCTGCCATATGACCCAGCAATCCCACTGCTGGGCATACACACCAAGTAAACCAGAATAGAAAGAGACAGGTGTACCCCAATTTTCATCACAGCACTGTTTACAATGGCTAGGACCGGGAAGCAACCTGATGTCCATCGGCAGATGAATGGATAAAGTACATATACACAATGGAGTATTACTCAGCTATTGAACACATTTAAATCAGTTCTAATGAGGTGGATGAAACTGGAGCCTATTAATTGAGCAAAGTAAGAAAGAAAAGCACTGATACAGTATATTAACCCATATATATAAGTATATATATATTAAATTTACAAAGATGGTAATGGTGACCTTATATGTGAGACAGCAAAAGATATAAATGTAAAGGACAGACTTTTGGATTCTGTGGGAGAAGGCAAGGGTGGGATGATTTGAAAGAATAGCACTGAAACTTTGAAACATGTATATTACCATATGTGAAATAGATGATCTGTCCAAGTTTGATACATGAAAGAGGGCACTCAGAGCCAGTGCACTGGGACCACCCAGAGAGATGGGATGGGGATTTGAAAAGATGGGAAGTGGGAAAGGGTTTCAGGACTGAGAGACACATGTGTACTTGAGGCTGATTATGTCAATGTATGGCAAAAAAAAAAAAACCCACAAAAAAAACAAAAAACAATATTGTAAAGTAATTAGCCTCCAATTAAAAATAATTAATTTAAAAAGAGAAAGAGTTTGGTAATACATAATAGTGCCTACCTCAGTATGTCACAAAATATTAATTGGATAATACAAAACCAGCTTTTTGTTTTATATTTTAGCCTCTCCTAAAATGTATAAGCTTTTTCCCACTGTGTTTTTAAATTAAACCAAAAAAATTATATTTAAGACTAAATGAAACAAAATATTTCCCTGGAAGTATATTTCAACACTGTTTTATTGTCAGATTTTATAACTTTTAAATCTTACCACCATGGTTGCAGTTTACAGACAATAATGGTAACTGAGAAAGCTGCTGAATCAGAAATCAACTATTAACAGAGTAATTTTGTGACAATAAATAGAAAGATACGCTCAGAAGAATGTAAATAAATGCACATCAGTGTTTTTATATGCACTTTCCAATGTACACCCATGACAGATTCATGTCAATGTATGCCAAAACCAATACAGTACTGTAAAGTAAAATAAAGTAAAAATTTAAAAAAAAGAAAAAAAAGATTAACTGTGTACTTATCAGTGAACCTATGAGCCTATCAAACATCTTTAAAGTATTGGAAGGTAGACAAATGGTAAGTTTATATATAATAGAGAAAAAGAAAAACAGAGACCTCCATATTACTTAATTGAATAGTAGTAAATTTAAACGTTATTTTATATTATTTATACCAAGAGTAGAAATCTTGGGAGTAACTATTCCCAGATGTAGCTAGTGATTTTGCAAAAAATCTAAGAACATGTAAAACCATTAAGTGATGTTTTAACTCTGTTTTTAATTTAATGGGAAGGGACTTCTCCATCCTTTCTATAAACAAACTGGGTTTTACTTTTTGGTTTAATTTGTATATTGCTATCTACCAGGGAGGTGGAACATCTGTTTGTATGTTTGTTTGTTTGTTTTTTTTAGCTATTCTGATTTCTTTCAATCAAGTCCTTATACATGTTCTTTGCCTGACATTTAGCTTCTTTTTTATATGTTCTCACTGTGTTGTTTATGGGATATTAGTTATCTGACTAAGAGGAGAGTCCTAATTCTTAACCGCTGAACTGACAGGAAATTCCTATGTTCAACTTTTATTGGAATCACAGTTATTTCTTATTAATTTTAAAATCTCAATATGTATTAGGTAGCAATCCCTTGCCAATATTCAGTTCAGTCACTCAATTGTGTCCGATGCTTTGTGACCCTATGGATTGCAGCACGCTGGGCCACCCTGTCCATCAGCAACTCCCTGAGTTTACTCAAACTCATGTCCATCCAGTCAGTGATGCCATCCAGCCATCTCACCCTCTGTCGTCCCCTTCTCTTCCCGCTTTTAATCTTTCGCAGCATGATGGTCTTTTCAAATGAGTCAGCTCTTCGCATCAGGTGGCCAAAATACTGAAACTTCAGCTTAAACATCAGTCCGCCCAATGAATATTCAGGACTGATTTCCTTTAGAATGGACTGGTTGGATCTCCTTGCAGTCCAAGGGACTCTCAAGAGTTTTCTCCAACACCACAGTTCAGAAGCATCAATTCTTTTGGCATTCAGCTTTCTTTATACTCCAACTCTCACATCCATACATGGCTAATGGAAAAACCATGGCTTTATCTAGATGGGCATTTGTTGGCAAAGTAATGTCTCTGTTTTTTAATATGCTTTCTAGGTCGGTCATAGCTTTTCTTCCAAGGAGCAAACATCTTTTAATCTCATAGCTGCAGTCACCATCTGCAGTGACTTTGGAGCCAAAAATAAATAAATAAAATAAAGACTGTCACTGTTTCCATTGTTTCCCCATCTATTTGCCATGAAGTGATGAGACCAGATGCCATGATCTTAGTTTTCTGATTGTTAAGATTTAAGGCAACTTTTTCACTCTTCTCTTTTGTCAAGAGGCTCTTTAGTTCTTCACTTTCTGCCATAAGGGTGGTGTCATCTGCATATCTGAGGTTACTGATATTTCTCCCAGCAATCTTAATTCCAGTTTGTGCTTCATCCCGTCCAGCATTTCTCATGATGTACTCTGCATAGAAGTTAAATAAGCAGGGTGACAATATACAGCCTTGACATACTCCTTTCCCAATTTGGAACCAGTCTGTTGTTCCAGTCCAGTTCTAACTATTGCTTCCTGACCTGCATACAGATTTCTTAGGAGGCAGGTCAGGTGGCCTAGTATTCCCATCACTTGAAGAATTTTCCAGTTTGTTGTGGTCCACATAGTCAAAGGCTTTTGCGCAGTTGATAATGCAGAAGTAGATGTTTTTCTGGAACTCTCTTGCTTTTTCTATGATCAAAGATCCAACGGATGTTGGCAATTTGATCTTTGTTTCCTCTGCCTTTTCTAAATCCAGCTTGAACATCTGAAAGTTCATGGTTAACTGTTGAAGCCTGGCTTGCTACTATTAGACATTGTGAAAACCTCTTAGTTTGTGACCAGTATTCTTGCTTTGTCTATGAGTATCAGTGGAATTTGAAAAAAAAAAAAGTCTTAAGTCACTGATTTATGAAGCTGTCTTAATGATACTAAAATATTAAAACAGTAAAAATAAAGAAAATTTAAATGTACACATATTTTGTTGGTAAAATTTTTGAAATACAATACAGTCAAGTGTTTTTGAGAATAAATGAAAACAGGAACACTTTGGCATTTAATGTTGGACTAAACTTCATCCGTTCCAGACAAATTCTGGTAATTTTCATTAAAATTAAGTATGTAAATATTCTATGACTGCAGAATGGATTTAAATACTTATCTTGTACTTATTTGAGTCCTAATTATGCAAGTGCTCACAAAGAGACTGGCACATGTATATTCTTTATATGATATTCATTGTAACATTCTAAGTAGTTATCAAGAAAATGAATGAGTATAATGTACACATAAGATGGTTTACTAAGGGACAGTTAGAAGCAATATGTTCTATTTAAATATAGAGAAAAGATACACTTAAAAACACAGACTTGACTAAAATGGAAGATGAAACCTACAGCATAACACTATTTTTGTTAAACAATGTAGATAATTTTATATGATTTCTCTAGGATTACACATATCTAACTAAGAATATATGTTAAATACATAAAAGAGTAGTTATAGAAATATTATAATGTGAATAAGGGTCAAATGGAGAAAATGAAGTAAAATAAAACAAGAGGGGAAATTTCTTAGTCAAGATGATATTAAATGTTCCATGAATTCTTTGCTTCAAAATTTTCCTATAGCTACTTACCTCCTCCCCCAACAGAATGAGAGTAGTAATAATAATACAGTTCATTTCATTTCATTTCAGTCGCTCAGTTGTATCCAACTCTTTGCAACCCCATGAACCACAGCATGCAAGGCCTCCCTGTTCATCACCAACTGCCAGAGTCTACCCAAACCTATGTCCATTGAGTCGGTGATGCCATCCAACCATATCATCCTCTGTTGTCCCCTTCTCATCCTGCCCTCTATCTTTCCCAGCATCAGGGTCTTTTCAAATCCCATCCCATCTCTCTGGGTGGTCCCAGTGCACTGGCTCTGAGTGCCCTCTTTCATGTATCAAACTTGGACAGGTCATCTATTTCACATATGGTAATATACATGTTTCAAAGTTTCAGTGCTATTCTTTCAAATCATCCCACCCTTGCCTTCTCCCACAGAATCCAAAAGTCTGTTCTTTACATTTATATCTTTTGCTGTCTCACATATAAGGTCACCATTACCATCTTTGTAAATTAATATATATATATACTTATATATATGGGTTAATATACTGTATCAGTGCTTTTCTTTCTTACTTCACTCAATAGGCTCCAGTTTCATCCACCTCATTAGAACTGACTTAAATGTGTTCAATAGCTGAGTAATACTCCATTGTGTATATGTACTTTATCCATTCATCTGCCGATGGACATCACCAACTGCCAGAGTCTACCCAAACCTATGTCCATTGAGTCAGTGATGCCATCCAACCATATCATCCTCTGTTGTCCCCTTCTCATCCTGCCTTCAATCTTTCCCAGCATCAGGGTCTTTTCAAATGAGTCAGCTCTTTGCATCAGGTGGCCAAAGTATTGGAGTTTCAGCTTCAACATCAGTCCTTCCAATGAACACCCANATGAACTGAATTGAAAATCCTTTTCATAATAATATTAAGACATTAATTGCCTTTTTCACTGAGCTGACATTTACACTAATAGTGCAAAAACAATGGTGGATAAAACTGGTGCCTCAGCAAGAATCAAGGCTGTAGCACCCAACAATATCAAAAGTCTTTGTAACTGTCAAAGCAATACACTCCTAGATTTGAAAAAAAAAAAAAGCCTTTTTTCACTAAAGGATAATTTATACTTAATGAAGCAGTGAAAATTATTAATTTAAATAACCAATACTTGAGTACTTAACTTTTTAACATTAAATTAATATTGCATATAACAGAATGGGAGGCATACATAAAGCACTTCCATTACATACCAAAGTGTAATGATTATTTTGAAGAAAAGCTGAACCAGTTACTTTTTCAGGGAATAGCACTTTTACTTGAATGAACAACTGGCAGACAAACTACAGTTATTCAGACTTGGATCTTTGGCAGGCATTTTCTCTAAAACAAACTAAGTGAGCTTATCAGTACAGGAAAATAACTGATAATATTTGTTGCCAATGATAAAAGTTGAACTTCTTCTAGAGAAGCAGAATTTCCAAAATCTACTACCCACCATCAGGATTTCAACAGCTTCTTGATAGTCACTGAATTTTCAGAAGAGATGTTGGTGATCTTATTGAATGTGATTTTTAAAAAATACTTATAATGAATATGTCAACATTTGGAAAATTTGCAAAACTCCATGAACTAAGATTTTTGAAAAGACCAATTCAAAATGTTATAAATCAAGCATAAGTAAAAATATCTTAAAGTGTAAGGTAGACCAATGAACTCAGTGTTGCAGAGTACAACAAATTTATTTATAGGTTTCAGATTCCATGCTGTGAGTCTTTTGCAGTAATGTCCGACGCTTCGCGACCCCAAGGACAATACAATCCATGGAATTCTCCAGGCAAGAATACTGGAGTGTGTAGCCTTTCCCTTCTCCAGGGGATCTTCCCAATCCAGGGATCAAACCCAGAACCCAGGTCTCCTGCATTGCAGGCTAATTCTTTACCAGCTGAGCCACAAGGGAAGTGCAAGAATTCTGGAGTGGGTAGTCTATACCTCCTCCAGCAGATCTTCCCGACCCAGGAATTGAACTGGGGTCTCCTGCATTGGAGGCGGATTCTTTACCAACTGAGCTATCAGGGAATCCCCAGGTTGCAACTAACTTACAGGAAATTACAATTCATCGAGTTTTGGTGTTATATCAAAAAAGAACATCCACAACTATCTAAAGACTCTATTAAAACACTCCTTTCTTTTCTAACTGTAAACCTGTGTGAAGTCAGATTTTCTTCTTATACTTCAACCAAAACAACACATCACAAAAGACTGAATGCAAAAGCAGGTACCAGAATCCAGCGATCTTCTACAAAGCTGGATGTTAAAGAGACTTATGACTATCTGAAACAGAACTGCTATGAAGTTGTTTTCTTTTCAAAAATATGGTTATTTTTCACTAAGATATATCATTTATGCTAACACTTAGTGCTTAGCATTGTTATATTTGGGCTTCCCTGGTGGCTCAGTGGTAAAGACTCTGTCTGCCAACTCAGGAGATGTAGGTTTCATCCCTGGGTCAGGAAGATCCTCTGGAGAAGGAAATGGCAACCCTCTCCAGTATTCTTGCCTGGGAAATCCCAGGGACAGAGGATGCCTGGTGAGTAATAGTCTAGTTCAATTCAGTCACTCAGTCGTGTCCGACTCTTTGAAACCCCAAAAACCGCAGCACTCCAGGCCTCCCTGTCCATCACCAACTCCTGGAGTTTACCCAGATTCACATCCATTGAATTGGTGATGCCATCCAACCATCTCATCCACTGTCGTCCCCTCCTCCTCCTGCCTTCAATTTTTCCCAGCATCAGGGTCTTTGCTTCAGGTGGCCAAAGTATTGGAGTTTCAGCTTCAACATCAGTCCTTCCAATGAACACCCAGGACTGATCTCCTTTAGGATGGACTGGTTGGATCTCCTTGCAATCCAAGGGACTCTCAAGAGTCTTCTCCAACACCACAGTTCAAAAGCATCAGTTCTTTGGCGCTCAGCTTTCTTTATTGTCCAACTCTCACATCCATACATGACTACAGGATAAACCATAGCCTTGATTAGATGGACCTTTGTTAACAAAGTAATGTCTCTGCTTTTGAATATGCTATCTAGGTTGGTCATAACTTTCCTTCCAAGGAGTAAGCATCTTTTAATTTCATGGCTGCAATCACCATCTGAAGTGATTTTGGAGCCTAAAAATAATAAAGTCAGCCACTGTTTCCACTGTTTCCCCATCTGTTTCCCATGAAGTGATGGGACCAGATGCCATGATCTTACTTTTCTGAATGTTGAGCTTTAAGCCAACTTTTTCACTCTCCTCTTTCACTTTCATCAAGAGGCCTTTTAGTTCCTCTTCACTTTCTGCCATA
>SJYX01021033.1:475734-507165 GCA_006410675.1 Oreotragus oreotragus | reverse complement strand
TGTGAGATGAGTGCAATTGTGCAGTAGTTTGGGCAATTCTTTGGCATTGCCTTTCTTTGGGATTGGAATGAAAACTGACCTTTTCCAGTCCTGTGGCCACTGCTGAGTTTTCCAAATTTGCTGGCATATTGAGTGAAGCACTTTCACAGCATCATCTTCCAGGATTTGAAACAGCTCAACTGGAGTTCCATCACCTCCACTAGCTTTGTTCGTAGTGATGCTTTCTAAGGCCCACTTGACTTCATATTCCAAGATGTCTGGCTCTAGATTAGTGATCACATCATCATAATTATCTGGGTCGTGAAGATCTTTTTTGTAGATATATAAAATAGTCCATGAGGTTGCGAAGAGTTGAACATGACTGAAGCGACTAATCACATATGAAATAGAGAATGTCAAATTCCAAATGATTGTTTATGGACATAAATTTATCCAAAATTATTTCTTGTACAAAGTTTTCTGTTGTGATCTATATAATCACATATGAGATAGAGAATGTCAAATTCCAAATGATTGTTTATGGACATAAATTTATCCAAAATTATTTCTTGTACAAAGTTTTCTGTTGTGATCTATATGAATTTAAGCAAATCACTTTATGTAATCTAGAAAGAAATATCCATTGTCATATTTTGTGATAATATATACAATCTAAGTGATCACACCACATGAAAGGAAGAAAATTACATGCAGCTAGAATGAGTTATATATATAAGGGAACTGGACCTTAGCCAACAGTGCATTTCTTTATGTTCTAGAAAATTCCCAAGGCCACTTATTCCTTCTTCACATTTCTGTTTAGCTTTAGGATGTGAAATATATATCTTTGACATACTTGTGAAACTTATGTAAGTGACTAAGTCATCACATACTGCTTTGTGTAATGAATCCTTTAAGGTCTTTTAGAACACAGTTGAAAAAGAAAGGAGAGAGAGAAGTCAAAAGACAGAAGGCAAGAGAGAGATTTCTATTTTTTAAATGTATAATTAATGTTTATACTTTTTTTAGGACAGTCATCTTTATTTGAGAGTTTTAGGATCACTATTCATACTTTAAAATAAAATAAATGTGAGGTCCTTTGTATATGTTTTCCTCACATTTACATAAATATGTAGCTACAAAGGTTGAACTTTACATGTCCAAAGCTTATTCAGTTATTCAGTATCTTCTGAAATCTAATATCTATACTTATTATCTTCTGAAATTAAGAGAGAAAGGAATTTAATGCTCACTGAGTGTCTGATACATGTATTATCTCATATAATTATATTTATGTTAATTGAATGTGTATGTGCATTGAGAGAACTCTAACATAGTTATTAAAGTAAATCACAAAGTATTGATATCTTATTTCCCACCTAATAAAATCAATATTTATTAGGCTGACATTGAAAACACTCTCTTAGGTACTCTAACTGCTTTTTTTCCTACAATCTTATGTACAAGTAGCGAATTAACTCTCCAGAAAACTCACGGAATTTTTTTCCTTTAGTCTAATAACATCATTGATACTTTAGTTTCACTTATAAAATATTATATTGCTTTAATGAAAATAAAAGCAACTAGTGACATTTCACCATGTGTTAGTGCTGAAAATGTTTTAATGGATTCAGTTGTGTATGTGTGTATATATACACATATGTACGTGTATGTATATATCTGTTTTTGTGTGTATATATACATGTATACACAAATACACAGCAACATATGCCACTTCTACTAGTTCTGAAAATTGATCAGAAGCTCATGTAAACAAAGCTCATTCCTCTTCTCTGCTGTCACATAATACATTGTTTAAATACGGTACAGAATTTATTAATTTTCTTTTATATCTCAGAAGCTGAAACTTTTCATTATGAGTCCTATTTTCTGTGATAATGACCACCATTTATATTTCATGAATACAGCTGCATTTAAAGTGATAACATTTTGATCACAGCATGTATGTAAATGTACACATATACGTACATTTTAACAGACTGTTTATTAAAATTAGCAGTATCCTCTCTGATAGAGGTCAATTCAGTAAAACTGTCAATAATTAAACACCAACTATGTGCAATGCACTGATAATACCAAAGATTAAAGTGGGTGAAAAACGCTCTTCAGAAGCCCCCAGTCCCTTAGGAGTGACATGCATTTTAAATAACTGGAATCCAGCATTCTTTCTTCTGTACCTAAACTCTGGGAAAGCAGGGCTGTTTGATGATTTAAAACAATTTAGTATGTGAAAGTCTAAGGCAGAATTGGCATTCTGAGTTCCAAAAGCTAAGCTTACACACTGACAACGGATTGATTCTTATGAAGAAAAGTAGTTTTGATTTATTTGGGGTAAACTTATAAATATGGAAAACAATTAAACCATTTGGGGGATCTCTCTTTTTTTCTTTTATGTGTTTTAAATTTCAGCTTCTCTATGAATCTTTTTTTTTTCAAATATTTTTAAGAGCTTAATAATTGATGGTGTTTTCTTTTTTATTATTATTCCTATTATTCCACAACAAGGAGAAATGTTATTTCTTGTTGGTAAATGACTTTAAAAAATTAATTTAGGGTCCTTCCTTGCTTTAATTTATTTGCATCTTCTACAGAGGTTGTGGACAGTTTAATAACCTTAATCCAGGGAAAAAATAATGCCAACAGAAAAATACATATATAAACCAGAGGGAAGGTATAAGAAAGTCAAACAGGGACTCTGTATCAACCTAGAGGGGTAGGATGTGGAGGGAGATGGGAGGGGGTTTCAGAAGAGAGGGGATATATGTATACCTATGGCTGATTCATGTTGAGGTTTAACAGAAAACAGCAAAATTCTGTAAAGCAATTATTCAACAAAAAAATAAATTTTAAACATATATAAAGCAAAAAACACCCCACAAAAGTTCGTTGCTGTATTGCAATATCAGAGCCCCTCTCAGGAAATAAAATCTCACACATTACGAGATTTGTGTCTCAGGATGTCCAGCCAGCCCTCAGTACTGGTTTCCTGGTATTCTGCTTGCTGTATGAAATGTCAAAGTCTGAAATGATTTTAACTGTTCCTTTTGGAAGGAATGACTGAGGGGTTGTCTCAAGAGAGAGTTCGTGGTGTAATGAGGTAGTTCTTGCTTTGGTACGTGATACAGTGTGATTAACAAACTCCAGATTGCACAGAGAAGCAGGTCGGAGCACAGGTTATTAAGTACAGTTCCCTACCCAAGACGATGTATTGCCTCATGCTGATATGGCAGGACTGGAGGGGGAATATATACATCTATATAAAAGCAAAGACAATCCTTGCTTTCTTCTTGAGCAGCTGCAGCCAGTCCCACTAATGGACGTGCAAAAGCAGAAACGAGCAGCCCAAGGTATGTGTTCATTTTTACAGATGGTACTGCAGACAAGTTGGTAATGGAAAAGGAAGTCATGTACGTGAGCTTTTTGACTATGGGGGTGGGGAGTGGGGGACGACAGAAGGACAGCCCCGATTACAGTACTTTCCTGTGTAATTGACCGTGTGAGTTATGGAAGAAGCAGTTTTCCCATGAAAGATTTCACTTATTACAAAATTACATCATTACTGGTAAGGAAATGCATAATTCCAAGTTGTCTTTTTAAAATAATGTCATTAAAACTTTAAAAATCAGCTTAGACATCCCTGTCTGCCCAGAGCCTCTATAATGAAATTATCCGCCAGAGTTGGGTTTTACCTGAAACAGTCACAGCATCCTCATTTAAAGACAAATCTTTCATTTGAACAATGGCAAAATGTACTAGACATTTATTTTAAATCTTGGAAAAGTGTATTTAAATATCTGGTTTGGGGTCATGAAGAAATACAAAGTTGAATAAAAATGAGATAGTATTTTAAAAGAATTATAGATTCAGAAGTTAAATGAAGTTTAGGTTTATTTCCCTTAACTCCACCCTCCGCACCTCCGTGTATGTAAAAATCTACAGAAAATGAAATGGTGTAAGAAGTATTACAATATGGTCTAGTAGAGTTTTTAGTTATTTAGTTCAAATTGCATATTTGATATCAGTGTCTCTTATTGATCCATTTGCAGATTTTTAACATAGTTCTTAACTGTTTCAAACTTCAGGATATTTAACTGTATTTCTATATGTTTTGTTGCTATTGTTAAGTGAAAATAAGTGGCAAATACCATCTTTCTGCTTAGCAAACTGTATGCTATTTAATGTCTGATCTCAACTCAGTACCCGGTAAAACATCTTTATAGAGTTAAGAATATTTTAGGCTTTGCTCTTATATATATAATGAAATGGAAACTGTATCACACATGAAAAGTATCAGAGTCAAATGCACAGACCACTGAAGAACATGTACTTTTATATCTAATAATGGGGGAAATATTTAAGGGAAAATAATTAAAAATACTTTCATATTATTCAAATCTGAGGAATTTAGTAAAATGACCTCACTTTTCGGAATTGGCAGTATTTGATCTTGAATAATGAGGATTCCACACATTGCAACAGCTCTCTGCCAAGGAACATGCCAATATATAAAATAAGTCTAGTACATTGGTACCTGAACATGTGTGTTTACAGCACTCCTCAAAACCCCAGTGCCATGTTTCCTGCCCTGTCTCTAGCCGTGACGAATACAAAGAGTTCCTGGTTCACAACTGCCTTCCCATGATGGCATTTCTAGGCACGAAGTCAGTGCACTAATTTTTGCTTTTCAACAGAGGCTTTGTTCACATATAGTTTTTAGTTTTTGAGACAACAGTATCAAAACTCATGCACTGCACCTATCTGCCTTCCCCACACTACCCCTCCATCTCCCAAATGCTGCATTCCTCTGGCTTCGACTGTATCTTTCAACCTCAACACAGATCGTTGCCATATCTGATCAAGGATGAGTCATTTCTTTCTGGTACCTCAAAACTTGCATAATTTAATCAGCTGTTATAGGGTGGTTTGAAGAGAGAAGGATTCTTCAAAGCTAAGCTATGGTGAAATATTTTTGGTAAAAATTCCCCAATCACTTCTTTAGTAATAGGACCTGAAACACGGTTAAGAACTGTGGCTCTGAAGTGAGAGATCTTACTATTTAGTATTGAAAAATGCCTATAAGGCTTAGTTTTCTCACCTGTAAAGTGGATAGAATAGCAATAATGATAATAATAATGGTAATAATAATTCCTGTGTCTTAGGTTGTTTAGAGGATGTCAAGTAAAGAAACTAAGTCTGGACTCTGTGGAAGAGGGAGAGGGTGGGATGATTTGGGAGAATGGCCTTGAAACATGCATACTATCATGTAAGAAACGAATCGCCAGTCTGTGTTCGATACAGGATACAGGATGCTTGGGGCTGGTGCACGGGGATGATCCAGAGAGATGATATGGCCTGGAGGTGGGAGAGGGGTTCAGGATTGGGAACTCATGTACACCTGTGGCAGATTCATGTCAATATATGGCAAAACCAATACAGTATTGTAAAGCAAAATAAAGTAAAAATAAAAATTAAAAAAAAACTAAAAATAAAAAAGAAACTAAGTCTGTAGTGTATCATTCTACACAAAATAAATACTTGGTAAATATTAGATGTGTGATGGTGATTATTCAAAAAGGGACAAGAAGTAGTCACGCGAGTCTACCAGATAGTTGCTTCAGAAATGGTGTTTATTGATGGCTGCGCTGTCTGGTTGCTGTGTGGCTTTTCTCTGGTTGCGGTGCACAGGCTTCTTTCTCATTGGGGTGGCTGGCTTCTCTTGCTGCAGAGTGCGGGCTCAGTAGTTGTGGTTGAGGGGCTTAGTTGCCCTGCAGCATGTGAAATCTTCCTAGACCAAACATTGAACCAGTGTCCTTCTGCGTGGGCAGGCGGATTCCTAACCACCGGACCACCAGCGAAGTCCCCAAAACGATTTTTAGAAAAAGTCATGTGTTTTTGCCTGGACTTAAGAGACAAGGATGTATTTTTGACACTAGTTAAGTCAAAGAATCATTCACAATCTTTTACCTCGTCAGTAAAACGAGAGAATAATAATCCCTAGTAATTCATCTTCAATCCAAACTGAGATAATTATGTCAGGAGTTCTTAACCTCACAATCCATGAGTACTCAGATCCATGTGAAATCTTTGGATGCATTTTATGAAGGACATTCTTCTGAACAGCCTGAAGTTATTTGCAAAATATATTACATTCTTTTTTATTATCTGGGGAGAGTGTCATAAATTTTATCAAAAGAGTTTATGACTCCCAAGAATGTTAGAAACCATTGATATAGATGTAAATTCCTTGAGGATGGTAACACTTCATTGACTAGTTATTATCTGTTAGCAAATATGAAAAGAATGACTGATTATTATCTGTTATTTTCCTTTTCTTTCAAAATGACCATGTCATCATCATTATCTATCATAAAACCAGTCCTACTTAGGTAATACATAAAATACCTCTGTTTATTTCTTAAATTAAGTGCTTTGAAGCTGAACTTTTTGAACTTTAGGCTTTTTCCAGAAAAGTCCCTATCACCAAGGTGCTTATTTTCTATACTGTGAAGAATTCCCACAATAAATGTTTGCCAAATATATTGTTTAAATAAAAATTGCAATAACTTTATTAAAACATAATTGATTCTCATATTCTCATGCTGAAATTTACTTAAGAAGTGCTGGAATTGTTTAACTATGCCTCCAAAAAGCCCCCCTTTTTTCCCTTTTCAGTGTCAGATTTTGGCACTGGCATAGAAGAAAATCCCTGTTGAAACACTCTTGACCATTGTTGTAACTGAAGGAAAGGTGAAAATGGATCTGTGGTGGCAGAAATAGAAGCAATAAGAGGCTTGAGCAGTTCTTTTGACAATAGTGACTTTCACATGAAATGAAAAGACAGTGTAGATATAAATCTTCAGCTATATTTTCAGCTGTCCAAATACATACTGCTGTAATGGCAGGACATTGTTACACAAACAGCATGGGTTAGAACTCCAAAGATCTGAGTTTTTCTAGTCCTAGTCTGTTAAGTAATTTGTGTATGACATCACATGTTTGCTTTGCTCATTTTCCAAATATGGAGTAAGTCTAAGTATGGAGATGGGGGTCCTTCAGAACTATGTAGTAGATTATATTATCTGTATGATAAATTTATAAAATTAGAAGATTTGAAGAATCCATACATATAATTTAAAATGTGGGATTTCCCCAGGGAACTCTCATTTTCTGCAATCCCGTGCCATGAGTCACCAATTGCATCTCAGAAGAAATGGAGCTAATTTGTTTTAACATGTCCTGATATATTGGGCAACTCCAGCGTGGTGACGTGTCAGTGGAAAAGTCTTGGGCACATTCATACCTGGGTACAATATATGATTGCTAGAATATGAATTGCCTCATGTCCTGGAACAGAAGTTGTTCCATTGCTTCTAGCCAAAGATGTCAGTTTAGTTTACACTGGTCTCCATTAGCATTTTGATGTGTTGAGGAAGTAAATTTAATAAGCAGGGTAAACAGGTTTTGTTTCCAAACTCTGAGATAGGTGATTATAAGATGGATGCTTGGCTGAACCTTGTAGAGTCTCTTCAGTTTTCTGGCAAGAAATCTGAGGGCATAGAGGGCTGTTTTAAAGCAGGCATAGACTTGCTATACAGCCTGTTTCAACTGATTCTTTTATTTGGAGCAAAAGTCAGCCAAGGTATTGATATCTATTGCTTTCTGTTGGCAAAGCTCTCTCCCTGCTCTTGCTAAAATGCTGGCCAGCCTGTGCTTCTGATAAAATTCTGGCTGTGAATTTACTTAGGTGTTCGTTGCAAGCCACTGTCTGTTTTAAGTTGTTTGAGGTGTGGTGTTCTTTATATTCTGTAGCCTCTGCTGGTGGGTAGTCAATAGTCAGTAAATCCTTAATGGGGATAAGTGGGAGAGAGTGACTTTCTCTGTCTCTTGGTGGTGAATAAGAGTGATAATGGCTAAAATATTATTTATCATTTATTCAATAGTTATTGAATTTCAATTTTATAGTGACAGTCATGAATGCATTATTTAGTTTGTATCAACTCTTTTGGTGGTTGATAGGACATTATTACTGATGGGACAATAAGCAAGGTTCTTGTTTCTGAAACGACTAGACTATTATCCATTTTTATAAAGGAGCACAGAGAATAAACCCTCTGATTATTAGATAACTTTCAGCCTTTAAGTGAAATGTATTTGTGGGAGATGCTTTGGTTTCTTGAGAAATGTTTTCATATAATTTACATGAATTAAACTGTCACTATTCATCAACAGTCTCAGTTTTTATCATGCTAACTGTATATATGGTATGTTTTTAGCAGATTCTACTGTGAACAGAGAGATTACAGACCATATACTTCACTGTAACTCCAGCTTCTAGCACAGTGCCAGGCACATGGTGGACATTGAATAATTAGTTCCAAAACTGAATTGAATTATATTTACCACTGAAGTTTTATTACTACAAAGTTGTACCAAAAGGTTCTATCATAGCCATCTGTACATTTCCCTAAAATGAAGTTCTCAAAAGATTCTTGATATAATCAAATAAACATAGACTTGTTTAAAGAGTTAAAAATATTTGAGGTGCATCCAGACTAACAGCACATATATCAAATTTCAAGTTGATTTAATTTAAAATGGCCAAGATATAAAACCATAAAAAATGTGAGTAAATACTCTGCCTATCAAGGCTTGTTATGTAATTACATGGTTTCAGTATGGTTTTTATTCATAGAAAACTATTATAAAGGATCATTTCTGCACAGATAAACTTCTCCAAAGGGGACTTTTAATATCTTGGAGATGAATATCCATGACTCTAAATGTTAAACCACTTGAATGAATAATTCAATCAAATTTACTTTTTATTGATCAAATGAAATAAGTTCTGTTAATAATGAAATTTGAAAACCTTAAAATGTTTGCTTTTGGCTAATCTTCAAATAGTAAAATAAGCTGTAAAAGTAGCTGAACCAATTTAAAACTTTTTTTCCCATTCTTGTTCTTTTCTGAGGACTCATCTGGGTTTACCAAAATATGTGTCAGCGCTTAACACAGAGGGATCTGTAATTGACTGAGAATTTAAGCCCCCTAAAATCAAAGCTTGAATCAGAAACTTTGAAAAACTTTAGTGATCATGATGCCTTACGGTAGTTAGCTGTGAGCCTAAAGACTAGAGGTTTCTTCTGTTAGTTATTTAGTAATTATGCTGCTTGGTGCACTCTCCAGCAGGGAAAAGAAAAAAAAAAATTATATTGGATTTAAAATGTACTTTTATTAAAAGATAGTGTGTCATTTTCTGTTTCAAATCCTGGCATGGATGACTGTCCAGATTCATCACCTAACTTGCTGTTGTGAAAATCAGTATGGTGGTTACAATACATTTGAAATGTGGGAAGGAAAGAAGTGATCCAAAGAATTCTAAGTAATTGAAAAGCCTTGGAGATGCCGTTCATGGGGGCTGGCCTCAGAATTCCTTGCAATGAGCTGTTCCTATCGCCACTCTTCCTTTTTCACACAGGAAATTACCAGCCAGCAGTAATAACACACAGGCCATACAGATTCGGCCTAAAAGTTAGTGGCCAAATTACTTAAACTTGAAGTTAAATGCAGTCAGTTCCTTGTTGATCTCAGAATTTCCTCTTTAGACATTTTCCATTGAGGTGACTTTCATGTAGATTTGGGTTTTCTGCTGACACTCCTTCAGTCTTGCCCTCCATTGAAACCACATATAAATAGAAGGTGCACTTAGAGAAGGCCAGAGCAGAGCATGCTATGACCATGCATAGTTTTGGATATGTAAGAGGACAGCTTTCCTTCAGCCTAAAAGGAGGGCCTTTCAGGTACACCTTCATGCTGTCCACTAACTGCTTATTCCTATCATTTCCTCTCCCAGAACTGTCTATATCCATATCTCTCAAAGGACAGTGCATATGTCTCTTGCACAAAGTCATGGAGGTTCAAATCATTATTAACTCCTTTTGGGGGGAGTGTCGCTCAGTTTCCAGAATCTTGGTTCTGTGGCCAGGGATTGAACCCACACCCTCAGCAGTGAAAGTACAGAGTCCTAACCACTGGATCACCAGGGAATCCCCTATTATTAACTCTTTTTTTTTTAGAGCTTCCATTTTACTTTATTTTACTTTATAGTACTCTGTTGGTTTTGGCATACATTGACATGAATCTGCCATGAGTGTACACGAACTCCCAAACATGAACCCCCCTCCCACCTCCCACCCCACATCATCCCTCCGGATCATCCCCATACACCAGCCCCAAGCATCCTGCTATTATTAACTCTTAAAAGCAGCTTCTAGGAAAAGGAGAAACCATTTTATTATTTAAAACACACACATATACCATCAGGAATGCATGACTCTAATGATATGTATAAAGGAGAGGTAGAGCTTCATTCTTCAGTTCAGTTCAGTCACTCAGTTGTGTCCAACTCTTTGTGACCCCATTAATTGCAGGACGCCAGGCCTCCCTGTCCATCACCAACTCCCAAAGTTCACTCAAACTCACATGCATCGAGTTGGTAAAACTTTATTTTCAAAATGAGTAATGACTAGTGATAAAAATTATTGCAAGAGATGATTTTCAACTTTAATAATATTTAGCCACTCAAGACAGACAGCACTGTCCTAGGTACTTATTACTTAGACTATTTGATGACTGTTATGGAACATGATTTCTGTCTTTAACACAGTATAAAGGAGAATGACAAACTGTTTTAAAACTCTATTGTGCCTGATAAACTGTGAATGAAATAAGGTCTTTAATGCCTTTCTTTCTCTTTAACATGCTTGTTTTTAAAAAGTGAGGCAAGGGAGACTTCTATTTTGCTTCCTTTGGCAACAGACTTTTTCTCAGCACTTGATTGGGTTAAGGATGTTGGTGACATGGGAAAAAATGCCATACTCAGTCCAGCTAGGTGACATTATGCATGGTGCAGCTTTTGCTGGGGTCAGGCTGTCATCTGTGATGTGGTTTAGAGAGATGCATCATGGTTCACCGTTCTGTAGTCACACAGCGAAGGACACTGCCCACTTCTCCCACTTACTCTGCTGCTTCCAAAATTTCCAAGTGCATCAAACATAGGGTTCTACAGAGCTTACCACAGTGATACATTTGTTAGATGGGAGGTAACTAAATGTATGAAGTATTTCTCACCTACCTCCTACTCTCTGCCCCCACACAAGTACGCTCCTATTGAATTCTAGGTGTGAACACCTAGATATTTCACTCTGACTCAACTTTCCATTCTCATATTTGATAAGAATGACACAAATGAAATGCACGTTCTAATACTCAACCATATGCTTTAAGCATATCTAAAATGTAAAATAAGTAGATTAAGGTGATAACGAAACAAAATGTTTTTCTCTTAACAAAAGAAATACAGCTTAATCCCTAATGGATCGATGATGGATCAATAACTTGAGAGCTTACTACATCCCTGATATTCTTTTAATTAGACGTCCATTTGTCCACATTAATACTCACAGCAGCTCACACTTTAAAGAGGGGGACATTTAAGTACTGCTAAGTTAAGTAATTCACTCAAAGTCATACCCAGCAACTCAAGACAGNAAATGTTTTTCTCTTAACAAAAGAAATACAGCTTAATCCCTAATGGATCGATGATGGATCAATAACTTGAGAGCTTACTACATCCCTGATATTCTTTTAATTAGACGTCCATTTGTCCACATTAATACTCACAGCAGCTCACACTTTAAAGAGGGGGACATTTAAGTACTGCTAAGTTAAGTAATTCACTCAAAGTCATACCCAGCAACTCAAGACAGGCATGTTTTGAATGCAAGCTGTCTGTCTCCTAAATCTATTAACCCCCATGCCATACTGACTCCAAATAAGTGAATCCAAATTAGTCTTGATGTATTTAAAATAAGATATGATTTACCTAAAATATACCAGCCTCTATTGGAGCCTAAATGCAGCTTAAAGCAAGATGTGCCTGCGTAAACCAGCACTGTAATTTCAGGATTTTCCCTCAAACTAATGAAGGACATTTTCTTTGCAAGAGACTTAAGTGCAAAATTATGCAAGGTTGAAGTGTTCTCTGAAACCAGGATTATACCCACTTTGGCATGCCGCGTCAAGCAGCCAGGACGTAAGGAAAGAAGCAGGCTGCAGTGAATGGTTATACATTCAGGTTTGAGCCGCAGCCATATATGTGGGTTAGTTTCCAAATGAACATTTACATTGCCTTTATGTGGATCAAATTGGTGTTTATTTGCCAAACGTGTTATTTAGATCTCCAGGAAAAGACAGCATGGCCCCAGGGAAGTTTCACAATTATAACCTAACTAGGCTCCCCAACTTACCTCGGATAAAGGGAGCCCCAGAGTGTTTGATAAACACAAACTCTAATAGTTCATTGATTTGAGAGAAATAGCAGTCTGTCCTTTGGCAGTAGGTCCCTATTGGGACTTTGAAGACCAGTACCCAGTGTTTTGTTTTGAGACTGAGAAATTTATTATACGCTCCTGGTCCTGATTTGGGGGGTCAGAGGAGTAAGGAGAAAAGGGGAGACAGAGGTTATCTTTGTGAAAAATCCAGCTTTTATTACATCACCTGAAGTAGCACAACCTGCTACACTAATGAAACTGTGTTCCTGGTTGAAAAGGGCAATTGTTAGCTTGACTTTGTGCTCATGAAAACATTCCCCCAAGCTTGTTAAATTATTGTTCTCATTTTAGATTTTTATGGCTATGCAGCTCACCAGTCCTCATTTCTTTACGTTTCATTCATTTTCCTTGTATTGATGATTGATGGAGGATGTCGAATGTTAGAGTGAGCAGGCATCAGCAATTGCAAGATCATAATTAGTTTAGCTGACGAGGGCCTCTGATAGCACTTGCATCTGGATGGAAAAATTACCCTATAGGGAACTGGCTGCTCACCAGGTCTTTTTAGTGATACATTGTGAAACACCCGATGAATCAAATGCCCTTTCAATGCCAAGAAAGTGTTCCAGTCTTGAAGCCAAAATTATGTCTGCAGAAAGCTTTCCATTTGAAATGTATCAGAGTACAATTATAACCATTGTATTTTCTTGGCAGGGATACCCCTCGTCTACAGTATGGACTCGAGTTAAATAAATTGCCTACATTTTATGAATCCCTGAAATTTTGACGTATAGTGTTTGTAATTTTAAATTTATCACAAAATTGGGTTCCAGCAAGACTTTTTCCACTCCTTATCTAACATGCATATTTTATCATTAAAGGCTTTGCTTCCTAGAGAAAAGAGAGCAGAGTTGCAATTCAGGCTGTCTTTTTTTTTTCCCCTTCTTCTTCTTCAGCCAGAGTTCCATTTCCTGCCTGTTAGTATTTGCGCCTATGAACACAGCCTGACTTTTGTTTCAATAAGTTTAATGGAATCATTACTTGATAGCAAGAATGGAACAAGCAATGCTAATGATCTACTTTTAAATATTCTTGGATTATTTTTCAATCTGGTGATTAGAGAATTCAGTCCACTAAAATTTCAGAAACGCATGTGATTTCCAAGTCTGAGTCAAATAAAATAAATAAATAGCAATTGATGGGGCTATGTTGCCTGGCTTAAGCAGGCCCCTCATAAGGATTCTCATTAGTAATACTGTACTTCTAGTTGGCAGAAGTTTCTTCTGTTCCTCTCAGATTTGGGAGATAGAGGGTGTTCTCTTTCAGATTTTACAGGTGCAAATGAAAAATTAGAACTGAGTGTCTTATTAAGTGTCTTAATACTTATGTTACATGAATGACATCCAGAAAGACATGCATCAGGTTTAATTGTAAGTGGTTTACATGCTGCACTTACTCCAAGTTTGACTATATTTTGAAGCTCTGGTAGCCTGGGTGCCTCTTTTTCTAAAATATATTAAACATATTGCCATGCTCTGTCTTTTGACTTTTGACACTTTTAAAAGGTATATTTTTGGGTTCAGCATTTAGGAGCCATCATTATGGACACAAACCTCAAAGTTCAAAAAGTTAAAGCTGTTTCTGTGAAAAGCCTTTGGTGTTGCACACACCTCATCCATCACTGTAGGGTTAATTATAATGAAAATCAGTGGTGCCTATTAAACACAATTGAACCTGACCTCATTATGGGCAGTGTGGTTTTATACTGTCATTGTTGCTAGTCTAAAGACAAAACTCCTGGGTTGATTTGGTCTAACTCCACTGATCATGTGACTCACCTCTGACCTCGTATTTTTTTTTTCCCCATTTCAGAGGCGCAGAGGCTCGGGTGTTTTTTGTGCCAATTGCTTGACCACAAAGACCTCTCTCTGGCGAAAGAATGCAAATGGCGGATATGTATGCAATGCGTGTGGTCTCTACCAGAAGCTTCACTCGGTAAGAACTTGTTAGACTGTTTCAGGAAAAGCTTTATAAAACAGCCTGGTCTGTGGCGTGATAAGTACCATTCCCTGGCTTGCGGTGCCTCCCCCTGCAGAGTTTAATCCAGTTGCTTTGAGCGCACTTGTGATTTATGGTGGACCAGCCTTAGATGTTATGGGGAGATTCATGTGAGATCATTACTAATGCATTATGTTTCTTTTGATATAAAAGAGGAAAATGATTGATTTCTGGGAACTTCACATAACCGATATGTGAATGAGTGGGTATCAGAATTCAGTGACATTAATTTAGGTAGAAAGGAGAAACTTTTAAAGCTCAAAAGTATATAAATTAAAAAAAAAAAAAAGCAAGAAGACTCTCCCATGTTCAGTATAAAATATAGGGCAAGGGTAAAAATGCTTCTTTTCCAGTCTACTTTTGGAATTTGCAAGTGTCATCTAGGCTGGAAGTAGGACAAGTTCAGAAGAGGGGTTCTGACTGGGACCAAGATACCAAGTGACTCTCCCCAGGACTTCAGTGGCATCTGAGGGCTTGAAGAGCACACAGCAGAGCAGAGGAAGGTGCAGAAGTGCTCTGTGTTTTAAAATCTCTGGCTCACTGGTTTCAGCCAGACGCTCTGAGCTACGTCAGTTATTTCTAACCAAATTTTAGGTAAAATCTTATAATAAAGTTTAAACTTACAAATCTCCTATCTTTATATGCAGTTGACTTCCTGAAGGATTTTTTTTTTTTTTTCTTTTTGATTTAGAAAGTTTAGGGACTTCCCTGGTGGCCCAGTGGTTAAGGCTTCGCTTTCCAGTGCCAGGGGTGCAGACTCATTCCCTGGTCAGGGAACTAAGATCCCACTACCTTTCAGCAGCCAAAAACCAAAACATAAAACAGAAACAATGTTGTAACAGATTCCATAAAGTCTTTAAAAATGGTCCACATCCCCCCCCCAAAAAAAAATCTTAAAAAATAAAAAGAAGTTCATCTGCTGACCAAAGCTGCCTTTAAAAATAGGAATGCCCCATTTAGTAAGCAAAAATCTGTTTCCTTCTGCCTTTTGCATTTTGTTTGGCATTTTACCACAGCTCTTAGCACCAGCCAGTGAATAAAATGCAGCTACAGGGAATACAGTTTTAGACAAAATGTCCTCCAAAACGGACCACTGGAAGCACTCTTTTAAAAAATGCATGCTGCCAACAAGACTAATTGGTAGTAAACTGTGAAAACCTGAAGTTATTAGCATGTAGCTAGTAGAAGGAATCTTCTACCACCATCACCTTACGTTTTTTAAGCCTTCACCATTTAAGCAAGCAATAAGCTTCCATTTAATGAGTACTGACATTAATGATTTTAATTGAATGCTGTCCAATCAAAGGCCAAATATTAATTAAACTACTGCTCTTCCAGGTTATGTTAATTTAACAACTGCAATATAAATGAAAAAAATTTAACAATTATTTTAATATTCATCTCTCCAGAAATGTTTTTAATCTTGAGGAGTTTTTTTTTAATCATAAATTTCCTATACTTCTAACTCCATGAATTCCATGGCCCTACATGCTCTTAGTTCTTATACATTTGTGCATAATAATTCTCTGATGTCTCTTTTATGGGCTGTAATTCCTTTACCTGTCTCTTAAATGTTGGTCTTCTTTAGGTTTCTAAAACAGACACTATATTTCTTCCACTCTTTATTCTACAGGATAAAACTCTTCATTCCCTTGAGTTTTCCCATCACCTCCATATATTTACATTTTTTATAAACATAACCTTTATGTACAATGCAACGCACAGATCTAGTGTATAGTGTTCAGTGAGTTTTAATAGTGTCATCTTAATCAAAATATAAAATAGCATGTTTATCTTAGAAAGTTATCATGTAGCTGTTTTAAAATATACTATGTGTTAAAATACTGGATTGAATTTAAATATTATAATTAAATACAAGTTTTAAAATATATCAAAATTTGTGAAATTACCTAAAGCAGTGTTTAGAGGAATATTTTCAGCATTAAATGCTTAGATTCAAAAAGAAGGGTAGAGATTAAATATGTTTGTTTGAAATATGAGATCTTTATAAATCTGAAATTCTGAACAAAGTAAATGAACATGGACTATCCAGGGGACGTGACATTTTCATTCTTAACCCGTAATTTGATGTTAAATAACAAGTGCGTTCTTCTTCCTTCAAAATATCTTTGTGACAATAAAAACACTCCAAGAGGATTTGTGTTTTGTTTTACACTTAAAAAATACTCTCTTGCATTCAGATACATCATTTCCAGGTATAATTCACAAATTACATAATGTTCATGTTCATATTTTATGTAGAGATTATTTCCTGATTTCAGTAATCTTTTAGAAAAAATCAGATTTTAGCCCATTTAAAGATTCTTTAAAATTTTAATTTGTAAATATGCATTCACTTATTAAACATATTCTCTTGATTTTATAAATCAAAGTTAAAACTCCTACTGCAAGTAAAGTTTTTATTATAGTCTTATCTATGGATTTTAGCCATGTAATATAAACACCTGTTGAACATGTACATAAGTACCAGTCATATCATACTTAAGCTGGGTGAAAGTCAGCATTCTATTTAAGTACAGGGTAGAATGACAGATAGGATATTTGAACCAAGCCTACAAATAAATTTAGATTTTCAACAGAAAACAAATGCTTCACCTGTTAACAGGTAAAATCTTCCTTAATAGTAAGTACTTATAAAATTAGAGGAAAAGAAATGAAAGTGGGAGATTTATTAAAACAAAAAAATCTCTCACTGGATATGGCTTTGATCCTGAAGAATTCCATGGTCAGAGGAGCCTGGCAGGCTACAGTCCATGGAGTCACAGAGTCCAACACAGCTGAGCAACTGTTGGGCTTCCCTGGTGGCTCTGGTCATAAAGAATCTGCCTGCAATGCAGCAGAACCGTGTTCAATCCCTGGGTCAGGAAGATCCCCCAAAGAACAAAATGGCTTACCCACTGCAGTATTCTTGCCTGGAGAATCCCATGGACAGAGGAGCCTGGCGGGCTACAGTCCATGAGGCCAGAAAGATTTGGACACGGCTGAGCACTTAAGCTGTCTGTCTCCTAAATCTATTAACCCCCATGCCATACTGACTCCAAATAAGTGAATCCAAATTAGTCTTGATGTATTTAAAATAAGATATGATTTACCTAAAATATACCAGCCTCTATTGGAGCCTAAATGCAGCTTAAAGCAAGATGTGCCTGCGTAAACCAGCACTGTAATTTCAGGATTTTCCCTCAAACTAATGAAGGACATTTTCTTTGCAAGAGACTTAAGTGCAAAATTATGCAAGGTTGAAGTGTTCTCTGAAACCAGGATTATACCCACTTTGGCATGCCGCGTCAAGCAGCCAGGACGTAAGGAAAGAAGCAGGCTGCAGTGAATGGTTATACATTCAGGTTTGAGCCGCAGCCATATATGTGGGTTAGTTTCCAAATGAACATTTACATTGCCTTTATGTGGATCAAATTGGTGTTTATTTGCCAAACGTGTTATTTAGATCTCCAGGAAAAGACAGCATGGCCCCAGGGAAGTTTCACAATTATAACCTAACTAGGCTCCCCAACTTACCTCGGATAAAGGGAGCCCCAGAGTGTTTGATAAACACAAACTCTAATAGTTCATTGATTTGAGAGAAATAGCAGTCTGTCCTTTGGCAGTAGGTCCCTATTGGGACTTTGAAGACCAGTACCCAGTGTTTTGTTTTGAGACTGAGAAATTTATTATACGCTCCTGGTCCTGATTTGGGGGGTCAGAGGAGTAAGGAGAAAAGGGGAGACAGAGGTTATCTTTGTGAAAAATCCAGCTTTTATTACATCACCTGAAGTAGCACAACCTGCTACACTAATGAAACTGTGTTCCTGGTTGAAAAGGGCAATTGTTAGCTTGACTTTGTGCTCATGAAAACATTCCCCCAAGCTTGTTAAATTATTGTTCTCATTTTAGATTTTTATGGCTATGCAGCTCACCAGTCCTCATTTCTTTACGTTTCATTCATTTTCCTTGTATTGATGATTGATGGAGGATGTCGAATGTTAGAGTGAGCAGGCATCAGCAATTGCAAGATCATAATTAGTTTAGCTGACGAGGGCCTCTGATAGCACTTGCATCTGGATGGAAAAATTACCCTATAGGGAACTGGCTGCTCACCAGGTCTTTTTAGTGATACATTGTGAAACACCCGATGAATCAAATGCCCTTTCAATGCCAAGAAAGTGTTCCAGTCTTGAAGCCAAAATTATGTCTGCAGAAAGCTTTCCATTTGAAATGTATCAGAGTACAATTATAACCATTGTATTTTCTTGGCAGGGATACCCCTCGTCTACAGTATGGACTCGAGTTAAATAAACTGCCTACATTTTATGAATCCCTGAAATTTTGACGTATAGTGTTTGTAATTTTAAATTTATCACAAAATTGGGTTCCAGCAAGACTTTTTCCACTCCTTATCTAACATGCATATTTTATCATTAAAGGCTTTGCTTCCTAGAGAAAAGAGAGCAGAGTTGCAATTCAGGCTGTCTTTTTTTTTTCCCCTTCTTCTTCTTCAGCCAGAGTTCCATTTCCTGCCTGTTAGTATTTGCGCCTATGAACACAGCCTGACTTTTGTTTCAATAAGTTTAATGGAATCATTACTTGATAGCAAGAATGGAACAAGCAATGCTAATGATCTACTTTTAAATATTCTTGGATTATTTTTCAATCTGGTGATTAGAGAATTCAGTCCACTAAAATTTCAGAAACGCATGTGATTTCCAAGTCTGAGTCAAATAAAATAAATAAATAGCAATTGATGGGGCTATGTTGCCTGGCTTAAGCAGGCCCCTCATAAGGATTCTCATTAGTAATACTGTACTTCTAGTTGGCAGAAGTTTCTTCTGTTCCTCTCAGATTTGGGAGATAGAGGGTGTTCTCTTTCAGATTTTACAGGTGCAAATGAAAAATTAGAACTGAGTGTCTTATTAAGTGTCTTAATACTTATGTTACATGAATGACATCCAGAAAGACATGCATCAGGTTTAATTGTAAGTGGTTTACATGCTGCACTTACTCCAAGTTTGACTATATTTTGAAGCTCTGGTAGCCTGGGTGCCTCTTTTTCTAAAATATATTAAACATATTGCCATGCTCTGTCTTTTGACTTTTGACACTTTTAAAAGGTATATTTTTGGGTTCAGCATTTAGGAGCCATCATTATGGACACAAACCTCAAAGTTCAAAAAGTTAAAGCTGTTTCTGTGAAAAGCCTTTGGTGTTGCACACACCTCATCCATCACTGTAGGGTTAATTATAATGAAAATCAGTGGTGCCTATTAAACACAATTGAACCTGACCTCATTATGGGCAGTGTGGTTTTATACTGTCATTGTTGCTAGTCTAAAGACAAAACTCCTGGGTTGATTTGGTCTAACTCCACTGATCATGTGACTCACCTCTGACCTCGTATTTTTTTTTTCCCCATTTCAGAGGCGCAGAGGCTCGGGTGTTTTTTGTGCCAATTGCTTGACCACAAAGACCTCTCTCTGGCGAAAGAATGCAAATGGCGGATATGTATGCAATGCGTGTGGTCTCTACCAGAAGCTTCACTCGGTAAGAACTTGTTAGACTGTTTCAGGAAAAGCTTTATAAAACAGCCTGGTCTGTGGCGTGATAAGTACCATTCCCTGGCTTGCGGTGCCTCCCCCTGCAGAGTTTAATCCAGTTGCTTTGAGCGCACTTGTGATTTATGGTGGACCAGCCTTAGATGTTATGGGGAGATTCATGTGAGATCATTACTAATGCATTATGTTTCTTTTGATATAAAAGAGGAAAATGATTGATTTCTGGGAACTTCACATAACCGATATGTGAATGAGTGGGTATCAGAATTCAGTGACATTAATTTAGGTAGAAAGGAGAAACTTTTAAAGCTCAAAAGTATATAAATTAAAAAAAAAAAAAAGCAAGAAGACTCTCCCATGTTCAGTATAAAATATAGGGCAAGGGTAAAAATGCTTCTTTTCCAGTCTACTTTTGGAATTTGCAAGTGTCATCTAGGCTGGAAGTAGGACAAGTTCAGAAGAGGGGTTCTGACTGGGACCAAGATACCAAGTGACTCTCCCCAGGACTTCAGTGGCATCTGAGGGCTTGAAGAGCACACAGCAGAGCAGAGGAAGGTGCAGAAGTGCTCTGTGTTTTAAAATCTCTGGCTCACTGGTTTCAGCCAGACGCTCTGAGCTACGTCAGTTATTTCTAACCAAATTTTAGGTAAAATCTTATAATAAAGTTTAAACTTACAAATCTCCTATCTTTATATGCAGTTGACTTCCTGAAGGATTTTTTTTTTTTTTTCTTTTTGATTTAGAAAGTTTAGGGACTTCCCTGGTGGCCCAGTGGTTAAGGCTTCGCTTTCCAGTGCCAGGGGTGCAGACTCATTCCCTGGTCAGGGAACTAAGATCCCACTACCTTTCAGCAGCCAAAAACCAAAACATAAAACAGAAACAATGTTGTAACAGATTCCATAAAGTCTTTAAAAATGGTCCACATCCCCCCCCCAAAAAAAAATCTTAAAAAATAAAAAGAAGTTCATCTGCTGACCAAAGCTGCCTTTAAAAATAGGAATGCCCCATTTAGTAAGCAAAAATCTGTTTCCTTCTGCCTTTTGCATTTTGTTTGGCATTTTACCACAGCTCTTAGCACCAGCCAGTGAATAAAATGCAGCTACAGGGAATACAGTTTTAGACAAAATGTCCTCCAAAACGGACCACTGGAAGCACTCTTTTAAAAAATGCATGCTGCCAACAAGACTAATTGGTAGTAAACTGTGAAAACCTGAAGTTATTAGCATGTAGCTAGTAGAAGGAATCTTCTACCACCATCACCTTACGTTTTTTAAGCCTTCACCATTTAAGCAAGCAATAAGCTTCCATTTAATGAGTACTGACATTAATGATTTTAATTGAATGCTGTCCAATCAAAGGCCAAATATTAATTAAACTACTGCTCTTCCAGGTTATGTTAATTTAACAACTGCAATATAAATGAAAAAAATTTAACAATTATTTTAATATTCATCTCTCCAGAAATGTTTTTAATCTTGAGGAGTTTTTTTTTAATCATAAATTTCCTATACTTCTAACTCCATGAATTCCATGGCCCTACATGCTCTTAGTTCTTATACATTTGTGCATAATAATTCTCTGATGTCTCTTTTATGGGCTGTAATTCCTTTACCTGTCTCTTAAATGTTGGTCTTCTTTAGGTTTCTAAAACAGACACTATATTTCTTCCACTCTTTATTCTACAGGATAAAACTCTTCATTCCCTTGAGTTTTCCCATCACCTCCATATATTTACATTTTTTATAAACATAACCTTTATGTACAATGCAACGCACAGATCTAGTGTATAGTGTTCAGTGAGTTTTAATAGTGTCATCTTAATCAAAATATAAAATAGCATGTTTATCTTAGAAAGTTATCATGTAGCTGTTTTAAAATATACTATGTGTTAAAATACTGGATTGAATTTAAATATTATAATTAAATACAAGTTTTAAAATATATCAAAATTTGTGAAATTACCTAAAGCAGTGTTTAGAGGAATATTTTCAGCATTAAATGCTTAGATTCAAAAAGAAGGGTAGAGATTAAATATGTTTGTTTGAAATATGAGATCTTTATAAATCTGAAATTCTGAACAAAGTAAATGAACATGGACTATCCAGGGGACGTGACATTTTCATTCTTAACCCGTAATTTGATGTTAAATAACAAGTGCGTTCTTCTTCCTTCAAAATATCTTTGTGACAATAAAAACACTCCAAGAGGATTTGTGTTTTGTTTTACACTTAAAAAATACTCTCTTGCATTCAGATACATCATTTCCAGGTATAATTCACAAATTACATAATGTTCATGTTCATATTTTATGTAGAGATTATTTCCTGATTTCAGTAATCTTTTAGAAAAAATCAGATTTTAGCCCATTTAAAGATTCTTTAAAATTTTAATTTGTAAATATGCATTCACTTATTAAACATATTCTCTTGATTTTATAAATCAAAGTTAAAACTCCTACTGCAAGTAAAGTTTTTATTATAGTCTTATCTATGGATTTTAGCCATGTAATATAAACACCTGTTGAACATGTACATAAGTACCAGTCATATCATACTTAAGCTGGGTGAAAGTCAGCATTCTATTTAAGTACAGGGTAGAATGACAGATAGGATATTTGAACCAAGCCTACAAATAAATTTAGATTTTCAACAGAAAACAAATGCTTCACCTGTTAACAGGTAAAATCTTCCTTAATAGTAAGTACTTATAAAATTAGAGGAAAAGAAATGAAAGTGGGAGATTTATTAAAACAAAAAAATCTCTCACTGGATATGGCTTTGATCCTGAAGAATTCCATGGTCAGAGGAGCCTGGCAGGCTACAGTCCATGGAGTCACAGAGTCCAACACAGCTGAGCAACTGTTGGGCTTCCCTGGTGGCTCTGGTCATAAAGAATCTGCCTGCAATGCAGCAGAACCGTGTTCAATCCCTGGGTCAGGAAGATCCCCCAAAGAACAAAATGGCTTACCCACTGCAGTATTCTTGCCTGGAGAATCCCATGGACAGAGGAGCCTGGCGGGCTACAGTCCATGAGGCCAGAAAGATTTGGACACGGCTGAGCACTAACAATTTCACTTTCCCTTCACTTGATATGTTTCCTTACAGTTCTGTCAGTTTGCCTTTGATTATTTATCTTCTGATGTTTAATATTATATATCCACACTTGCAGTTATTTAGGAGAATGTGTGTATTAGTCTTTTGGGCCTTGACATAACAAACTACCATAAACTGGATGTCTTAAAGAACAGACATTTATTTTCACAGTTCTAGAGGCCAGCAGTCTGAGATCAGGGTGCAGTGTGGTTGGGTTCTAGTGAGTCTCTTCCTGGCTTGTAGAAGGCTGCCTTTACCTATGTCTGCATTTAATCTTGTGTGTTAATCACTCAGCTGTGTACGACTCTTTACAACCCCATGGACTGTAGTCCGCCAAGCTCCTCTGTCCATAGGATTCTCCAAGAATGCTGGAGGATAACCATTCCCTTCTCCAGGGAATCTTCCCAACTCAGGGATTGAACTCAGGTCTCCAAAATTGCAGGCAGATTCTTCACCATCTGAGCCATCAGGAAAGCCCTCACTTAAGCTTATTTACCTCCTAAAGACCTAATCTTCAGATACAGTCACACTGGGGGGTAAGAGATTCAGTATATGAATTGGAAGGGAGCATCTTGGGGATGGGGAGGAAGACATAGTTCAGTCTCCAGCCTCGTATCATTTTCCCACAGTTGTCATCAAAACTGATCTCCTATGTTACTGTTGACGTCTTCTTGGTGCCTGACTCGAAAGTTGAGAAATCTTTTAGAAAAATCACATTTCTTCAACTCACTTTCTATATCATTTAATCACAAAGTAATGCAATTCTGAGGTCTATTGAGTTTGGAAAGGCTGTTTTCAAGTAGATTAAAGTTTTTCAGACCTCTCTGTAAAGATGGGCATGATTTAATTAGGGTAAAAGAGTGTGCTTTGGTTCTGTCCTCTGATCCTGCTCGGGGCAAAAGGAGGAGATTTAGTAAATCTATAACATAAAGCCTGTCTTTGCTTTGAACTTGAACATGGTTTATATTTGTGAGGAATTGTTAATGCATTTTAATGTATTTTTTAATGTTTTCTTTTTATGTATTGTGTGTGTGTTCCCTGCAGACTCCCAGACCTTTAAACATCATTAAACAAAACAATGGTGAGCAGATTATTAGGAGAAGAACAAGAAAGCGCCTTAACCCAGAGGCACTTCAGGCGGAGCAACTCAACAAACAGCAGAGGGCCGGCAGTGAGGAGCAGGTCAACGGCAGCCCCTTAGAGAGGCGGTCGGAAGATCACTTAACTGAAGGTCACCAGAGAGAAATTCCACTCCCCGGCCTGAGTAAATACGAAGCCCAGGGTTCATTGACTAAAAGCCATTCTGCTCAGCAGCCAGTCCTGGTCAGCCAAACTCTGGATATTCACAAAAGAATGCAACCTTTGCACATTCAGATAAAAAGTCCTCAGGAAAGTACTGGAGACCCAGGAAACAGTTCATCCGTATCTGAAGGGAAAGGAAGCTCTGAGAGAGGCAGTCCCATAGAAAAGTACATGAGACCCGCGAAGCACCCGAATTATTCACCACCAGGCAGCCCTATTGAAAAGTACCAGTATCCCCTTTTCGGACTTCCCTTTGTACATAATGACTTCCAGAGTGAAGCTGATTGGCTGCGGTTCTGGAGTAAATATAAGCTCTCCGTTCCTGGGAATCCGCACTACTTGAGTCACGTGCCTGGCCTACCAAATCCTTGCCAAAACTATGTGCCTTATCCCACCTTCAATCTGCCTCCTCATTTTTCAGCTGTTGGATCAGACAATGACATTCCTCTAGATTTGGCGATCAAGCATTCCAGACCTGGGCCAACTGCAAATGGTGCCTCCAAGGAGAAAACGAAGGCACCGTCAAATGTAAAAAATGAAGGTCCCTTGAATGTAGTAAAAACAGAGAAAGTTGATAGAAGTACTCAAGATGAACTTTCAACAAAATGTGTGCACTGTGGCATTGTCTTTCTGGATGAAGTGATGTATGCTTTGCATATGAGTTGCCATGGTGACAGTGGACCTTTCCAGTGCAGCATATGCCAGCATCTTTGCACGGACAAATACGACTTCACAACTCATATCCAGAGGGGCCTGCATAGGAACAATGCACAAGTGGAAAAAAATGGAAAACCTAAAGAGTAAAACCTTAGCACTTAGCACAATTAAATAGAAATAGGTTTTCTTGATGGGAATTCAATAGCTTGTAATGTCTTATGAAGACCTATTAAAAAAAATACTTCATAGAGCCTGCCTTATCCAACATGAAATTCCCTTCTTTTATTATTCTTTCTTTTGATGAGTAGGTTACCAAGATTAAAAAGTGAGACAAATGTTCAGTGAGAGAAAAAAAAAAAAAAAAAGGAAGATGGTTAATAGTCCTGATTTAGAACCTAGTAAGTCAAAGCCATCTTGGTGAATGTGTACTGTGGAAACCATCCATAAGAAGTATCACCAGACTATAATTATGATGTTTGTATAGAACGAGATCAAAGCTATTTAGAATTTGGAAGGGTTTACATATTATGATCCTAAAGCAGTATTGGGCTGGCCATTGGCCCATTTGTTCAAAAACCCATAAATTATTGCCTCAGTTTCGAAGTATCATGAAATCCTAGGCAGATGAGGAGAAATTTAATCTCCAGGGCAGTGAAAGGAAAATGGCGCCCTCTTAGACGAGAATCCTCTCATAGATCATGTTCCAAATTTAGACCTAGAAATGTGAGCTGTGGTTAGGCTTGGGGAGAGAGCAGCGGGAAAAGTGACAGACGGTGGCACGATGATTTTGGCCAGCCCTGCCTGTACATACACATGCACACCCTCTCTGATATTTTTGTCCTTTAGATATTCACATACTCCTTTCAAAACTAGTCCTCTTGTTTGCAATTTAGGTTCATTTTGTCCAAATATATATGCATTTTTTAAAAAACAGTGTCCTCAGTGCTACGTAGTAATTTTATTTTAGCCAGATCATTCTTTCTTGTATGTGATGAACCAGTTTGGGTTTGTTCTCTAAGCTTCCTTTGGGTCACTAATCTCATTTGGCATGTTCTAACTAAAGGAATCCCCTCAGTTCAAAAGAGTAGATGGATACAAAAGTTCAGACCATGGCATTCACTGATGTAGAACACATGGTATTTCTCCACAAGGTAACCTGCTGTATTTATTTATTTTCTTTTGGTTTAAATATAATTTCCAAACTTTGTGGTCAGGCAGCGTCTAAGGTTACGTTACCACAGGCTGACAGTTGGTATATGTACCAATCAATTCCTCCATTAGATTTATACAGGTTTAGTTAAGTAGCATTAAATAGGATTCTTAGAAGTATGTTCTTCATAGTACTTTTAATACTTAAGGCTTTGTAAAACTATCCATGAAGGGAAAGCCTCAGCATAACTGCTCAGGGAAATAGGGCTAAATAACTGAACATTAAATAATTGGTTAAAGGTGCTGTTAGTCGAGCCTCAATGCTTGCTACACGGATGTATGTACAAGGACTGACTTTAATAATTTGCATTATATTGTCCCAACCAGTAGTTTATTTTTTGCCACGGAGATGTAGAAGATATTACAAGCTACTGGATGCACTGTCAGATTAACTTATTTCATTAAAGAAGTTGGGAGAACAAATAGGAAAAAAAAACCTTATTTTTCTAGTAAATATTAATGTATTACATTTCAAATAATGGTGCCTGACATATTGAATAATTATTTTCTACAGTGTACGTATGCAACAAAGATATTCCATCATGCATTAGAGTCAGTTCTGACTCTGCCTAGCTGTTTACATTTGCAAATGTAGCAAACAAGGTAATGAAGCAACTATTTCTATTGCGGTAGATATCTTGTGTGTATGTGTGTGTGTGTGTGTGTGTGTGTGCATTAAAATTGTAAACGGTAACATGAAACAAATGAACGTTCTTGATATAATGGTATGAAAACAAGAAGGAAATGAAAATATTTTTATGCCTACTTAGGAAAAAAAGGGTAGCACTATTCATTCCAAGTACTTTTTTTTTTTATTTTTTAAACTCTTAACTCACATTGTTATGCTTAAAATGATAAACATATATCCTCTTTTTTCTTGCTTTGTCTATGTTTCAGATGAAACATTTCAGAAATTATTTTGATAAGTGCTGCTGGAGTCTGCAGCACTGATGTTTTTATTGCATTCTGTAGTTGCATTTGCACTCCATTTTTACATTAATTCGCAGTGGCTTTGTATTGTTTTGTTTGGGTTTTGTTTCTTTTTCCCAGTGCCAGGTCTTTGTTTCTTCAAGTTGGATGGCAGGTAGAGTTCAACCAGTCTGTGACTGTTGTAGTGAATGAAGTTCAAACTGTCTTTCTGATGCTGTGCTGCCATTTCCATTCTTGCATTTTTGTTTTCATGTAAAAAAAAAAAAAGAGAGAAAAAGAGAGAAAGAATCAGGACTAAGCCTTTTGCTTCAGTTTCACTTATAAAGGGTTGTTTTCTGATCTCACCTGTCAAGTAGCTCTAATACGATTCACATGAACCGAGATAAAGAGGTGAAATGAGGGGCTTTGACATTCAAATTATGTGATGTCATTTATCTTCCTTAGGAATTCTGATGAATTCATCTCAAAATGGACAGGCAGATTGGAGAGGTGGCAATTGAGATCTAAAGAGGAGATTTCCCAAACAACAAAACAGTATTTAATTTTCTTAGTGAAAGGACTAGAAACAAAATGCACTGTGGCAATCCTCAAGCACCACGATATGTGAACTGCTCAAATTAGAAAATACTCGAAATTTGGTTAACTTGGGCAATAGTACAGGTATGGCTTTTGGGCAAAACTACTATTTAAGCAGTTTCTCCAGTGTATCAGACACAAGTATGTTGTTCTTTATTGGCATATGTGTCTCTTTATTTCATCTTTTTTTTTCCTCAGACACACAAGTAGTAATGGTTAGCATTGGAAATACATATCACTATTCTTGGAATATTTATGGTCAGTCTACTGTAGGTAGAATATTCTTAGATAGCATTGTCAATAGATCTTACTCTGTATTCCTTTTATTATTGATTATTTTATTTTCATTTATTTTTTTCATATTTTGATGGAGAAGAGGTTGGGCTATGAAAAACAATGAAAATTTATCAAAACACTAAAAGACCCCCTTTTTTGACTTTTGAAAGCCTTTGTCCTAGCTCTCAAAATACATTTTTACAGAACTGATTGATTGGTATCTTTATTTGGGTTTAGGATTTCTGAACTATTTTGTCTTAAACTGTGATTTTACATGAGCTATTTAGATACTTAAAATCTTTTTTTTTTAAAGGATTTTCAAGATGACTTAGGAATTTCCCCTCTTGGAAAAGTCTTTCCCTATGATAAAAACTATATGCTAGGTAAAATTGTATCTCATTTAAAAAACATACATCTTTTTAAAGTATGTGTCCAGATTCTGAATCGGGCTTTGGATCAAACTTTCAGCCAGGACCAGCTCATGCATTCTCATTCTCCTTTTTCTCACTCTTTCTCTCTTCATCTCTCACCCATATATTCATATTGTTGTTTGGGATAGAAGACTCTTAAAGAGCCAGCCCACCTCAGAAGATTGTGGATTGAGAGACACTACACTGAGTACATGAAAAAAGGATGGAGCTCACATGGTTAATATGTTAACTCTATAGTTCAAAGGAAAAGAGTATGCCCATTCTTACTACATGACATATTGAGATGTTCTTTTAAAAAAATCAACTTTTAAGACAATGATGTTTTCTTCTAAACTGTTCTCTTTTAGTAAAGGTAGTTTTAGAAAACAAGCATGGGGAATTTTTTTCCCTAAGGTAATATTAATGAGAAGAAGAGAAAAAGTGATTATCTTTAACAGCTCTTTGTTGAAGCCTGTGGTAGCACATTATGATTGCACATGTGCACATAATCTATGATGATCCAATGCAAATGCAGCTCCAAAAATATTAAATGTATATATTTTTAAATGCCTGAGGGTATACATTTTTCTTAATTAATTGAAGAGTATCAATACTGCTACTAAAGTAATGACTAGCCTCCTGCTGTGTGGCCACGAAACATCAAAGGTGACCTGTCTTAAGACCTCTGAACTGCCTGCCTGTTTAGTTCGTGAACATGAACATAATTCTAGAGGGGGAAGATTGAACATCCCATGGTGGTAAAGAAGCTGATGGTCAGCTTCTGCGCTGCATGCCAGCTTTTTGCCTCAAGTTTACTTTGAGCTCACAGCTTTCTGTCTTTGGGTTGAGAACCGTGGCAAAAAAAAAAAAAAAAAAGCAAGGCATCTTTTGTGATCAAGTAAGTGAAAGCTTGCTGACTGTCCTAGATCACAGGAGAAAACAGAGGAATGAAATCAAATCCAAATATGAGGCTAAAGATGCTAACCAAAGGTAGGTACTAAGTGGAATTCTATCAGCAGGCCACTATAAATAAGAGGAAGCTAGAGAGACAAGTACCAGGACTTTGAAGGGCTGTGTTATTTTCCCAAAGAAAGACTTGGCCAAGGGCAGAAGCCATGGCTTCGGTGCGGAGCACTTCCTGTGGGTTTTCCATTGGCATTTCACCAACAGTGGACACACATGTTCGTGCTAACCATCAGGGCTTTAAAGCATCCACAGTTATCTGCAGTAATTAGGACCAATGGAAGATGCTAGGGTTGAAGTGTGTCAAGTCAGAGATGAAGAAAATGTGAAATTCAAATCGGTCCACACGTGGAAACTGGATAATATATCCTAACGTGGTGTTCTCTTGAAGGGAAGAGTAGAGCTAGAAACTTCACTCCATCCTACAGCAGAGAAAAGCAAGAGTAACTTTTACACAGAAATAACGTTTAGCTTTCATCAGAGAAAATGGTCTTTCAAGACCCATGAGTCCCAAAACTGGATCCTAATTTTTACTCCTGGATTTTTTGTTCATTATATGACCTGCAGCGAATCACTTTTTTTCTTTTCGTGCCTCAGGTTCCTCACCTGTAAAATGGAAAAAAATATATTAATAATAATATTAATAATAATAATAATGGTAATGTAGTACTTGTTTGTAAAGCACTTTGAGATCCTTGATTGAAAGGCACCATGAGAGTGCCAAGTATTATTATATGGCCAAGGGGCTTATTTAAACTCTCAGTTCCCAAGGGCCAGGAAAGGTTGGGGTCGTTTTTTTAAAGATGAGCTGTAAATATCATAATCAGGCAGCCTATTGTGTTGACTATGAAGAGGCAAAACTATTACAAGGCTGGTAAAACCATAGTTTCTTAATGGCTACCGACAAGGCAAATATCACAATAAGAAATGCCAAATTCTTTAAGGTGACAACATGAATAATTGGGGGGTGGGGACGGGGATGGGAAGCATCTCAATAATGCCAATGTAAAATTCACTTACAGCAATATTCACCAGCAGAAAATGTCTTTCATACGGAATGATTTCATGTTGCTAAGAAAAAATTCAATTTGTAGTCCTGATTTAAATATTAGAATGTTGGCTATAATAGTTCTGTTCTTACAACACATGGAATTTTTTTTGTTTTATTTAATTTTGTTTTCATAGTGCATGTTCATTTCTACTCACAAACATGTTCTTGGTGTATTTCTTATGCAAACAATCTTCAGGCAGCAAAGATGTCTGTTACATCTAAACTTGAATAATAAAGTTTTACCACCAGTTATACATGATGGTGTTGGTATGGTTTATATGGATTCACTTTCATCCATGTAGCAATGGGAAATTCAGACTGTTGTAACATATAGACAGGCTCTGATGAATTGAGATGGTGAATTCAAGTCACCATTTAAAAAAGAATAAGATTGAAAAAACCTGGATTCTCTCAACTTGTTTTGTTCTGCTTTGCTTTTTTTTTCTTCTTTTAACCAAATCAATCTCTTATTGATAGATTTTGTGTAAAAAAAATTATACACGTTTCTTTAGGAAGATTAACAATAAAAATCATGTTTATTTCAAAAACATTTATTGAGTATCACGTATTGAGTGTTGAGTACTGGATAATGATAATGTTGTAATATGTAAAAAATCCTGCTTTTGAAGTCTAACTTTGTATACAATTTAGTATACCCATGAATATGATATAAAGATCCTGATAAATCATCTCAAGAAATTTATATTAATGTATTATATGCCTTATGTGTTGGCTTAAGATGAAATTAATCAGAGATTTCCTGAAGGTGGATTTTGAAAGACACAAGAGGCAGAAGAAAACCAGGTAGGCAAAGAAGACTCACCCAAATGTTTATGACCAGAAGGAAAAAAGGAAAAAGGACAGGACGTGAAGTATATAAAGAACTCCTTGCTTCAGAAGATTTGTTTTGAAAATTTCAAGTTAATTACTGTCTACCCTCCTAGCACAAATCTTCACTTCTCATTTTTTGTGAATCCAAATTAACAAGTCCTTTTTTTTTTTTTTTTT